>JARKIC010000069.1:0-529212 GCA_029378375.1 Mycena olivaceomarginata | reverse complement strand
TTTGGGACCTTTATTTCATCGGCGGTCGCCGTCTCTTCCACCTCGAGGAGTTGGTAATAATCCAATTCTTCCGAGGCAGCAGCACCGGGGGTTGAAGTAGAGCCCTGCTGGCCCATGAGTCCGAGTCGAGAGAAAGAGAGTACCGGTTTCCTTATTTGGCCCGATCACGCTTTCCTTTTACCAAAATGACAGACTTTCTCAATCGTCTGCGCCTACTGGTGCGGTCTACAATTCGAGCACCAACATCTTCCTTATGGTCACCTAGACATGAACGCAAAGAAGGAAGCGGTCATGAACGCCGTACGGAATGAAATCGCTCTCACAAATGCTCAACAACTTATGAATGTCAAATTTTTCGCTCTGCAACCCTCCGCACAGACTGATATCTACTTAGAGCGCAAATGAGAGATGCTACAAAGCATGCATCACGAAGCCTGGCACGTGGCGGTCCTCTTGACGCTTGTTTCTGGCTAACTCGTCTCAAGGCACGAGTCTCTCCAGCGGAGAGCAGACCTGTCTGTCGCGGTGTCTGGACCGGTACATGGAAGCGTGTAAGTCTTGACCCCGGTCTCTAAAAATTTCGAAAATGAACCGTTAATCCCAAAAACAGTTAATATAGTACGGAGGACCTATGTCGCACGATTGGGTAGGGAGAGGATGGAAGACCAAGCCAATGTGATATAATAAAAGGATCGTGTTAGGCAGCAATCTAGTGTTCTTGAAACCTAATGACGTCCTTGAAACCTATGTGCAGAAAATTATTTAGATACTTGATAATAAAGAGTCCATGTCCTCTCCCTAAACCACTGACTACACTAAATTACACAACACAATGGTCCGAAAGTAATTAGCCGATAATACCAAGTAAGTAGAAAACCGACTACAAAGTTCACATACACTAAATTTAAGGAGGGCGTTAGGCAAGTCCATAGTCCATCAGCAAAGGCCGATTTGGTGGTCCCGGTAGTACATCTGTGAGACGCCCGAGTCGGCATCGGTAGTCAGGTACTCGTCGTTGGGGTACGGATTGAAAAGAAGGGGAAGACTTCTCGTAGAAGTGGGGAGGAACGGGCTGCGCAGAGTAAGGACGTGGTGTCATATCGTGCGAGACTGGGCGCGCGCCGTAGTCTTCCAAGGAGTGCTCTTCAGCGGCCAGGATTGGCTCAACCGAAGGGTGTACCCGGAGGGCGGCAGATACGATGTGTGGGTGTATGACGGAACTGCGGGAGCAGTGGGGGAGGTCCCGCCTGTAATGCGACAGGCCGGACACGACGAGCTGAGAAAGATCGTTGGCGGCGTACGACCGGCGGCGGTATCCGATGGATCGAATCAAATTGGTCTCCTCGGGATAGTCCGCTGAGCGTTGAATGACGCTAGAGGGGGCGGTGGGATTTCCATCGGCGAGGGTGGTTCAGAGTGGTGGTAAGGAGAGTATGGTGACGAGACCTCCGCATTCGTCTGCAAACTCTGGAGGAGGTGGACGAGCGGTACAGCAGAACCAATCAGGTCGTGCCTCAGCACATGAGACGCCTGATGGCCTTCTGTCCAGTCGGTGCATCTTTCCAGTGACGAGCTTTGTCGGAAGAATTTTCCAAATAAAATATGGGCGGCCGAGAGAGCACAAAGGAGGCGATCCCAGTTGAACCAGGAGACGCGTGGGTAAATTCCGTATCGACGATGGTGTCGAACGGAATTTCCATCTTGAAACCAAATCCCCCATTGTAGATGAACCACGTCAAACAACGCTTGGCCTCACACGTATAGGCTACCAAGTCGCGTTGGCTTGTATCCGTGGCTATCCGCCGCCAGGAACCTATCGAAAGGTCTGAGCAAGGGATGAATGTTACAGCTAAAGAAGGGGTTGTTAAAAACAGTTGAACGGAGGAGGATCGTGCGGCTGCACTTACGCTCATCTTCGTGAATCATGTTTCAGCTCGTTCTCGAAACTCGTGGAGAGGCTAGGAAGCATAACAAGATCAGGGCCCGGGCACAGGCCCTTGGTTTTCTTGATTTTATCTCTGAAGCTTTGCCTTGGCGCGTCTAGGTTTCTGTGAATCAATGGTGAAGGTAAGGGATTGACAAGTTTACGCACCTGTTTTGGAACCAGATCTGTGTTGGCGCTCCTGCATCCCAAGGCGCTCGCCGATTTCGCGTCGGCGGCTTGCGGTGGGGCTTCTCTCGACGGCGAAGAAACGCTCCAAGTGGACCAGTTGCTCGGGGGTCACACGAGAGCGTTTGGGCTTCTCGGGGTCAGACTTGTCGGACTTGACGCCCTTCTCATCTTCCTCCTCTGTGGTATGCGAGCCGGCGGATGAGGGTCGCGTGGTGAGCGGAGACAGGGCGGAAAGGGTGGTCGAGGCAGAACTCGGGGACGGCGTCGATGCACAGGCCTTTGCGGACGGGTCAATCTGGAGCTTTGCGCGCGTTTGTGGGCCTCCGGCCATGATTGCAAAAGTATCCGGCTAAGCTGGGTTCCTAAGAAGGGCAGGCTGTGGTTTGCGAAGCGGCATACCTTGCGCGGACGAAAGGCGACCGCAAGTCAACAGTCAGAAGGAGAGAATATAAGAAACGCGCGCTGCGGCGAGAGGGAAAGAAGGAGAGGTAGGGACAGGTCAGAAAGCACAAGAGGTCTTAGATAGATTGGGGATCGGCGCATGAGGACGGAGAAGCGGGGACCTGACCAAAAGGGTTGAGAGATTGTGACGTTAGACTGATCATGGTGTCTACGATCGACTGGCAAGGAGACCAGCGACGACGGGAGAAGACAGAAAATAGGAGAATCACTGGGGATCCCATCCAATCGGACAGACCCAACAAGGTTTGGAAAGCAACATAGAAACCGTAACTGGCAAAAAATGTCTCATCCGTGCAAGGAAATCGACAAAAAAGGCAAACATAAAAGTGTGAGAAGCACATCACGATCGGTGGCGCAAAGATAACCGTGTATCATTCCGGTGGCGCGTCAGGGCACGTCAAGCACAGGCGCAATACTTAGGGCGCAATTTTCCACCCAAAGTTCAAACCAGCCTCCGGTCACATAATTCCGTTCGGATGCATTGAGCTCCGGAGCCCTCAGAGCGACCTTCGTGCGAACACGCGATTCCGTCTCGGCCCTCCGTTGCTAGCCGGCTATCCCCCACAACATCCCGCTTCCAGAGAATGTTCTACCGAAGAATTTGAAAAACTTGGGTGATTGGCGGTTTAACCGACACGCGTCAACAAAAGCAGGACCTACTTACACAAATTCAAAAATGCTGGGCCTTGGACCTACACAAGCTATGCCAACAGCTCACGAACAGTGCAGAGACTGGAATGGGGCTGCCTGCACGTATGCAAAGTCGATACCAGGAACAGGCAACATTTCAGTAAAACCAACGACCCTGAACGGCGTCACAAATCCGGTTCGACGTCCGATGAGTCGCGCAAAGCGGAACTGACATGCTGACATCCCGCAGGAGCCCGTCCGGCCGAGCAGAGCAGTCGTAAGTACTCAGAACTATCTATCGCAAAGGGGCGTACATGATACAGGCTGACATTAAAAAGTGACATTCCGAAGCACGATACAAAGTCAATTACGATTAGGAAACGTGATACAGAAGAATGAAGATACAGGGTCGTCGCCGCGCTGTTCATCCTGATTGTGCCACTGGTGCAGTGGAAGGGGTCTGCCATGCGAGTATGTCCCTCCCTTATCTTTCATTGGACAGTTCTTCTGAATCGTACTTATTTCATCTCAGAAATGTACTGGAAGAAAGCCGACATCGGGGTAAAATAATGTGCGACATTTTGGGCCGAGCGCGATAGAAATTGAGGGAGAGTTAAGCGTCGGGCGCGTGATAATGTTGTGCGCTGGTACGTAGAGATTTGTGCAATGGGCGGAATAAAGGAATTCGTGGAGTGTACATCGACATACAACGCGAGGTGGTTTCTGCTTTCAGATCGAGTATATCGTCAACGAAGGGGCGGGGAAAACTCGACGAAGAGCCAAAAGAACTCAGGAACTCAACAGCCTAGATAGTTCATTGAACGTGCAACGGAAGGAAAGATGGGACGGCGCAGGCCTCGAAAACCCGCTTGCAAGGTGTTCGGAGCTTGAAATAAAGCCCGAGACGAAGTTTTTTCCTGGCGACACTGAGGGGCGAAGGCGGAAATATTGTCTGCATCGTGATGTCGAGAACCGGAGATGGCAACCACGTTTGATGATGGAGCCTCGGTGGACAGAACGAGAGCAACGAGGACGGATCGACGGTCGTGAGGTGAGGGGCGCCACAATGCTTAGAACTCGGAAACTCCCCCAGGTGGTTGGGCACGAATGCGGAATTTAGATGTCGCTCCTCAATAGAGTTGGACGAGTGAGATTTGAACGGGTAACCAGGAGAGCGAAGGCCGACGGGGAGGCGAGACGGGTGACTGACGTTTTGTAAACCACTGAGAATCACGAGAGTCGGAGGGGCTCCTTGTCGACAACCAAACTAGAACAGAGTGATAGCTCTCGCTGTGGTCGAGTTTGGGGGGAGGTCTCTGATGGTGTTGAGGTGCTCGAGAAATACGTTCGGCCAAGTTGTACGCTCCTGGAAGTGATTCGAAAATATTTCTGCACGCCACAGTTGACTCGGAGAAAGAACACAAGCAGCAAGGAGAATACGTCAAAGGCCAGAAGACTGGGGCAATTTGCGGTGGCCATACGGTTGAGGTCGTTCTTGATGGAACCGTTCAAGGCAACGCACAGCAAAGCGGTTCAAAGGCCAGTGACGAGACCGGTAGAAGGCTTCTCCGGTGGTGATAGATGTCAGGCACCCAACTCGAGGCCATGTAGCGCGATCACCATCGATGTCGGGCGTGTCCGTGTTCTGTTGACGCCAGAATATTGACCAGCTCGACCCTTCGTAACTTGGCCACCTGGTGAGCAGAAATTGACGAGCCGTAAAGGCTTTACAAGCAGAAACAAACAAACGCTTTTAGATCAAAAAGGAAATTCCGACAAGTTGCTACAATCCCACGTTGAATTTCCAACAAACCGCATACTTACACATAACTGGCGCACGTTTAAATCGCAGGCGCATAGGCGCACCCACCAAAAATACTCGACCGGAAAACATATACAGTCACCTTCGCGAGAAAATCGGAAGGAAATGATGGAAAAGCCAGATATACCTCTTCAATACCTTGGCCGTTTCGCATCCCTTTCATCATACCCACCAGAAGGTCCTTCTCGCTTGAGGTCCCCGCGGAATCCGCCTGCAGTGGGCCCATACCCACCCCCTCCTCCTCCCGGCGGAGCCCCATATCCAGGCGGGGGAGGTCCGAATCCACCCGAACCTGGAGGAGGACCATACCCATTGGACGGGTTGTCGTTGAATCCACCGCCATTATACCCAATACCCCCACCGCGACCACCCCTATGGAAATAAAGTTAGCGAATGGACTTTGTGTGAATGCCGCGTGTAATTCACCTGAAGCCGCCATCCTCCCTTCCTCTGAATCCTCCGCCTCCCCCGCGGAATCCGCCGTCCCCGCCTCTGAAGGAGCCCCGATCGCCACCAAATCCCCCGCCGCCTCTGTCGGCGCCAAAACCACCACCTCCGCCGGTCTATCTCCATAGCCTCGGTCTCCGCCAAAGCCGCCGCGAGCGGGCCCCCGCCAAACGATCCGCCACGACCGCCGCGGAAGCCTCCGCCACGGTCTCCAAATCCTCCTCCTCCACGATCTCCACCAAATCCTCGCCCGCCTCCACCCCCGCCCCCAAAGCCGCCCCGAAAGCCGCCGCCGCCGCCGCCCCTGGGGGGACCCATCGGAGGTTCCACCCGCTTAGGACGACCGCCAAGACCCCCACCAAGGCGACGAGGTTTCCAGCCGCGAACGGTTCGACCGCGTTCAACATCGACCAGTATGCGCTTTCCCATTATATGGAGACCGTCGGATTCCTTGTATGCGGCTAGAAAAAATGAGTTGCAGTCGTGAGCCGGCAACTCTTAGTGGACCCAAAGGTAAGGAAAGAGAGATGGACCTTTCATATCACGTTCGCGCTCATATACGACAAACGCATACCCTCTGCTGCGACCCTTTTTGTCGCGGACGATTCTTACCCGCTCGATGGTGCCGTAGGTTTCAAACTCGCGACGAAGGTCGCTCTCCGTGGCGGTTTTGTGCTACAAATATGATGAGCACATGACGAATGGAGGAAATTGGACGAACTGTACCAGACGTGAGATAAATAATGTCTTGTAAGGGTCGCCTACGGCTTCAGGATCATCAGCAGGTTTGTCTGGAGGAAGTGGTCAGAGAAGGTAGCGGAAAACAGGGAAAATGCAAGCACAAGATTCCTTTGCAGCTTTAAAGTCTTCTGTTTTTTCTTGCGCTCCTCGCGCCGGATCTGTCGCTTGACCTCTTCGGCATGGGTGAATACGGGCTCTTCTCCTTCCTCCATGATGACTTCCGACTCTCCGGTATTCATCATGTTCTCTGTTTTTGCCTCCTTGAGCTCGGCGAGCAGATGGGCGACGCCGTTGACATTTTTGGGACGAATGCGGTCAATGTCCTTGTCGACAGGCGGGTGTAGGGGAGGGGAGGACGAGGAGCGAAAAGTTTGAGAAGATTGGGGGGAAGTAGGTGAGTGCCAGGCATACTGGTTGACTGAGCAAGGTCGACGTGGAAAAGAGAGACTCAATCCGTGTCACAACAGTGACTGTCATGCGAGATCATCATCAAACTACATCCAGTCGATGCAGCATCATCTTCTCAAATCGCCGCTGAATTCAACATTTTTCTTGAAATCCTTTCGCCGGGCCAACTCTCTCGCTCTGCCATACAAGCAGCTGGAATCCCTCCGTAACCCCAGAAATCTCCTCCAAAATTATGCCCAACTCTCCAAGTCCCGGCTTTCTCTGCTCATGGTTTTGACCACTATGTCGGGCGTCGCTATCTCTCCCTTCCAACAACGGTCCCCGTGTTGCTTTCCACTGCACTGGGCACCGCGCTCTGTTCCGCATCAGCCAATACCCTGAACCAGATTCAAGAATCACCGTTGGACGCGCAGATGACCCGGACGCGGAATCGGCCTCTTGTGCGGCGTTCAATTACTCCTCTACATGCTGCGGGGTTCGCGCTCGTCACAGGTGTTGCAGGGCCTGCGATCCTGTGGGGCATGACGAACCCCACTACGGCGCTGCTGGGGGCATCCAACATCCTGCTGTATGCGGGGTTGTACACCTGGATGAAGCGACGAACGCGATGGAACACTTGGGTCGGCGCAATCGTCGGTGGGATCCCACCAGTGATGGGCTGGACGGCATGCGGAGGCCATATCCTCCCCACAAGCTTGAACCCAATCCAACTGGTGCCTCCGCCATTTCTGTCGTCGGCGCCGTTGGACCTTCTTCCCGATAACCCCCTCGCACCATTTGCACTCTTCATGCTGCTTTTCAGTTGGCAGTTTGCTCATTTTTGCCCTCTGTCACACCTTGTTCGCGCCTCGTACGCACAAGCAGGCTATCAGATGCTCGCAGTAATTTCGCCTCGAAAGAACGCGCTGGTAGCACTGCGACACGGGCTTCTGCTCTTCCCCATTTGCTCTATACTCATTCCCGCCGCGGGCCTCACGACGTGGACGTTTGCCTTGACGTCTCTTGTGCCAAATATCGTGTGGAGTCAGGCGACGTGGAAATATTGCAGAATTGGCGGCGACAAGGAGGCTAGAGTTGCGTTCCGGCACGGACTTTGGTGGCTGCCCGTCATATTGGCCCTCATGATGGTGCACAAGCAAGGAATGAATTGGGCCCAATGGCTGGGATTGCAGGAAGTAGAGGAAGAGGTCGACAGTCCGTAGCAATTTACATACATTCATGTGGCAGCCTTTAATCTGGCCTCCTTGGCCGCATTCCTCTTTCGCATCAGCGCCTCCAGTCGGTTTTTCATCATCATAACCTTCATATCGGCCTCCTCCTGTGCTTGTTCTTCATCCCGCAGTCTGTCCATAATCAACTCGCGCTCGTCCTGTTCCTTCTGCCGTCGCAATGCCTCTGAATCCAATTTATTGGGTTCGACTGGCGCGTCCTTCTCGGTTTGTTGCGGCGGGAAACCTTCGAACGTGTCCGACGCGAGCTCGGGCTCAACCATTATCGTGGCATTATCATACGCTTCCCGGAGGTCTGGCGCATTGACGACATCGCGCTGGAAGCGTTCCCATTCAGAGTCCAGCGCTGTAGCGGGTGCTGCAATGGGCTGCGCCGGTGGTGGTTCATCGTCCTCGTCATCGGATTGTGGCGGGAGGGGAGCGCGTGAGGGATCGGAAAAGAAGTCTGTGGGAAACGCGCTGCTAGCGTCGTCGACCTTCCGCCTCTTGCCTCCGTATCCGAGTCCGAGCCCTGCTCCTCGGCTTTCCTCTTGCCATTTGAGATACGAGCATGCTCTTCCTCTTCCTGCCTTATCCGCTGGCCTCCCTGAGCCGCTCCTCCTCCTTGAGACGGGCGACGGTGGTGCGATGAAGCTTGCTTCCCAAATGGCCTTCCCAAGCCGAGGCGTGTTTTACGGGGCCACATGCAACACATCTGAGTTGGCCATTGGTGTATGAAGCGAGAGGATGAGATATGCGCGCCTCCTCCCGTTTCGCCTTGAGCAGTGCGCGCACGTCTGCCATAGTAGAGGCTTTGTTGTTGTCTGTCTGAGTGTCGGAGTTTCAACTCGCCGCAACTTCAACTTCAACAGTTAGTCTTACATCTCCCGCCGTACCGTTGTAGATTAATTCCACATTCTCTGCTCGATATACACCCAAGTCTTCTCGTCAACCTTGTCTTTACCTCGTAATTTTTGGTATATTTCCTTTCCGACTCTCCCGGGCCAGAAACACGAGCCTTCGCATCTCTCCTCTACGTGTCCAATGCCTAAATGGTGCCATCGAGTTAGCCTCCGTTCCAATTCGGGATTCCGGCGTTCACGATGTGCATCGGGATATGAATTTCCCCACTGGTTCCCCGCAATGTGCAAGATATGTGCGCCTCTCAGCCTTCAACACACAATGCCACAAAACCGCCAGCACACTCGCCAAGGGAAGACTATTCGTCCATTCAATCTGTGCTATTCGCCCATCTGTCAAAATCCCATCCCGTGGTCGTGAATATGGACCCGTGGTCGCTCGTTCGAAGCGGTCATCTGCCGACGCCGCTCTCCAAGCACACGATCAAAGAAGCTCCTTCCCCGCCATAAGTACCGTCGTGCCCAGATGCATATTCACCGGCGAAAATGATCCCCATCGTTTGGTTCTCGCTCCTGCCATGCGCGTTGGCGCTCACAGTAACGATCTCATCCTCTCCCGGAACATCCGCCCCGTATATTTCAAAGTCTCTCATCTCGCTTTCCATCGAGCAGGTACGCGTCGAAACATGCCTCCACCTCTATTTCAAAGTCTCTCATCTCGCTTTCCATCGAGCAGGTACGCGTCGAAACATGCCTCCACCTCTCTTACTTAGATTTCCGGCCAGGATCGATGGCCAGACTGGGCGGGCACGTCGTCCAAGAATGAATTCTTCATCCAAACCCTTAATAATCTCAAGTCAATCACCGGTGCACCTCCAGACATTCGCATCGGTGCAAACTCTGAGGATAAGACAAATTTTGCACACGACGTCCAGGTAATTTGCGCCTCTCGCTTTCAAACAGGCTTATAATCATCCATAAGTATGCCCAAGATATATTCCCGGCGCCAACCGCCATCGTGCCCTATCCAGGTGAATAGAACGCATCGCGCTTTCCAATAACGTCCTTCTGACGCGGCTCCAGAGGCTCTCAACATCACGGTTGGGGATTCATTCTACCAGATTGCCCAGCACTTGCCCGAGGCACGCACGTTACTTGGTAAAGCAGTCATGCAACTATTCGTACGCGACTGGCGTCTGAATTTGCGCTAGGGGCGTACCTTTGGGCCCATTGAATGTCACGGCCGCAGTCTTAGAGGCGACGGCCATTATGAACGCATTCAATTCGCCTGTTTGCAAGGCTGCTGGAATCACTTCTGGACTATCTCGAGATCGGGAAACGAAGCAGATTTATATCTCAATAACGGGTTCCGCAAGTCGTATAATTCTTCGCAATATGTCAAAGAGTATGGTGGAGCATTGTATTGTGCCTCATTTGACGGTTTTTTGGTTAGGTGGACCGCGCTCGCCTCGAATATATCGGACGCCGTTGGACTATCCAACACTGGGACCAAGTTCTTGGTTGGATCCTTTGCTGGATCGTCCTCCAAGACGACTGGGTTCTCTCCGCAGGCAATCTATAGCGAAAATGTGCTGGCTTCGGGACCTGGTTCTTTAATCGCCGCGTGTGTCCCTTCACGCTCATTCAGCGACTGGTATTATGTAGAATTCAGGTTCTCGGAACATCACTACTCTGGTAAGCACAATGAATGATTGAGTGCTTGGGTCCTTCGACCATCTTTCAGGCTCATTTTGTACTGGAAACGGTGGGCTATTAAGTGACTTGATGACCAAGGCGACCATTCGTTCCAACCTCACGATCTACTCAAATGATGTTATCGCGACGCATGCGCAAGGATTGGATTATATACTGGGTGAAACAAATTCGTATGCTTGCCATGTATGTTATTCTGCGCGTCCGACACACCAGCTCACATTTACGTCTTCAGGGAGCCCCGGGTGTGTCAATACGGCAGGCGCTGCTTTGTGGGCATTAGATTATGCGCTATTCTCGTCAGATATTGTCCTAATCCTGGCAACGTGCACGAACTGAATCAAATTGACAGCCCTCAGATTGGGATATCTAAAGTCTTCTTCCATGTGGTACGTGGTGCAGCCACTGTCGCCCAACCTTACCTCACCATAGTAATACTTCAGGGCATTCGGTTTCAAATATTCATTGGTTGGTATCGGAACCATTCCAGTGCAGCCCGCGCCGTAACTTCAAAATTGACAGATTCAACCTGTTGCGTTGGACCGATCGATTCTTGACGGGTCCCCCGTTGTCGACCCCTCTACCTCCTCATGTCCAGGTGAGTTGCGCGTTGCTCCCCGAAGACAGAAAGCTGACGCATACTTGTAGCCCCTGTATTATGCGGCCATCATCGCAGCCGAACTACGAGGATCCAAAGAACAGGTCCAGATATCCGAAATTGGGATCAATGACACACACGTCGCGGGATATGCTGCATTCGAAGGAAGTCGACTTGTCCGTGCAGTTTTCATCAACTCGAAGGCGTTCCTCCAAGGACAAGAGAATAGAACGAGTGTTCACCTGGATCTCGCCTTTACTGGAAAGAGTCCCGAGGCAATGACTATCAAGCGCCTCGCCATCGGGTACGTGTTCTTGTCTGCTTTTTGGCGGCAACGCTGACAAGGTCAGACATGCCGATGACGCATCTGGTTTGACATGGGGCGGGCAAACTTACGAGACCGAGAACGGAAAGGTTCAAGGTAAGCCGAGCCTAGAGGTGAGGAACGTGACCGACGGTGTAGACGTATCCGAGACAGAGGTCGTTCTTTTGAACTTTCATCTATGACTACAGTAGAATTACTGAAATACGTCTATGTGCAGCTAAGCGCCGAGGTTATAAATTCGTTTGACCATGTCGACGGTGTCCTGGTTGCCCGTGGTCTGAGAGCAATTAATCCCAAGGCAAGTATCAAGATGCAAATTGGTTTACCTTGGTCAAATCATCACTGAGTTTTACACACGGTTTACCATCGACCGAGGATAATTTAATGACCATGTTGAGCGCTTTGCTCACGTCTGTGCTTCCAGACTTCTTGAAGTCGTTGGTCAAAGAGGTCCCGATTCCGAACGAAACTGATCCTTTGTTCCAAGCAACTCTCTGAGGGTAGGTACAGAAAACGCACCATTCAGTCCGAGATCGTTGGCCTGCTCTTTCAGACGAAGCGCCTTGTCAATGCTCAACGCATCCGAATAGATGATCATCTTCTTGCTGGGATCTATACCGAGCGACTCGAAAACCTCCTTTGCCCGACGCCCAAACACGAAGGGATCACCCGAGTCTTGACGAAGTCCTTGCCATCGCAATGCCCGCTCCTTGTCGCTGGCATAGCTCTTCCACTTTTATGAGGACAGTGCGCTGAAAGATGTTAAATTAAATACCTTGAAGAAGGTTTCGCTTGAAAAGGTGTCGGTGAGGGCGATGAGAAGTGCATTCGAATAGACTTCCTCCCAGAGATCCATTGCAATGGAGTTGGCGTTCTCGTAGCCTTTCAGTGCTGCAACCTGCAGAAATTGAGAACAGATTAAGCTAAATGGACAAGCTACATACACCCATGAACCACTCGCTTTGGGAGGATGAGTCGAGAACGTCGTAGAAGGATGTACTTACTGAGCGATAGTCCCAACTGGTATCAAGTTGTATTTATGCGCCAGGTGAACCTGAGTCGATTTCAACGAGAGCAGGAAAAGATTGTGTGCAGACAGACATTGCTCGTGCCAGAGAGCCTTCCTTTGCTGTCTACGTCCTTGGACGCGCGAACGAGGGATTCCACCACGATATCCTGTGCTGCGAAGGAGCGTCTTCTTCGGGTCCCAAATTCACTAAAATACAGTCGGCCTGAACAGGGTCCGTCCTTTCTCATAAGCAAGGGCTGTGACGGGAATTAATGCAGAACAAATACACTTCAAGGAGATAGCGACCTTGCTGGCCGTCATAGCTCCAATCGGTTGCGACGTACTGAAGTATACCTCGCTCAAGGTGGCCATGAGAGGAACTTCCCAGAATATAGTGTCAAGCCATGAGCCGGATGCGTCCATTTCGATGATACCAGTCTCGCCGTCAGCGGAAGTGGGGACGAACTTGACGCAAACTTGTTCTGGCTTGAAACGATAACCCCGCAGATAAGACAGATATTCATCGGTGAAGTACGGGCAGGTCTTTTTGAGCCATGCATGCTCCGACTCGGTCAGGGCGAGTTCGCCGAAGCCTACGCAAAAGTAAGAGAAACACCGGTTGACGAAGGAGCTGAATCTGACGGTCAAGGGTCTTCTGGAAGATATCTAAGGCTGATTTCGGGAACACCACGCTCTTGTCGCGCAAAGTAAATTTGTAGGTGGCCTTTCTATCGCGAAAGTGGTGTAGAACGGCTTGCTGCATTGTCAACTTATGGATTCATCGTTGAATCGCTGAGCTTGCAAGTAAAATACCCAGACAACAGACCTTGTATAGATCGGTATCGAGAATGGACCTGGGGAGAGGGAGATCTGAGGACATCGTGGTTGTAAGCAAGCAATGGTATTCATTGTGGCCGCCACACTGCCGCCACAAATCGCGCTAGTCAGCGCGTAATAGGGGTCTGTCAATCGGCAAGGCTGCCGGCGATAAGCTTAACCAGTCCCACGATGGTATTTTGCATGTCGTTCTTGTCTTATTTTCGCTCATTGCGTCCAGGGTTCCCGAGTAGAGATCCTCAATGACGGCGGATTTCGTTCGGATGGACGACGTCAGTATGAGCTACGCGACATGACAATCGACCTGTCCCAGCAAGGCGTCGCAGACGGTTCAGCCATTATCACCCATGGGCTAACCCAGGTTCTTGTCTCGGTTTTTGGTCCCGCGAGGCAAAAATGCGGGTCGCACACGATGCATGACCGCGCCAATATCAACGTCGAGGTTGGCGTCGCTGCATTCAGCACTGGGGAGCGCAGAAAACGATCTCGAGGCGACAAGTAAGCTTCCCGTTGGACGGGTGGGCTTTACGGGAGGTGATGGTCCTTGCAGACGAATACTGGAGATGGCTGCCACCATCAAGTCAACTTTCGAACCGGTGGTGCAGACGAGCCTCTATCCTCGGTCGCAAATCGACATTTTTGTTCAAGTCCTTCAACAAGACGGCGGCCTACTACAGGCGTGTATCAACGGGACTACTCTCGCACTCGCCAACGCTGGGATCCCCCTTGCTTGATTTGTGTGCGCGGTTACCGGCGGAGTGCACTCTACGTCTCCCATGTTGGATTTAACGCTGCTGGAAGAAAACGACATCCCGCACGTTACTGTGGCCGTCATGCCAAAGACGGGCAAAGTGACTCTGGTGACAATGGAGACCCCGCTTGCACGTAGAACGCTTCGAAGAGATCCTGCGACTGGCGGGCGAAGCTGGCAAGGTAATTCACGCCGAAATAAAGGAGCTGTGCGGAGCGCACTAGTAGGCTCGTTGGTGCCATGGGGTCCGGCCCAAGGACAGGCGGAGGGGAGGACAACGCAATGGACGAGTATTGAATCATGTTTCTCGTGAGACCTCTATACGTCTGAAACAAGCTAGCCATTTCTCGCCCTTGTTTCTCTCGACTTTTTTGCCCTCTTCCGTGCTAGTATATACTGCGTCAACGACGGGACCCTTTCCTTCGGCGCGGAGCTGCTCCTCGCTAATGCTTTCGAACAGTGGGAACGCGTCGAGATGCGATTTCATCCATTCGTGCAGATCCTGGACGTCGGTGATTGTGTACACGATTCCGCCGGGACGCAAAGCATACGCATATTCGGCCAGCAATGTGGGGGATATGATGCGCGCCTTGTGCTTGCGTTGTTTGAAGTGGGGATCGGGGAAGAGAAAAAAGAGGGCGGAGAGGGAGTGCTTTGCAAAATAGTTTGGGAGCAAACTTCATGGCATTTGCGCGGACGATGGAGATGTTTTGATAGTGGGTTGGCGCATCGGGGGGTGACACGGAGAGCGGCGATGCGGTCTTGGACATACTGGGACACTTGGACGCGTATTTCCAAGCCTGATGAGCTGATTAGGACCGGTGAACGCAAGGGTAGACCTCAAGATACTGACCGAGGATGCGGGTTTCGGGGAAAAGAGGTGCGAGGGCGGTCAAGAGGCCACCGAAGCCACAACCGACATCGGCAAACTCTGGGGGCCCCGGGGAGGCGGGAAAATGCACCGCCCAGTCTATGGCATCGGGGGAATCTGGGTACTCAATGTGTGGTCGGAAAAGGGTTGGCATGCTGTAACAGTGTTTCAACAGAAGACCTGAGTAAGGCAGAGTCGAGGCCATACAGCGCGCTGCCTATAATGCCTCTTCTGCGGAAGCAGGCCCTTCTGTTTTTTCTGGTCGTTTACGCTTGGACATCGTCAGTGCCGAGTTTCGTGCTTGTCGAACTTTCTGGAGAGAGATGTCAGGATCGTTCTTGATGACGGATCTGCCAGCCCGCTCGGCGTGCGTCGAGAGAACCCAACGCATGCGCCCTGTCAGACCCATCGGGAGAGCGGGAAGGGAGGGCGGCTACGACGCGTCTTTCCACAGAGGAAGAGGAACGAGACAAGCCAGAAAAACCCAGCGCGAGACAAACACGAATTCATGGATCCATTGGATATAGAGTTCTGGTTTGGAGAGAGCCGAAGGTTCCGCCCGAGCGGATGCGGAGCGGGAAAGACGGGTGTCCGCGCGTCGCGCCCAGCGGAAGGCCGACTCTGAGCGTGTGACAAACGGAAAGAGGCGCGCCAAAAACGCCCAACAACTCACCACACTGGAAGATCTAGAAGAAAGAGGGTAGCGGAGGCGAGAGATTGTGCGCGTCGAGAAGAGGGGTCACGCGCACGTCACATCTTTCCAATCTCGCACGTGCAAAGTCCAAATCCGAAGGTTCAACTTGAACTTCAAGTTCCTAAGTTGTTGAATTCAACTTGAAGCTTGAAGCTTGAAGCTTGAAGCCTCGACACGAACCGGAACCCCGAACCAGAAAAGAATACTGGTCGCGGTGATCGAAGAGTAGTATGCAAACCTCGTAGCAATTCCTCCGAAGTAGTTCTATCCAGCAGTTCCAGACCGGTCATGCTTGCAGATACTTACAGCAGAGTATCGACGTCGAACCGCCTCCTGTGAGATTACGGCGGAGATAGAGCGCCCGTCTACCCACAACGGCCGCAGAAGAATGCGTGACAGTGACAGGCAGTCACACTTCGGATAATTTATATTTTCTGAGGTCGGGTGCCATCGGAATCTCCGACTCGAACCACCATGGCCTCCATCCTCAGAACTGTCCGCTCTTTCCTTTCCTTTCCTTGATTCAGCTCACTCCCCACAGTCTCGCACCAAGCCGGTCTGGTCATCACTCGCACGCGCCAGGTTCTCCTCCACCGCGCCAAAAAATACCACCCTCAAGGAGCGCCTCGCAGAACTCATCCCCCTCGAGCTCGAAAAATGTGGGACTCCCCTCATCCGCGCGTCTCTCGCCACTCACCCGTTTCTAGGTCAAACGCGTCCGCGCTGAGCACGGCAAAAAGTCATTTGGACCTGTGCTTGTCGACCAGCTCTACGGGTACGCTCGGTATTTCCATTGTCATGTCCATGCCTCCTGAACTGCTTGCCAGTGGAATGCGAGGTCTGCCCGCCCTGATCTGGGACGGCTCCGTGCTTGATGCTGGTAATCCTCATATTTCTCGTCTACGTCACAACTTATGTCTCCAGACGAGGGTATCCGCTTCCGCGGCAAACCATCCCGGAGTGCCAGGAACTCCTCCCCAAGGCACCCGGTGGTGCCGAGCCTCTTCCTGAAGGCCTCTTCTGGCTCCTTGTTACCGGAGAAGTCCCGACGCAGGAGCAGGTCACCGAACTTTCAAAAGACTGGGCAGCGCGTTCCGCAATCCCTGAATTCGTCGAAGAAATTTTGGACCGTTGCCCGCCCACTCTCCACCCCATGAGCCAGTTCAGTCTTGCTGTCACTGCGGTATGTCGCTGAGAGTTTTCCAAACATTGTTTTCTCAACTTCCGCAGCTAAATCACAACTCCGCCTTTGCCAAAGCCTACCAAGATGGCGTGTCAAGAAGGAGTACTGGGGTCCTACTTTCGAAGATTCCATGGACCTGTAGGCCATCTGACTGGTTTATTTTTTCCATGTTTCTCACGGTCTTTCTTCTAGTATCGCCAAGCTTCCCAACATCGCTGGACGTATCTACCGGAACGTTTACGGCCAGGGGAAAACTCCCAGCGATTGACCCCCGCCAAGGACTATCCCACAACTTGTCACCTTGCTCGGATTCGGCGACAACCAGGCGTTCGTGGAACTGATGCGTCTCTACATCACCATTCACAGCGACCACGAAGGTGGTAATGTCTCTGCCCACACCGGGAAAACTCGTTGGCTCGGCTCTTTCCGACCCCTTCCTTGCGTTCGCCGCCTCGCTCAACGGTCTCGCGGGCCCGCTCCATGGTCTGGCGAACCAGGAAGTCTTGGTCTGGTTGAGCAAGATGCAGTCCAAGATTGGCAAAAATGCGTCTGATGAGGCTGTCAAGGAGTACGTCTGGGCGACCCTCAAGGGCGGCCAAGTGGTTCCTGGCTACGGCCACGCCGTGCTGCGCAAGACCGACCCCCGGTATACCGCCCAGCGCGAGTTTGCGCTCAAGCATCTCCCGGAAGACCCTCTCTTCAAGCTTGTCGGCCAAATCTACAACATTGTCCCTGATATCCTGCTCGAGGTTTGGAACGCGTCTACGATTCATCTACATCGCTAATAATTTCTCGCTAGGCTGGCAAGGCCAAGAACCCCTGGCCCAACGTTGATGCTCACTCTGGCGCGCTACTGAGTCACTACGGCCTTACGCAAATGCAGTTCTACACTGTTTTGTTCGGTGTTTCCCGCGCCTTCGGTGTTGCTGCCCAGTTGATTTGGGATCGCGCTCTCGGTGCTCGTACGTCATCTGCTTTTATTCTCGTTCACTGCTGACGCTTCACTCAAGCTCTTGAGCGGCCCAAGTCGTACTCGACCCAGGCCATCGAGAAGATCTTCAAAGACAAAGCATAGTTTACCTGCCATAGACATTATTTATCGGGTCGACTATCTTAGTAGCGAGATAATGCATGCATTTTGGAACCAAAACCACTCATGTATATTGTTAGCTTGACTCTATCTGTTGCAACCACTGTTGGCGCAGCACGTTCCCTCTTCTTCAGCTGTTTGGACGCAGCTTCCACGTCCTCGCAAGTCCGTAATTTGAACAAGTAGTCTTCTGACGCGGAGACGTAGAACAGCCTATATGTTCGTACACATATCTTGATTTCTAGGCCGTCTTGCGTCACCACGTTAGGTGGTGCATTTTGCACGGCGGTCGGAAGGTTCCTTCGAGAAAATCAGAATCTCGCTTCAGATATAAAGAACACACGAACTGCGCAAGAAAGGTCGTTTGGTGCGGCTGAAAGAGACACTCTCGGTCGCTTCGCTCTGGATTGAAATGTTACTAGGCAATTCGCGGAAAGGTCAAAACCGTACGGAGACGAATGAATCGATGTAGGATTGCCATCTCCCTGTAAGAACCTCCGAATCATCAAAGCTGGAATCGTCTTTTCCGATAAGTTGGAAGTCATGTGCTTGGAATCCGGAAGCTGCGAACCAGTCAGCGAGGTCAATATCGCACGAAAAGGATACCAACCCAATCCACGCGGAAAAGATTCTCGTCGGGTCCGAGTATCTTTTCTGCGTTTTTTCGGCTGTTGATCAGGTCTTGAGTCGTGGGCTGGCCAGAGCTTGCTCCCGCTTCAGGACCTCCAGCAGGTCTTGGCTCTTTTCGTCTCCGAAAAGCAGCTGCACCTGAGATGTATACTATTTAGCCTGCGATCCTAAAGCATGTAATTTACGCACTTGTTTGATCAAAGACCCAATCAGCTTATCAATAGTGAAGATCTTATAGGCCTCCTGGAACCAGTTAGCGAGAGCGAATGAGCCAAAGGGTGCGCACCTTGATTCCAAACATAAACCGCACTTGGTCCTCAAGAGATTTTGTTCAAGTTCGTTATCAAAAAGTCGTTCGCAAGATTCGAGCAAGAGATCGTAGAAATGCTCCGCGGTGGAGGCTCGCCTCTCCCAAATGCACCGAGTCTGGATGTGGAAAGGATCCTGGATCTGTGGGTGCATCGGCTTTCTCGTGGCTCGCTAGCCTCGCTGCGATCCCCTTGAAAAGCGCAAGACGCGAATACAACACCTGCAAAAGCAATGTTACAAAATAGACTTATATAAACAGAGGCCACCCACCTCGAGAAGTCGGAGGAGCGTATAAGAAATCGTATTGGTGAAAAAAGTGTTTCGTTGCGGTGTTCGTCGAACTTGTGGAAGGGCAGGTGTTTCGGGCTGCGCGTCTTCATCCATAGGAACGGGCGAAGGCAAGCGCGACACGGAAGGAGAGCCATAGTTCCGTGTTTTACGGTTGCTGGATTTAGCTTGCTCGCTTTTTAACAGCTTCTTCCGCAGGTCACTTCCGGCTGCAGAGCCAGTAGCCGCACCGTTCCTGCGGTTCTTCCCTCCGGCCCTTGAGCTTGTGCTACCGACGCTGGAGACTTCCCCATCGTCCACAACACTGGCGTCATCGCTTAATTCGCTATCCGCAGTCTCCTGCACGACAACAAAGGCAGCATTGAAGGCCACAGGATCGAGCATGAAAAAGAGCGGCACAAACGACCGCAAGAATCCTTCGATCCGTTTCGTTCCGCGAAATTGATCTGTCCCTGAGTGCGGTCGAGGAACGAAAAGGTCAGCTTAAGAGCATCCTGCAGCACCTGCGTATCGTCCATGACAAATTCCAGTTGGTGTCGGGGCCGTGTCCTCGCGAAAAGAGGATCGATAAGGGACGCGCGTTTAGCCATCTGCTCCTCGCGCGCTGTCTCGATCTGGTTCACAAAGGCTTTGGTGGTGATGGCCTTTTTATCTGCAGTCTTGAACAAAATTCCCTGGTGGTCCAGGCTCTTGCTATAGTTCCGCGCGTCCACCTCCCGCCACACCTTGTTCCACTCTCTCTGCGCGCGTTTCCATTCCTCCTCCTTCTGCTTCAACCGCTGAAGGACGACGGGGATCGCCAGTGCCGGCGTATCCTGCATGGCATGGATTACACTCAGCCCCGCTTCCCGGCCGTAAATTTTCTTGATGACACGGTGGTGAATGCTCTTGATTGCCCCGTTGAGATTCGGCTTGGGTTTATAAGAAGCTCTGTCTTCTGGACTGAGCGATGCCATCTTGTTATTCAACGGTTCGAGCATCGTAATGGTGCGCACGATCGCCTCAATGTGGAAGTCATACTCGTGTCGTTCCTCTTCGCTGCGGTGAAGAGCCTCTTCGTAGATGTTCATACGGGGGGTGACGAATCCTGCATCTTCGCTGCTCCAGGTGGGATGCGACACCCATTCGTCGTTCAGAACGTCCCGGCACATTTCGTCACGGCCAGAACAGGTTACGTTGGCGTCCTACACATTGTATGAGGGCATTTGTGATGAAACGAAACCAAGGTACGCACCGAGGCCGGTATTTTTCTATAACTACCAAACTGGACGTCTGATTCGGCCTTTGTCGTCCGACCGCCCGCGTTCCGACCGATTATTGTGGGTCTCACCCAGGAATTGCCGGCCGCTTGTTCCTCCATCCAATACTCTTTTCTTTGCGCTCATCCCATCCGACGATCTCTCGCAACATGTTCAGAAGCTCGCTGTCACCCAAGAAATTCCGGCTCTCCTTAATGAGCCTTGCGGTATCAATGAAGTCTTGAGTGAAAAGATTGACGAGCTTCAGAAACTCGTTATAGGTTTCACGACTGTCATCGAGATAGCGCTTGACACGGTCGAAAAAGACGTGAGCATGAGAATCCTCGGGTGCTGCGGCTAGTACTGTGGTAGCAGCGGGAGCACGAGAGCCCGGATGCCGACGGTTAGGTGGTGGTGACGCGCGAGATTTATACGATGATGGCGTCAAATCTTGCGCCGGAGTGTGCTTGACCTTCTTAGCCTTTCGGACCGTCAGGCTGGACATGAAATATGGGAGAAGAGAACGCACCTTGGGTGCGGCCTTTGGAATAATTTCTACAATCTCCTTCTCGACAGCTTTACGTTTCCGTTTCTGAGGCAAGATGGAAGTGGCATTGACCGGTTCAGCCTTTCTGTGCTTCGCCTTATCTGAGCGCGACGAGGAAGGCATATCCTCGAGCACTTGGTGGTTCCGTTCCGGCATGAAGATACGGAATTCAGCGCGTAAATCTGGGTCATCTTTGAACAGACGCGCGATTTGCTTGGAAACTTCCTCCTGCGAACTCAGGTCAGGATGTTTCCGCAAAGCCAAGAATGTTCTGCACCTCGTCAATCGTATCCGGCTTATGGTGATACTTGGATAGAATGTCAAGGAACTGTCGGTAGGTTTCTGCGTCGCAGCGCTGCTTAATTTTCTGCACGTATTGCACCGCCGGTTCGATCGTCTGACTCTCGTGTTGTTTCGGTTCGGCGGAAGGTGGCCTAGTCGGAGAAGGTGCAGGAGGGGCGGCACTGGTAGTTGTGCGCGCTTCCGTGGTAGACCAGAGTATTGGGCCCTTTCCGGGTCCATTGTTGGTGGTCTGCATGGTGGTTCCGGTGGGAGTTGTGACGGTGATGAAATTCGAGTCATGGGCATCCTTGGAGCATTCTATTCGGTAGCCCACCGGGAGGAAAGTATTGAATCCCTGGATGAGAACCGCATGGCCGTTGAAGAGATGAGATACACGTTTAATGACCCCGGGAGTGTCGATACTTGTGCGCCATGAGAATGAATTGATTGAAGAAGCACAAACTGCTCACATCTGGCTTTTGAACTCCTTCATGATATCGAGGAAGTGGTTGTAGACATTGGGCTGGTCGTGGAACTTGTTCTTGACTGCGTCGAGATAGCTGAGAGCGTCGGTGACATTCAGAGGGCGGTCGAGGGGTGTGTGGTTCTGGGGATCCGAGAAGGGGGCGGGTGCGGCATCTGCGGTGGGAGAGGCCTGGAGGAGGAGCCCTGCATCCTCGCGGGATGTATCCTCTGGTGCTGACGGTGGCGGAAGCTCCATCGCTGGCACAGCAGGGACCTCAGGGGTCTCAATAGCGGGTGCAGGTGGGTGGGGAACGACGTCCATGGCGTCGGGGGCGTCAAGCGACATTGGTGGGATCGAGTCGCCGATCGACGCGTAAAGGGCAAGTGATGCTATCCCTGATGCCATCATTCTTTCTCTCCCATGACCAAACACAGCAAGAACAATACCGCGTCCTCAATATTCTCCTATGCAGAATATCGCAAAGCCTCTGCTGAATATGGCACCAAACGCCAGCGTCTAGGTAGCTCTTGCTTTTAACCACCCCGTCAAGCGCTCAACAGCGCGTAGGCAACGAATCTATGCGTCGTTTTGACGCGTGCTCTCTGTGTCTCCAAACCGCTCGTGAACCGGTGTGTTGCAAGGACGGCCATCTCTTCTGCAAGGAGTGTGCTGTGAACGATCTACGTAGGCTCATCTATTTCACCCCAACTGCTTCACTTGACACCTCTTGACCATAGTTAGCCAGAAACAGGATCTCAAACGGCAGAAGGAAAAGGCCGAGCAGATCAAGAAAGAGATAGAAGCGGAGGTCGAGCGCGCAAAGGCTGCGGCCAGAGAGCGCGTCCTGCAAGATTTTGAACGCGGTCAGCTCGGTCTTGCGTCTAGCTCTTCTTCGCTCCCTGCTGTACCCTCTGCGGAATCCAGTTCGGCCGGAACGAAGCGCCCGTTTTCCACTGCGTTTGAGTTCTCCCCCTCTCACGTCTCCGATCTCGTTGCCCAGGCGGAGGAGGCTGCTGCCCGAGCAATTGCGAAGGAACAGGCTGAAGCGGCCAAAGGTATTCCCCCTGTGTCCGCTGGATTCATTCGCGCTCTAACTCGAAATTTAACGAAGGGGTTCTGCCCGATTTTGGCTTCCGTCGTTGACTCCCACCTTTGGAGGCGTCGCCCAGCGCGATGTATTGGCTGCCGGAGGCAAATCTTCAGAACTCAAGATGACAGCAGTTTGCCGGGGTGGAGGAGACAGGCATTCATTTGCGTAGGCCGTCGATCGCTTTCTTTCCAAATGCTTATCGCGTCCCAGATTGAAAGACCTGATATCTGTAAAGTTTACTTATCACACCGAGGGAAAAGAAGGTGCCACTGGGTCGAAAGACCCGGGAGAGGCGGTCTGTCCATCGTGCATGAAGAAGCTTTCAAACAATGTTATCATGTTTTGTGGGTCGCTTTTGCATTTTCATCTACCAACCAAGCCGCTCATCGATGTTCCAGTGATGAAACCTTGTTCGCATGTCGTATGTCGCACATGCACTGAGACACTGGTCCGGCCAGAAACAGCCGCCTCCAAATCATCTTCCGCGCCGAAAGACGAGGGTGCTTCACGGAAAGAGGAAACCCACGTGTGCGTCGTATGTGATGTGCGACTAAAAAAGAAAGATATAATCGAATTGAAACGAGAAGGTGGGCTTTGTATCCTGTTTTCATCTTCATTCATTATCGACCTACTTCAACAGGCACGGGCTTCGCAAGCGGGGGCCTGGCAGAAACCAGTCGTGGCGGAATTTCCTTCCAGGGTTGAGTTTGAACAAACGCCACGGTGGGTATCTACAATTCGGTACTTGTATGTGTGGCAGCATCCGAGTGGGTCAAATAAGTTGACCGAGGTGTGATTGTACTAGAATACATAGCTGAGGACGAATACATCGAGGACGCTGTTCTGTACAGCGTCGGGCACTACCGTAGCGGGAGATTCCAAGAGAAATCCTATTCCACAGGCCTGACCACCGGTTGTTCCTGTCGAACGTATGCGCCAATCTCAGGACTCCACACAAACTCATGATCTAGAATTCGCGTGAGGGTCTCGTACGCGCCTACGTCCGCAAACGGTACGCCCGTGCGGGGATCACGATACTGAGCCGCACGGCCAGTGAGGGGGCACGTTTGAATGGGCCGTGCTGGAATGGAAACATTTAGCGGAAAAAGAACGGAAAATGCAAACGAAAACCTACACATCGGCCGGTTCTTGCCCGTGTACACCTTCACGTCCTCCCAGTCCACATGCGACCCAAACAATGCCGTCATCGTGGCGCCCCAAGTGGGCTTTGGGGTGGTTGTTGGGGCGCGACTTGTGCGGCCGCCGTTCGGAACTTCGGGGTTCTGCGTTTCCTCATGCACGATGTAGTTGCGCGCGACCTTCTCGGTGCGTGTCACAGGCGTAGGAGGGGTGTATGGGATATATGGCACGGCGGGGATTAGGGCGATACGGTGGGGGAGTGTAGGCAGTGTGGGGTGAAGACGAAGCAGTCGGTGGTATATTGACATGAGATGGGCCGGCCAGTGCGCTGGCTGGCTGGTATGAAGGAAATATATAGCCACCGCTGGTGCCTGCGGCGTACCCGTAGTTGTAGACTGGCGGGGGTGGAACAACGACCTTGGCTTCTTCCACCCTACTCAGCCAGCGTACAAGTGGCCCTTGTACGGTGGGGCGGACGACGCGCGCGCGGCGTCGTTTCTCTTCTTCGAGCTTGAGATAGTCCCGATGTTGGATAATATTGCCCTCCTCTGCATCGAGTGCGCGGGCAATAAGCTCGGCCTGGGATATTGTGGGCACTTGGACGCGGGCTTTTTTGGGAGCTTGGGAGGCCTAGGACGATGAATGAAAAGCAAAGAGAAATGCATTGCCTTGGCTTACCTTCTTTTCCTCGGAACGCTTCAGTCGTGTTTCGGTGAGAGAAGTATTGAGCACGGTGTATTTGCGCATACTCTGGCGGTGGGCGGTGGGCCGGTCTCGCCCGACGATGGTTTCGCCCGTCGCGGCATTAACAGCACCACCCAACGCGACGCGGCGCCTGGGCTTTGGTGGGGCTGCGGCGGCGGCTTGAGGATTGAACGAGGCCTTGTTGCGGGCGTGGGCTGCGTCAGTGGCCTTCTCGAGTCGGGTGCGAGTCGCCTGCAATACATCACCAGGTAAGCGCGTCCGAGGAGGGCGGGGACGGGTTGCGTGCCTTCCGGGCGCGCTTTTCTTCTTCCTGGGTGGCCAACTCGCCGACTGCCTCGTTGTCTGGGGCCTCTTCGTCGGTGCTCTCAAAGTCGGCGTCGAAGATGTCCTCCTCGTCTGCAGCGATGAGTGCGAGGAGCGCGTACATTGAAAGACTGCCCACCCTTGTCGTTGGTATAGTCCGCGTCCTCTTCTCCGTCCTTGGTCTCGTCCAACTCCATTTCCGCCATCGCCGCCTCCATGCTGGGACATTAAATGAGATTGTTAGACTTGTTCGAGGGGAATGAACTCAACCGATTGCCGGCGGTGCTGCGGCGCGACCGCCGCGTCGCGAGCAGCTCCTCAGGCGCGTCGACGTCCATGGCAAGAGGTGATTAGTAAGCATCAGTCAACACCCTTCCTTTTCATCATTCAATTCATGGCGCGCGGTAAACGGCTGCCCCAGGGCCCCTCAGACTTGTCGCGTCTCGTCGCCCATCTTAGAGGTACCAATTATCAGCTGTCCGTTTCCTGTCTTGAATTTCTCTTAGCGGCGCCCAAGCTTGCCTTGCCGTCCATCACTTCATTACGCCTCACCCTCGCCGCTCGCAATGACCACTTTGGCGCCCGGTAGGTTCGCCTTCATTTTTTAGAGCTACTCAATTTATGCGCGCCACCCAAGTCATTTTCTCAAGGAACAGCTGCCGCGCATACGCTTCGCAAATCCCGACTTGGACATCCAAGTGCGCAAAATGAACAAGCGGCCTGAAGACGAATGGCGGCCTGAGCTTCAAGTTTCCTTTCGTGCGTCCCGGTTTCATCTTCTCACATTTGTATCAACTCGCTGCAGGCGATGGCGAAACCCAAACCTTGAACCTATATGGCAAATTGTCCAGCGCAATCGTGCGGGAACTCATGGACTCGGTTGCATCTCCGTCCTGGGAGCGCTGGAAATCAGAGGCGGCGCGTACCGGCGTTCCCCTCGTCCCCGGCGCTGAGAAGGAGCCGCCGGCGAACGACCCAGTTTCGGGAGACAAGCCTGAACCCGTTCTCTCCTTCGACGAATGGCGCCAGCAGTCGCGCAAGGCACGTCGGAGACGACCTGAGTCTGTCAAGGGCGCTGCTGCACAGAACAAACCTCAGGATGCTAAAGCGCCACCACAAGAACCTCTCACTGAGGCTCAGATATTGGCTAATGCGGAGAAGGCCGCGCAAGACGCCGAGGTGCGGAAAGAGGCTAGAAAAGAGGCACGACGCGCAAAACTAGATGCGCCTCGCCTAGCGCAGGAGGAAGCTGAGCAACGCGTAGCTTTGGAGCTACTATCTAAGCCGCGTACAGGAGCGGCCGCAGTGCTACCGTAGCCTTACAGTATCTGGAATTAAACATTACAGACTTCACCCCCAACAGCGCTTGTAGTGCTTAAATCTCAGTACGAATTGCCTCACGGCTGGATGCCCTCGACGCCCACAACATGTGCATCTATTTTTCAATGCGCCACATTCTACAAATTTAACCCACGTCTAGCGGAGGCCCGTTGGAACTGGTCCGGACGCGCTTCTGAACAAAGTTGCAAGGAAACTTGTGGCTGTTTCCCTCGGGGATTAGATGAAAAAACTTAGCACGCTGACGAGAATGCTCGCGACGGTCGAGGCGACGGTGGTGGAAGACGGCTGCGCGTCCTTGGTGGTGAATTTGAACTTGTGCTACGGAGACCAATTTCCCGACGATTGCGTAGAGAGCGGCAAGATTTGAGCGATTAGAGTAGCCGATGGACTGGCCCGCGACGTCGTAGGCCGACGATTTAGGAGAGAGATGCTGTCATTGATTAGCTCTGATCTTTGCTCCTTGCTCATACCACCACCCACTAGAAACGACCTCTACGCCCTATCATGACCACCGTCGCTGCAAGTGCAAGCCCGCTCCCCGCAGGCATCACCGACCCCAATTACAAGCCTCTTCCTGGCCGGGAGGGGAATCTTACCATCCCGCAACAACATGCCCTCGAGAAGCTGAAGAAGGAGCTGGTGGCGGACAACGTTTATATCGAAGGCGAGCGGCGGATGTCCGATGCCGCGTTGCTCAAGTATGGGATGCAGTCATCGCTGCATGGCAGAGGGGCTCATCGTCCTTCGTTAGGTACTTGCGCGCGCGCAAGTTTGACGTACCCAAGGCAAAGGAAATGTTCCTCAACACTGAGAAGTGGCGAAAAGAATTCGGGGTCGACGACATTGTCAAGTGAGCGTTGTCCGTTGTCGATGTGGCCATTCCCCTGATCCAGCGCAAGGAACTTTGATTTCCCAGAACATCGCGAGGTCGATAAATACTATCCCCAGTACTATCACAAAAACGACAAGGTAGGCACCATGACCGAACAGGCGGACGAGTCCTTATATGTCTTTAGGATGGTCGGCCAGTGTACATCGAGCGCCTGGGTCAACTCGACCTCAAGGCTCTCTACGCCGCCACGACACAGGAGCGCCAGCTCAAGCGCTTTGTGCTCGAATACGAGAAATTTATCAGCGAACGGCTCCCCGCATGCTCTGCAGCAGCGGGCCACCCAGTCGAGACGTCCTGTACGATTATGGACCTCCACAACGTCTCCCTCTCCAACTTCTACCGCGTCAAGGACTACGTGATGCAGGCTTCCAGGATCGGACAGGACCACTACCCCGAGTGCATGGGCAAATTCTACATCATCAACGCCCCATTCATGTTTTCCACCGTCTGGTCTTTTATAAAGCCCTGGCTCGACGAAGTCACCGTCGCCAAGATCGACATCATCGGCAGCGGATACAAGGACAAGCTCCTCGCCCAGATCTCTGCCGATAATCTTCCCAAGGAGTTTGGCGGGAACTGCAGCTGTCCCGGCGGCTGCTCTCTCAGCGATGCGGGTCCGTGGAATACCTCGAACAAGGTTGTGGAAAGCGAGAGCGGTGGAAAGGTTCTTTCTGCTTGAGTTGGCTCAGTCTGTACACACCAGTAATTTATTCACGTCCATTACACAACACGGAGCGGTGTGGCAATTGGGCTGGAAGTCCGAGTGCACGCGAGGGAGTTAAATGAGAGAAACACGCGTCCTTACAAGTCCGCCACGCCAATTTCGCGAGCCTGCACTCCGTAAATGCGCCCACTCAGCCTGCATCCGGGAAAACGCGTCCTGGATGTGCTCTGGCCGCAGCGCGGTCCGGGCCTCAGGGGGTGGGAGGAAAAGCGTATTCACCGGCAGACTCGGCGCCTCCTCGGCGCCCCCACCAAGCTCTCCATCTTCCCGTCTCCGCTTCTCCGCGCCGCCGCCAGCGACGCCCAAGGCCTTGCGCTTGCCGAGGGAAGGAGAGGCATACGCGTCCCCGTGCCGGGCGTCTGAGTCCTCAAGCGACTTCTTGACAGTGAGGCCCGCGAGGGTGAGGGAGCGGACCATCTCAAAGGCAAGGAAGCCGACGATATCGACAGTGTCGTCACCGGCTTTGAGGTCAAGGTGCGGGGGAAGGTTGAGGAATTCGCGGAAGCGCTTTGCTAGGAGGTGCATTAGTTGTGCAGATGACTGACTTGTGGCCGAGCAAACCTTTGCGGTAGGTGAAGGACGCTTGGCGGCAGTCAGAGTAGTGTTGGTATTCTTCGCGCGTCATTTGTCGCGTGGCATCGTCGGCTTCCTTGAGACGCAGAATCGACGCCTCGTGCGCTTCGATGTCATCCTCGTCCTCCTCGTCGTCGGACTGGTGGCCGCTCTGTTTGAGGACCTCGGAGTAATCGTGGTGATCTCCCATGGCAGCTTAATCGTGATTTTCTGCGCCTTCGTGGTGAGTTTCTCTTACGCAGATGTCAGCGCTCTAAGGAAGAAAGAAGGGGAAGCGCACCATCGCCACCGTCCTCGAGGGTCTCGACCTCCACGCCGCCACCGCCGTCGCCACCAGAGTCCTTCGCGTGCTTGCGTACATCTTTCCAAGAGAGGTACGTGCGCAGACGATTTACCTTTCCGCGATCGTGCCGGATGAGGAAGATGAGGTCCTCGGCGGAGAGGTAGCGCGCGCCGCGGCGCGTGGCAAGGGCTCGCGCTTGGACAATCTGCCCCAAAATGAAACTCGCATGGTAGAGAACTTATTGAACACGTACCAGCTCAATTATCTGCCCACGGACAATATCCTCAACCAGATTGACCGTCTCTGAGTTGGGATCTTGCACCTCCCCGAACACAAACATCTGCACGAACCTCCTCAGTTTCTTGGCCACTGCACAGATCCTGTACAAACCATCTGCGATATTTCCTGGGTGTACTTGTAGTCTCGGATTACATTGCCCCCGTCGAAAGCGTTCCTTTCCGAGTAGCCATCGTTACATTCAAGTCGCAGTGCGGCTGAGTGAGCAGCAACTAAACGCTATTCACCCAAACTGTGTCGCATGGTGATGGCCGTTGATGGCAACTGTCAAAGGACTTCCGCGTGATCGGAGCAGCTTCAGCGGGCGCCAATTGAGCGCTAAATAAGTAACTCACCTCCACTGCATGTATGAAGCGCGATTTATTGTGTATTTCGAATATAAGCTATTACTAGATTACTTCTTATACCCCATGGTATTTTTTGTGTATCTAGCCGATGCTTTATTGCTAGTGATGTCCAGGGCCCGGACCGGCCTGAAAGCCCAGGCTTGGGCCTGGCTTTGGAGGGCTTGGGCTTCCATTTCCTCAGGTCCAAGCCCAAGCCCTGAGGTAGGGCCCGGCCTGGCTCGGCTTGGGCTCAGGCCCTGGCTTGAGTCACGTGTATATAATTTTCAACTAAGGTTCAAGTTGGCACGAGATATGGGGTATTGAGAGTATATGGGCACTTATATTATTTGTAATTGACTTCAGAATGAGTTGAGAACACACCACAGTGGTATTTGTGTGAAGGATTTACATGATTACCGCCTTCCGACACTTGGTTGACCTGCAATTGATCCTGGTTTATACGGTGCGTACAGGGTCTTGAAAATAAGAAACAATTAATAAAGCTGCCATGCGAGATAAGATACTCAAAACAATCCAAAACCAACCTTCTCTACTGCATAACTAAAGTGCACCTCAGGTAAGCGAGGCCCGGGCTTGCGGGCCCGGCTTGGGCCTGAAAAATTCAAAGCCCAAGCCCTGGGCCCACTCAAGCCCTGCTTAGGGCCTGGCTCGGCTCGGGCCTGCGAGGGCCCGGCCTGGCGGGCTTCAGGGCCTCGGGCCGGGCCCCGGACATCACTATTTATTGCCCGGTTTGGCCCAGGTACTTAGTCAGACGAGTCTGTCCGGTCTGGGTAAAATGGCGGACATCCTTCACCATGTGCACAACATCTTGACCAGTATTTTGATCTTTCATTGATTTGAGCCAGATCTTGGACTGACAAGTTGATCTTGTAAAATATTGATGCTGTCTTGGAGTTCGGTGATTCGTTTCTTGATGAAGTCTGGAACAGTGTCCTGTGGGAATCAAAGATAAGTTCGAGACAGTGGTGAGAAAAATTAGAGTGATCACATCTTCATATTCATCCTCACGAACTGGGGGAGGATGGGATCAAAAAAGGATTGTCTGCACCGCCCGACCTGAAATTCGGGGTTTCGGAGACAGCACCGGAGACAGCACCAGCTCTCTTGCGCTTGACTCCCCGGACAGCGATGGGTGGCGCAGAGGATCTAGGAGTTGACACGGGACTCGACACGATGGCATCACCTTCCGAAATTGATCCATCTCCGTCAATGGTGTTGAAGGACTCAGGAAGTTAGCCCAAGGTAACTCCAGCAAAAGTCGGTCAAAGTGGCCTCAAATCCCCTAACTTTTCCGGCTCTTTGGGCCTCAAATTCCCTAAATCGGAGTTGGGTATCACGTGATATTACTAATAATGCCATTTTTAGCTATTTTTCGCTTTTTTCGCTTTCCCTCCCACCACAGCGCCCAGGACCTTGATTTTGAGAGGCAGTAACACCTTCATGATATCTCTGCTAGAAAGTCCCATCCAACGTCCATCAGTGTCGTGTTGCCTAGAATAATTTTTTTTTGGGATTGATATACAAATAAAGTGGGCCTGATTGGGCCTGAAATCCCCTAACTTGGAGAGGGATTTGAAAATTTTGGCCTCAAATCCCCTAACTTCGGAGTTACCTGTAGGTGAGCTTCCCGGGTCCTGGTGTTGATTGGTGAACCATTCTTGGAGGTAAGAAGTGGGTGATGCTAAAATGGAATGACATGTTGGCGAACAACTTCACGGAAAAAAGGTGGGGTCGGGGGAGTCGACTGCTTGAACCAGATGTTGCACAGCAGAAATGCATTGTACTTCTGCTGCCCACATGCACAAGTCCAATCTGAAATGTTGGTTTGATATTTGTCGGTGTTGTTTCCGAGATGCGAGGGTTTTCCAGGACTTCTTGAACTCCTTCTGAAATGGCGTGAAAGGCTTTGGGCGCCCCTTTTGATAATCTGGGTCAAAGACTTGCATTTTCGCCTCGAATGAGGGCAGGACCTCCATAGTAATGAGGTAGAGAAGCTGGTCGAGCTGAGGATGAAGGAGGTGGTGAAGTGTTCCATGCTTCAGGTTGCGCCAAAAATTCTCGACTGCCATCGTAGTGCGCCAACACCAATGAAGTCGGGCTGGCTCGATTGTGCCCAAAGCTTGTACTTGTTGGGGGCAATACCATGCTGCCCACATGTATCCCCACACCTTGCAAAGTCCACGCTGTTCACAGAACTTGTACATCTCGAAGACAGCATCATAGTGAATCGTCTTCGAGGATTGCTTGTGCCTGGAACACCTCAGCAGGCACTGCGGGTATTACGTACCGGTCCTCTTGGGTAGGTTGTTTTGTATGGAAACAACCTACCTAAGAGGTGCGCCTCTGCTCGGTGACGGTGGTGTCTGAGGTACCGATGGAGCATTCGATGGATCAATGATCCATCAGTGGCACTGCGGCACCTCTTTCCTTCTGCCCCCACCCACCGCCCCCGCCGCCCGCCACCTCTTCTGGGTTGGCTGCTTAGCACCACCAACAAACCATTCAAGTTCGACGTTCAATGCTGCTCTGAGCACATTGACACCGCCACTACCGCACCCCCGCATCTCACCTTGCAGTGCCACTTGGCTCGCCCTCTGCAGCGGTGCTTACTGCACGGCCTTCCTTGGGCTCCTCTGAGCGCACCTCCAAACACGTAGAAGACCCTTACCCTGTCAACATACCCACGACGCCGTGAGGCTCGCTTCTGGATCACCTACACCCGCCGCCTCACCGTCCTCCCAGGCTTGATTACCCTGCCTCGAGCACACGGCCTACTGCACCTTCAAAACGAGTTCCAGCAGCTCCTCCAGATGCATAAAGAAGACGAGTTACATCAATTTAGACCCAGACGCACCAATGGCCACACAGCTGCTAATCATTTTCAGAAAGGTTACGAAGAGCTAGAAGAAGTCAAGACTACAAAATTTATCGAACAAAGCACTGCCTACGCAGACGTCACGGCAGACGTGCTGAATCCTGAGGAGATTTCAGACGAGGACTTTCAGCATGCTCTTGAGTCGCTCATTGCGCAGGTAAATGAAGAATCAGCGAACGGAAACAACTTGGACGAGGAAACAGATCTAGAAGATGGTGAAGGAAATGGCGAGGATACCATTGGCGGTATGGAATATTCCGATAACGAGGGTGAAGGAATTCCTGCCAGCAATTCGGAAGATGGGGAGGTTAATGAGATGTCTCCTGCAGAGGATTCCGAGGACAATAGGGCCGACAAAGAAATGTCCGAGGTTGAGGAGGAGAATATTGATGAGTATGTTGCAGCTGAATCAGAGGAGGATTAAATTTATTGTATACACTATACAAAGTAACTATGAATAGATTAGTTCTCGGTGTTGTGACACCTACTGGTTTTATACTGTGGTCCAAAGGTCGCCGCCACTACCGCGGCCTGCTCAAGAGCTTACCTTTTAGTGCGCGGAGCATTAGTCACATCCTCCAATGCTCTGCACTTTTGAATGCACCGTGGAGTCGGTCTCGAAGGTGCAGCTGGGGGGTGGCTCCAGGACATCTTCAACCACCTCTTCGTTGTTGTTGCTTCGCTCGTCCTCGTCCTCCTCCCCCTCCTCCAACTCATCTGTCCTCTTCCGCTTTGACTTTGCCCTCAACCGGTTCTTCTTGTTTTGCTCCAATTGCATTGCCTCGAATTCAATCGCAAACTTGTGCTGGAGGCCGCTGAGCCAGATTTCAGAACATGTACAGAAGGCACCCACTGAGATTTCCAGACAACAGCTGAACAGAAAAATACCACCATGTTTCAGCTGCATTTATGTTTATGCCAAGCCGGCCTTTCTCAGGCTCCAATGGTTGGATCCTTGACTTCTGATTCCTCAACTTCTGATTCGTTTGACAATCTGTCTGACAATCCTGTCGCTAAACCAGGAGCCCAGGAGGCACCACCACGTCTTAAAGGCAGACTTTATCGCAATTGGACCCACAATGAACAGCTTTTTGTCCGCTGCTGTGGAGTTATTATCTCTCAGGCCATGTTCTTTGGATCTGAGGGTGTATCTGGATAAATGTATGTATAATTACTTGTTGTATCCTCTGGTTCTAACTTTTATAGTCTTTTCTGAAAGCCACCCTCCCACCTGACTATCTGGGTGCCATTCCATCCTACATTTTCTACGACAATAATTGTCAATTTCTCAAGCATCTTATGGCTATCAAAGACCACTATTTTGACAACATCAGACTTCCGGTTGATGTTTTTCACTTCAAATGCAAGCATACAGTGGGCAATATTTTTTGCCAAATAAATTGCAATCCTGCACGGTTTACAGCAGTTTGTGGAACTTAGGGCGTGGCTCATTTTTTATCAAATTTTGATGTTTCCACCAGGATGGCAGTTGTAAGCTCAATTCCCAACCGTTTCCCTTGAAAGTATGACCGTTGAATTCGCATTTCCATTCTGGAGGGCATGGCCTCCTCAGATTCTTTGATGGCGAATCAAATTGCCTGATTGGGAAAATATCCAAGTTTTGAGCAGGATAGCTGTAGTATGAGCTATATTTGTTCAATTGGGCTAAATCTTTGATACAATGAACTCACATGTATTCCGGAGGGCACCAAATACCGGGATTTTCGATATAACTTGTATATTTGATATAGTGTACATTATGACAATGGTTCCAAATGATAGCAAGCATCTATTTGAAGTAAAGGTCACATTGAAAATCCCAGTATGTCCTGCCCTTCATAGTACTCCCAAATACAACATAACCAAAAACTAGGTCAATCGGACAACTACACAGAGTGTACGGCATGTCCTGATCTTTGTAAGTGTGTTGAAGAACAGGACATGCCGTACACTCTGTGTAGTTGTCCGATTGACCTAGTTTTTGGTTATGTTGTATTTGGGAGTACTACGAAGGGCAGGACATACCAGGATTTTCAATGTGACCTTTACTTCAAATATATGCTTGCTATCATTTGGAACCATTGTCATAATGTACACTATATCAAATATACAAGTTGTATTGAAAATCCCGGTATTTGGTGCCCTCCGGAATACATGTGAGTTCTTCATATCAAAAATTCAGCCCAATTGAACAAATACAGCTCATACTACAGCTATCCTGCTCAAAACTTGGATATTTTCCCAATCAGGCAATTTGATTCGCCATCAAAGAATCTGAGGAGGCCATGCCCTCCGGAATGGAAATGCGAATTCAACGGTCATAATTTCAAGGGAAACGGCTGGGAATTGAACTTACAGTGGCCATCCTGGTGGAAACATCAAAATTTGATAAAAAATGAGCTGCGCCCTAAGTTCCGCAAACTGCTGTAATTAAGGATACTGTCGTTCGTAAACCAATTCCAACAGATATGCCTGTCATCAAGTTTGTGGCAAAGATTAATTTCAATTTGTACATTTGCTGAAGTAAACCTAGATTCAACTTTTTCTTGATAAGATGATTGCTCTACAAAACAAGGAAATAGTGAAGGATCTTAGGGCTCAGGGCTATGGTCCTCATTTACTGTCAGACAGCTTTCTTCGTGGCACATCTCTGACTTCAACTATGTGGTAATTTGTTCATGTCAGAAACAAAAAAAATGTTATTATACATGCTAAACTTGCGGTCTCAGTCTCAGTTTCATGTCATGCTGTACCTGTCCAGGAGCTGCTGCCCACCGAGCGTCAACACAACATACAGTTGGGTGTTTACCCCAGAAGGCTGCATTGTTGTCATATGAACTTTGGCTAGGCATACAAGAGCCATGTGTGTGTGTTGCCCATTGAAACACCTGGATGAGCAGTCAGTGTCTCCTTTATATGCATTGAAGTAGAAAAACTTACCAGACAGTGTTCCTATGAGTTTCAATGGTGAGCCCAAATTCTGCCATAAGAAAGTCCCACTCATGCTGTTTCTTGTCGGTTCCTGTCTGTTCTAATTGAGCACATGGATAACAAGCACCTGTGCAATCTTTCTGCACCTGTTTGTCTTTGACATTGCTTTCACCAACATCAAAATCAGGATGTAGTGTACTGATGAAATCAGTGCAATTGTAAGTTGTGAGACCGTACCAGCCCATGCGACTTGTCTGACTGACTTCAGTCACACATTTGATATCAGTGCACATAGTGGGGATAATGGTAGTGCCAATCTCAACCAAGACATCACTATCCTGATTTTACGTTGAGCAGGTATGTGGACTTGGAAGAGAATTGCTTACCTAGTGTTGCCGTGACTTGCTAAGTCGAGTCGCGACTTGAAAGTCTTGACTTAAGGGTACTTTTGACTTGACTTGACTTGACTTAGGGAAATCAAGTCACTTGAAGTCACTTAAGTCGACTTGAGTCTATCAAGTCGATGACATTTTTCCCCCCGAAATATTGAACAATGTGTGTAGCATAGGGTCCGGTAGGTTACAATTGACAAATAGTAGATGTTTACGAGAATCCAGCTTCCTCTGGCATATTCAAATGTGGTGCACCATCTGTCAACTCAAAGCTGTCAGAAATTTCTCGCCAAGTCTCCTCTGTGTCACCATCGCCTTTGGACGCTAAATCCGAAGCCAGTCCTCCTCGCCGTCAGGAATGGCAACTGTTTGCCAATCAGACATGAAGTTCAGTCGGGATTTCTTGTAATTAAACTTCAGCATTTGAAGTGCTTCCATCAGCAGGGCATTGGTGCGGTTTCGGCGTTTGGTATCAGTCTCGGCTGATGATGAGAAAACATGCTCGGATGGCACAGAAGTGGCCTAGATGGGAGCGTAGTCTGCAAAGAGCCGGAATATACGCAGCCAAGTCATCCTCCCGTGAGTCTAAGTTCAGATTCGTGAGTGTGGTGTTGAAATGAAAACCTGAGTGTCAAACCATCCAGTAGCCCACCATGTCAGTTGACTTCCGTGGAGGGAGAGAACTGCTCATATAGTGATTCATTTCATCTTCGACAGATTGCTCGCCACCAGTTGCACTGCTGCTTGCACCAGAAAAATCAAGGGACTGTGCAGCATTTCAATAGCGGTTTGCTACCTGTGTGATCACAGTAAATGTTGGGACACCTGCCAGTAGGCGGGTTCGGGAATGCAATCATTATGGAGGCCGAGAATCCGAGCCAGATCCACTAGCACCAGGGGAACCGGCTCGAGAGCAAAGATCTGGGGACCCCACAATATTCACGTATGCTTGCAGCTTAAGACCCAATCAGTTGGATTGTAACATAATATGATGAGGTTGAAGTTGACTCACCTTGGACCAAAATGACTTTCTTTGCCATGTCTTGCTCCTCTTGCGACCAATTCTTGCGAATCCACTCCAACCAAATTGAAGGATTGACGGCTGCATACTAAGCACATGTTATACTAGTCATATATCACTTACACATAGCAATGATTTATGTGTCCGTATCTCCCATCTTGTTGTAATAATTGGTCGCAATGTCAAGGCCGGGTTGAATGAATTGGGCAATATTTTTGTTTTGTAGATCGGTGTCAGCAAGCATGGATTTCCAGGATGAAATAAAGAGCTCGAAGGCGGGAATGGAACCGGCAAGAATAGGAGTATTTTCTGTCGACATGGTGGTTTGGACGGTATGTGGTTGCTAACTCAAAGGATTAGATCTGGGTGGTAGATATTTATTTGATGTCACCTGAAGAATCAACTCCATTAACTCCAAACGAAGCCAGTGCTTGTTCTCCAAAGGGTAGCGCAACTTATTCGCATCCCGGTTTAGCACAAAAAATCGGACAATGGGCTTAAATTCCCAAGAGCAACAATGTTATAATTGGGAAAGAATTTGAATGTTAACTTACCTGTTGTAGATATCACAGCCGACGAAGCATATAAAACACGGAGTCCCAGTGGGTCTTGACATCCGCAATAACTGTAACTGATGCCAGCTTCATCTAGGAGGTATACAAGTTAAAAAGATCAAGTGGAAGCCTCAAAGTTCAGATTTTGAACCGGTGACTCGATCAGTTTGCCTTCTTTTCCTACAGTTATCTCCTTCCACAGGGAATGTGTGTTGCCGTGAGCAATAACATTTTGCAGTTCATCCCGTCTTTGTCCCGACTTCCGGACGAATGCAATGGTCTTGCGAGCACGGTGAATAGGACCAGCCTTTCGTGTGTAGTGTGTGGCACGCATGGCAACCGGACTGGTTCCTCGTCATCAGTCGACTCTATTGCTGGCTCTGTATCTGAGTCCGAGTGTTCCGCATCAGTGTCGTCCTTTTCCATAACCCTGATAACAGCTTGTGAGCACAAGTTGATTACATGGGCAAAACAGCAGATGTAGTTCTGCTTTTTGTCAAAGTCAACAACACCGATGTCACTCAGGAGCAAGCTGAGATGCAACATGAATGTTCCATTATTTGACGCATTGTCAAGAGTAAAATGTCCGATCTGAGGTTATCCAGCAAGTCAGATGATGGTTGTGAAAACAAAGCAGTCAGTGTAAATATTCACGTTCTGCACAATTCCAGCATCTTCCAAAATATTAAACACAATGTGTGCAATGTGCTGCCCACTGTGAGCGCCTTGAATACAGTGAAAGGCCAACAAGGTCTGGCATAGCAAAACCTGCGGATCCTCCCCTCTCGGACCAAGCCAATGGGCTGTAATTGCGAGATAGGGGTGTAACCCCTTGCTGCTCCAGATATCAGCTATAAAGCTGATCTTGACGATTGCCGCCTTTCAGTGAGGGGTCAGCTTTGTGTGTGTTAAGCCAGTGTTGAACTCGCATTCAAAGTAACCTTCAACTCGGCATAATAATTGACCCATGCTTCAACTACGAGCTTGGTGAGCTTGGTCCGATGGGGTATATCCTTCTCAGCGAGCGAGTCCCGCAAAAGAAGTAAGAGATCACGAAACTCTCGACTCTCCATGAAGTGAATAGACTATGTGCTCAGGTAAGTTTTGGACAAGGTTCAGAATCATTTTCAACGTACCAGGTCGTTTGCAACAAACACTTTTGCCAATTGCTCTGTGAACGTGTTCATGGAGAATGGGATTCTGTTAAGACTGAATGCTCGGTTCTCAGCCACCTGACGTGCCAGTTCCACAGGAAGTTTGTTTTCAAATCCATACTTTTCCACTGCTGCAAGATATTCCTCCGGATGTCTTGGGGTATTTTGCAGGTGTAAACGGCGGGTTGAGAGACTGATATTGGGACTGTAGATTTGACTTGCAAAAAAAATGAGAGTATGAACAGCATAGTCAATTCACGCTGCTTACGGGCATAGACAACATTTGAACCCGTTATTCAAAGAACACCGGCCGAAAAAATACTTTGAGTCTGCGGACTTATGAGTGATCACAATCTCGGTAGGGTCAAGAAAAACACAGTCGTCATCCTCAGCAGGGTTGGTGCTCGTTTGAATATTTGCAGTGGGTGCCCGACGACGGCAACCAATGCCACGTGTTGCAGGCTGCTAAACACCAGTTGTAGTTTTTGCAGCCCAGTGAATCGCTGGTACTGGAGCAGCAGAGGATGGCACTGTGTCATCGTCGGAGTCCGACCCAGCACTAAACACCAGTGCATGGGGAGCACGTCAGCGAACAGTGAGGGGAAACTCATCCGAATCGGGTTCAGACGAGTCTTCAACATCCGAGTTTGCATGAAAACTGATCATGATCAGGTGGGCCAGGACTTGCCATTGCGGTGTGTTGGGCAAGGCTACGGGCTAGATCGTTAGCCATACGACGCGCTGGGGTTCGCGGTGGAAATTGCTAACACAACAAGATTATCATTTGCTGATCAATTGATGAGACTGTATTACCATCTGATGAGTCCGCTCTGCTACGCCTTCCTCAGTGTGCTGGCCTGACAGATATTGAGAAAATGAAATCAAAATACAAAGACAGAAAAGGTGCTGACCTGTATTACTAGTTATGGCGGAAGTTCTGGCTGCAACTGGTTGGGTTGCTGTGTGCGGCTAAGCAGAAATCTGAGAGACAAATACAAGGCATACATGACAGGCCTGCGAATCCCGCGGTCTGGCTCGCCAGAGCTGGCACTCTGGGCCATTGTGAGGGCAGGAGAAGCTGGGTTACCACTACGGCCACCATGTTGAGTACGACCAGCGACCCGAAATGGATCCTCGCTGGCAGGGGGAGGTTCTGCTCGTTGCTCTGGATTTCTGCGTGTTCGAGGAGGCATTTGGGCCCTGGGGGTTGAAGTCGAACACTCGCTCGTAGGCCAGAATATAAGGGAACCACCTAAGATAAAAATATAATTGTTCAACAAATTGGTTGTGTTGCCGTAGATGGTATTCAGCCAATCACAGGGTCTAATAAATTTAGTGACCAACAAGATAGTAGATTGCTCAGCATTAGTGCGTTTCTAGATCGGAAATGAACCTGAACTCTAGTATGCAACCAATCCAAATCACTCACAAATTTAGTGAACGAGAAGATACACACAGTTTCTGTCATGAGATGCGCTTGTAGATCGGAAATGAACCTGAACTCTAGTATGCAACTAATCCAAATCACTAACAAATTTAGCGAACAAGAAGATACACACAGTTTCAGTCACGAGATGCGCTTGTAGATTGGAAATGAACCTGAATTTTAGTCTCGACCAATCCCAATCAATTACAAATTTAGTGAACAAGAAGATACACACAGTTTCCATCAAGAGATGTGCTTGTAGATCGGAAGTGAACATGGATTTTTACTCAGACCAATCCCAATCAATCACAAATTTAGTGAACAAGAAGATATGTACAGTGTCCGTCACAAGATGCGGTTGTAGATTGGAAATGAGGTTTGAACATTGGTAAGTTCAACAATCCACGAGGTTTGGGACCTGAGAATCTTGGTTCTTTCCACAGACTCCATTAAACCAGCCCTTCTTTTACCCACAAAGTTCGGCAATGGAACACGGCACAATAAGGAACATCACTACCCATGATTCTTGCGACCTTCATGTGAAATCTGAATAGTTGAACAGGCAATGCGGCTGGATGTGAAGTTTGCACCAGCTGTGGAAACAAAGTGCAATAGAAGTTCAATCCAGAAGCCACACAGATGCCTCGAGGTGCATGCCCACATGCCGACAAGTTTGTATACGGCATGGTGAATACTACAAAGCTCTCCCTAGCACGTCTTCTACAACACTTTGACCTACCCTAATACAATGCCCAAGTTATTGGAAACAAACATATCCTTTGACGCCTGGAATGCACATCCAGTAATTGGCTATGTGTGTATAGCTCAATCTTTGAAGTTTGCATGTGATATTTCTGTTGACATCACTGTCAATGGTTGGGAGATTCAAAATTTTCAGCACAATTTACAGTGAAAAATGTCGATTGTTTTTCAGACATTTTTCACTGAAAAAAATAGTGAAATTTTCAAACCTTTTTCACCCCTTTTCAACTTTCTTTCAAGTTTTTCACCTCAAGCCAGAAAAGTGGTGAAAAAGCTTTGAAGATTTCACCATTTTTTCAGTGAAAAATGTCTGAAAAACAAACAGCATTTTTCACTGTAAATTGTGCTGAAAAATTTGAATCTCCCAACCAGTGCATCATTCACAGATTCTTACCGACAATTCACTCAATAACAAGCAGTGTGCTTCCCTCCTGTAGCCCTCTGCCATACACTGGGACTCTTATCTGCGGTGTGCAGAGCATTTGAAGTGCTTGGAAGTTCAGAAGGTGCATTCTCGTTATTTAGCTCAAAATTCTGTAGCTCAACTAATAGTCTAAATAGATAATTATGATGAGTCAGAAACCTGAGTTCGACTCAATAATTCTTTAGTCTACTTTAGTATGCCATAACCTATGAAAAACCGATGAGAGAGGCTGAAAAGATTCAAGACACACCACCATGCTGGCTGGGGTTGTGTTGAACCAATACAAGGCAAAATATTAGCTTTTACTCACTCCTGGGAGTTCCTGTAGTTTTCAGAGCAGGTTTGACGCTACAAGGATTTCCACAACCCCAAGTGGGACTGCTCCATGCCGACACCTGAGATGATCTAGCACCTAGGTTTAGCTCTCGTGCTGATATGGGCCAGCAATACTAAATTCATAGGTGCAAGGGATCCACCAGCTAAGGTATTTTGAGGCAGTAAAAGACTGTGGAAGCGGAAATAAGACTGTGTTAGATGCTCTGGTATCTATTAGACCCCTAATACCAATATCCAAGACTCACAAACCCGTTGTAAACCCACTGTCAATTTACACCTGTTTGCGGTACTGATGGCAGCGGAAATAAATTTGTATGTTCAAGGGATCCACCAGCTAAGGTATTCTGAGTCAGCAGAAGACTGTGTTAGATGTTCTGGTATCTATTAGACCCCTAATACTGATACCCAAGACTTATGAACCCGTCTTGAACCCACACTCAATTTACGCCTGTGTGCAGTACTGATGGAGGAGAGAAATAAATTGTCTGTTCAAGGGATCCACCAGCTAAGGCATTCTGAGCCATTAGAGGACTGTATTAGATTCCGTAGCATCTATTAAAGCCAGAATATTGATACCCAAGACTCATGAACCAATAACAGCAGTGCCAGACCAATTGGCATCATCTCTCTGGGTAAAATTACCTGTTTTGGATGATACTGGTTGAACACCTGAATATTATGCTTCATTGACATTTTTACCGAGAAGTACTCTCTTTTCTGATGCGGATAGACCTAAATTTTGAGAGAATCAGACGGGGGGCTGTGGAGAACGGTAAACACGGGACGAAAAGTGTTTGATTTGAGGGCATGAAATCTTTGATGCAATAACGGGAAAGGTTTGATCTGAGGGCATAAAGCGGATAAGACCAGGACGACAATGTCTTGGCACCGGGGCCAAAAGGGCAGTACACCAGGACATAATCCCAATGTGATTGGTACACAAAATGTCAGGGTAGCAAAACCAAATTAGTTTGGTGGGAGGACAACATGGATTGAATGCCGGGGCCAAAACATTTAATCTGGGACATAAATAGTTTGTCGTGGGACATTAATGGTACACACAATATAGACTTTTACCCACCCCCAGGAGTTCCTATGATTTTTAGAGGCTCTATCGCTGCACAGGGGTCGTCTAGGTAGTCTATATTGTGATGAAATTGGTTAGGTAGCTACTATGAATTGTTTGAACCGTGGAAACTGGCCGGGCTTATGTTGAACCAGTACAAAGCCAAATATGGACTTTTACCCACCCCTCAGGAGTTCCTGTGATTTCAGAGGCTCTATCACTGCACAGGGGTCATATAGGTAGTCTAGATGATGATGAAATTAGTTGGTTAGCTGCGAAGGATTCCCTGGACCATAGGCACTGGCTGGGGTTGGGCTCTGACAATCACGATCAAACTCAACTGAAACAAACCAATGTCTGTGGCAAAATCTGGGACATTCTGGTGTTTTAAACCCAGTGCAGGGGTTCTGGAAGATTTTCGGCTCTGAGACTTGACTCAAGTCTACTTGAGTGACTCCAAGTCGACTTCCATAGACTTTGAAGTTGTGTCAAGTCTGGGGTCAGACTCGACTTGACTTGACTCAAGTCAGGTCTGTTAAGTCAACTTGAAGCCCTCCAACGCTAAGTCGCGGAAACACTATGCTTACCAGAGCATGATGGAATAGAGCTTGGATGTCATCGACCGTATTTCCTTTGTGGCAGGCATATAGACCATAAACATCACCAGGGATACCTGTAAGGAACCATTATTACCATTTTCTTCCTATTTTAGTTACTCTTTAGCTACGAGTCACATGTATCTCAATCACCTGACATTATCATCTCTTATCACAAACCACATCGCTCAACAGCCTTTCCGGCCCTCTTAGAGGCTCCGATAGAGGCACGAGCTCTGGTATTGCCTTGCCTGGCACACGCACTAGGCACTAGGCGACTATAAGACTACACCGTTCCCCTTTTTACGCTACACTTACGTCCTTATCACGACAGATCATCACAGCCTACTACTGCTCAGTTCTCTGGAATATCCAGAGTTCTAAGGAGGCTACCACACGGGAGCGAGGAATATTCCAGCTCTTGGTAGTCTCTTGAAGAGTATAGACGCTAGTCCACCACTCAGTAACACTCAATCCCCGCCAGGCAATCGTACGACGTTTCCTGGTCATAAGTGCTCCTCGAGCCTTACAATACCTCCTTTTGCTTGTCATGGTCTGCTATCTGCTACCTGTCATGCTCCCGTAATTCCAGTGCTCTATGTCGCTGCACCTGCAAACACCATGCACAACTACCATGTAATGGTTTGAGATGAGCTGCTCCAATGTTTCTGGAACCATTGCATGATAACGGACACCTCCAACCTGTTCACCATCAGTCAAGTCCAAGTATCTCAAAGTGAACCCACTAGTTGGTCGATTCCCTGCCCCTGATAAACAAACTGAGTGATGTTCTTGCCGCACCGCTCAAATGTTTCAGGGCATGGCTTTATCCACACAAATCCCAAGGCTTCAAGATTAGCATAGTGTGGGACATATATTTTGCTAGCCTCGTCATCGTCTGGCTGAAAAAAAATAATCAGTGACTGCAATAATCAGATAGATAGATAGCAAAAATATACCAGAGGGAGTGGCTGTAACCAATTATGCTCCGGTGCACAAGTCATTGCTACACCTGTGAGCTCAGCTGCTTTTGGAAACCTGCAGACCTCATACTCTTGTATGCACTTTTCATCTTTTGGTAACACTTTGCAGAGCAGGCAGACCGATGGCCCCTCAGCATCTAATTTGACATTGTCTTGATTCACCTTCTTTGCCCATGCCTTTTGACTCCATTTCTGTCCTTTGCTGGGCAAAGATGAAGACTGCAGTGGAGGTAGAGGCAGCAGCGGAGGTGGAGGCAGTGGCAGCGGTGGGCCCAGACAGAGCCAAGGAACTCTTTGGGCACCAGATCTCTTCTTTAGCTCTCTGAAGAAAGTCACAATGCCACCATGTTTCGTATATTACAACTGCAAGTTTAGGATCCGCCAATATGTCAAGAAATTTTCTGGATGTATCTGCCTGGGCATTCTTGAGGAACAATGTGTCCATGATGCTGTGATAAACTGCCTTAGGATTCCAACCTTGGATTCACTACAGCAATAAGGTCATTAAATAATTCACAGTGACTTTAAAAACATACTGGATAATGGAGGGTTTTGAGACATGGCACCAACCAATTTTCAAAGCAGTCACGTGATGAAACACTATAACAAGAGCGCGCGGCATCTAGTGCTAGCACATGGTTTATTACCCTTCAGATTCCAGACTCGCCACTCGCACCGTCTGCTAGTGCTCTCGCAGTATCACTCTCCTGTGTCTTGCTTTCTAGGTGCTAGCACCTTGACTGTTTAGGCTTATGGTTATTTCCCTGTGGTTTGTGCCTCCAGATGGTACTAGCATGTCACACTAGTCATATCTGATGCTACAACCGGCAGCTTGGGCTCACTCCAGTTCTCCTTTATATCACCTAGCCAGAGTCCTGAGTGCTAGTAATAACACATCAGAAGTGCTAGTGCTTTCCTGTTGTATAAATACTGGTCCTAGGAAATTGCAAAATAGCAGCCTTCTAACAAGGTGTTAGTATGCGGTACCCAACTAGTGATCAACCCGAGACCTGAAACACAGATGCGAGCACGTGACTGTCACGATGCGGTCACAAGTCACAAACAGAGACAAGTAGACAGTAGAGGAATAACTAGCAGGCTATTGGTGCAGATGTGTGGGTCACCACTAATGCAGTAACAGATAAATAGACTGCTAGCCGGTGCTCTGACCTGTGCTAGATGACTCCAGGTGGCGGATTCAACTCCATTTCGTCAGGATAGAGGTTCCGGCAGCAAACAGCCGGCTGAGGAATCACTCACAATACCCATAAATGGATGCTAGCGGATCAGTGTGGCTGTTTTGCTCAGCATAGACCTATCATAAACCCAAACGGCAGTCGATTCATTGGCTGTTGTATCCATCACATCATTTTCACTCATTTATATTATTCATTCTGTTTATCACATGTACCATGGACCTCAGTAGTATGAAGGGAGCACAGAGCAGACTAGAACCTCAGATTATTACACCCCGACTTTGTACAAAGTTGATGCAGGTGGTCTCAGGTTGCTAGTGGAGATTGTAACACACTTCAAAAGTAGTAGCTTTATTGGAATCAATACTGATGACTCTGGACACATTGAGATCTAGAGAATACCATGAGTAGCGAATATCATGAATATTTGCAAGTATCCATTCGCAAATAGTGAATATTTATATTCGCGAATGGCTGTGGCTGTGTTATTCACGTGAAGGCACCTGGGTCAGCAGAAAACATTAAAAGTTTGGTTGTCAGACTACTTTTTGGACTTCAAACTACAAATACACGGGATCCAACACTTTCACTTGCCAATTCCACTAAGCTCCCACCTTGTAGAGGCCATATCCATGCCACAAATATTCATATTCATGAATATATATTTGTGGTATTCTCTATTGAGATCTTAAGTTGAGGTTCTAGTTGTTGACTCAAGGAGTCTTCATATATAAAACCAAGGGTGTTCTCTTCGAGAACCAGCTAGCAGTTGTACTAGCAGCTTTGCCTTCACCCCAATATTAAACGGAAGTATTGTCATAGTGTGTTGGATCACCTGCTAGGTAGTTATGTGTTGGCTCGAGCCCACTAAGAAGAAGACAGACTAGGTGCCCCCACCTCTAGACCGACTGTAACTTGTCAGTTACTTCACCTTTACCCCAATATTGACGGAAGCACTGTCGTCGTATGTTGGGTCGCTAGCTGGACACTTATAAATACAAAGTGGAAATGTTCCTGTTCTTGGTTAAGGAATAGGTCAGTGGCTTAAGGACTGCCTTGTCACTTGAGGATTGAAGTCCCTTGTCGTCACAGCCACGGCGAAAAATGATGTCCCTCCCCGACACAGCAATTGCCTGATGTATGATGTAACTACTGCATCACTGTAATCAATCTTATTGTTTACGACCATTCAACACATTCTACGATGCCCCCGACGCATTCACCTACCTCTCTGCAAGCTAAACACGTCGTAACTACGTGTACCCCAACCAAACGAGCAGTTGTGGTCACTCTTCGCGACCAATTCCACTATTCTTTCAGAAAGATGACCGAAATCTCGCCTTTTAAACACACCTCGCTTCATCCGAAGACATTGAAGCGGAACTATGAGCAGGTGAAAGATCACAATGGCGACCTCTATTTCAATAACCGGAAGGGCCATGCGGGCCGTCCAAAGGCAATCTCGGATGAGGACCTGGAAGAAGTAGTTCGCTGGATCGACGCCGGGGAATTGATTGACGGGGAGGATGTTCGACGCGAGATGTTACCTGATGTCCTGTCGCGTACGGTGCGCGACACTGCTGACACCATTTTGCTCCCTAATAACGCATCACTTCAGGTCCGAGATACACTATCCCGTGCCGGTTTGGATGGACACGTTCAGCGTGTAAAGCCCAACCTGCAGCCTAGCCACATTGAGCAGCGCAAGCAGATGTACAATAAATTTCAGCAGTGGACAGACCCTGCAGTTTTCGCTGAAGGAGTCTTCATCAACTCAGATGAATTGAAGATCGAGCTCAAAACCGGGACTGGCCGTCATTGGTGTCGCCGACGTCGCGGAGAGCGCGTTCTCACCATGGAAACTGTCCAGCCTCACGAGGCCCATGGGGTTAGAGGGATAAAAATCAATGTTTGGGGCGCCATCCACCCCAAGGGTGTCAGCGAGCTGGTGCAGGTTGACGGAAATCTGACTGCTGTGCAGTATGTTGATATCCTCAGTCATGCATTGGTCCCGCTGTATGACCACTATGAAAATCGGGCACACACCTTCCTGTACTTCCAACAGGACAATGATTCCAAGCACACATCGCGACTCGCAAAGGCATGGTTCCACAATCAAGGCATCACTGTGTTCCCATGGCCTGCCAAGTCTCCGGACCTGTCTCCGATTGAGAATGCCTGGGCACAGCTGAAGCGGGAAATTCGCATGCATCCACGCTATGCTGATGTCCAATCTGCAGAAGCGCTCTTCCGATTGGCGCAGGAGATCTGGTTGTCGCCGGAATTCAAGGCATATGCAATCAAGTGTTTACAATTCTTTTCCCTGTCGTTTGGAGGCACTGAAGGAGAATAATTTTATTTGGATTGACTACTAGTTATATCTTGACCTAAAACACAGTCTGGATGTTGTATATACCCGAAATACTTCTTGGTTTGCAAACTGTGCGCGTTTTGGTGGCTCGATTAGATGGCCATCAATAAATTACTATATCAGGAAGGGACATCATTTTTCGCCGTGACTGTAGCCTCAATAGTCTTTGGGTATCCCTTAGCGAGGATTTTCACAAACCTACATACTCTGCCCTGGTGCCCTCAATCTAGTGATCCAGTCACCTTGTATCCAACCCATAAACCCCAGACCATCCCAGGTGCTAGCGGTATTGTTGTTGGCAGCTGCGTAGTGCTAGTATGTTGTTGAACACCTTTGTTGAAGTCTAGCAGTTGAATTGTGTTTCTTCCAAACCTGTTGGTTGCATACTACGGCCTGGACCTGAACTCACAAAGAGAAGCACTTACATCTTTGGAGGAATAGATTGTTTTAGTGGTGGTTTTGTGGTTGTTTTGTGCAAGCCCGAATCTAAGCTATTTCTAGTCATATACCAAGTGCGCCGTTTCAGCGAAAGGAGAAAGAATGCAGCAAATGGACTATAGGTCCATGGTTGCATTCGGTTATTTTCAGCAATAAACTGAAACAGCCGCATCATATCTATCTCAGTGAATGTATAGTGAGGATCAGGTTTGTTGCAATACTGCAAACTGCTCAGTATTCCTCAAGACATTTTTAGTGAGCCACTTACCCTTTCGTATTCCTTTTCACTAATGGTCAGCGGTATCTGCTTGCAGATTATTTCACTGTAGCTCAGCTTCCAGTTGTGGAACCTGAAGCTGAGTTCTACCTCTGGATGCGATGTTTCCAAGAGATTGCCTGGTTCACAGATCTTGAGCAGTCTCCACAAGAGCCCTGACTCCTAAAGTAACACACAGTTAGAAGGTCCAAATGAATGTTGCAAACACTGACCTTAAGTGTGGTGGCAGATCACACATTTGACAGTAATTGTGAAATACATCCATTGTGCTCCTTTTCAGTTTAGGAGCAACCACAGGAAAGAAAAAAACATTGAGACAATCCAGCCACCATGTTGGCATGTCTGGAAGTGCAAGCTCTAGAATGTGGCTTTTCTTGGTCTTCTTAGGTACCCCACATTTCACAGTATTAGAGCTTGAATGCGACTGGGTGTAATCTGGCACAAAGTCTGACACAAAGTCGGTGTCGGCAAGCTCCTGTCCATAAGATCATTACCATCAGCATCAGTATTGTTTGCCTCCTCGGTGTTCGTAGCTAGAGGATCAACATCAAGCTCATCTGTATAGCAGATCTCGTTAGGTGGATTTGCCTGTATGAAGGGTCAGGCAATCTTCAGTGAGAACAACAAAAGGGTGTCCTACATATGCATAAAAATCTGTTTTCCTTGCATGCTTCATCTGCGCCACCTGGAGGATATTCAAGGTGGTTTCATTGCCTTCTGCACTCCCCACATGGGAGAATCACATGAAAAAAACATCAAGAATGATTTCCCAACGCAGTTTCACATCTTCTTCAGGAATCTGTGTCACAACTTCCCCACTGAGAGTAAAGGATAGCCAGTCAGAAGCAAACTCTGTTTATGCAACTAATATTTCAGAGACAGTGTGATTGCAACAAAATGGTACACACCCAGCGGTCCTTGGAAAGTTCCATTTCAAGCAGTTTCCAGAGAATTGCATCTGTGTTGCCTCTGGTCCAACGGGAATTGAGGAATTGTCCAAAAACAGAGGCAAATGGTGCATATTCAAATATATGCTGATTGTCTTCATACAAATGCAAATGCGGTGTCCAAACACCATCCAGAGGTTTCAAGAGAGAGGATCTGGCCTTGGAAGACATGGCTGCAAGTGAAGCTTGAGGTGGTGGCCAACACAAGGGCAAAGTTGGTGCCAGTGATGCGGAGATTAGGGGCTTCTTGATGGCTTTTCGGCATTAGATGTGCATATAAGTACATCTAGTGCAGAAATCTGCAGTGTATTCATGGAGGAAATTCGCACAATGAGCCCCCCAGGGATTTGGTATATGACGTCTATATATGGAGTAGATTGGTGCATGATATATATATATGCAGGATTTGTGTATGGAGTGTCCATGGACGGAATCTCTGCAGCAAGGCAGTGGGCAAATTTGGTGGGGAATTTGCAAGCACTACATCTACTTAGGAAAAGCCTGTGGTAATATCACAGACCAGTGCCCCACAGAAACTCCTTGCAGGTATTGCATGCACAATTTCACCCCATGATTTGAGGTGGAACAACAGCCGGAGCCAATCCCTGTACAAACTTGGCATAAGTGAAAGCTGCAGCAAAGTCATATACAGTCTCCCTACAGGACATTCGTGCAACAAGTCCTCACACAACATCTGTCCTAATGATCCATGCAAGGGTTCTCCACACAGTGTCCCTATATGATGGCTCGAAATGTCACTGTGCGCTGAGTTGCTTGTCACAGGCAGCTGGTTGTGCATGGCTGCGAGGTCCTCTTGCGAGTCCTGCGACACCCTGCACATAGGTGCATTGTGGTTGTGGTTATGCGTAGGTTCCTCTCCTGAGTTGAGTGCAATGACATACACAAGCTCCTCGAGTGCGGAGTGCCCACCCATCCCGTCGGAGGGCTCAAACTGCTCGAAGTAGAGCACCCCGACATGTGGGTGTGCGGTGAGCTGGTAGACATTGAGGGTGGTGATGTGGCCAAAGGAGGTCACTGCGTCGAAATGTTAGATTGGATACACTCAGCACGAGAGAGAGGGATGGGACGGGACAGAGTAAGGTGGGAGGAGGCAGATGATACACAGTTTGGCTGTGCATAGTTGGTAGGTGCAGCGAGCGACTTGACCTGCTGCACCTCCGTATGGACAGGGCCCTGGGCACATCACGCCTTTCTTGTGTGTCACACATGCCAGGATGTTGACCTCACACTTCTGCACCCGTTTCTCAACAGTGTGCTTGCTCTGCACTGCCAGCTCATATGGTCAGAACAATGCATTAAATTGTGGATCCTTTCCAAGGGCCTAATGCATTATTTCTGGGAGCTACCCCACATAGCCACAGCTATGTTCTAGGGGTGATGTACACCCATTGATCCATTGATGGGATCTCGGCACAGTGCTGCAGGCAAGAAAAATGAATAATTAGCCCATATTTTAATTGAATTAATAGCTGAAAATGCTTGAACTGATGGCTATCTGTATTGGGATGGGATTGATGGGCCCCGGCCATTGCCTTGAAATTGATGGCTGTCTGTCTTGGCTGCTCTACCATTGATGGCTGCCTATATTGGGGTTGAAATTGATGGAATGCGGCAAAAATGCTGAAAGAAATGCTGCGTCTCAGAAAGTATTTTGCATTTTGTGAGCCAACGGGGACATAGCCATGGCTATGTGGGGTAGCTCCCAGAAATAATGCATTAGGCCCTTGGGAAGGATCCACAATTTAATGCATTGTTCTGATCATATGAGCTGTTGTCTATAGCTAAGTAAGTTTCAAAATATGGAAAAGAAATTACGAAAATGACTGCATTGGTAACAACATCAATTGAGAGTATCCATATCCAGAACAAGAGACCAGGTGTAAAGGGATCAATGATCACGGATCACAGAGGATCTGTTATGTCCTAGTCTGGAGGATGACATAATCCGAGGACGGAATGAAAAATGATCCGGATCTGGGCATAGGGCAGAGGAATCAATGTAATAGAATGCAGTAGTTCAGTGAACACGATACAGGACAAGAGGCGATAAGGTGCGTGACACCACTACCTGGTTTGCATGACTGCGAGAAGGTATGACAAGTGGAGCGAAAGCCGGAGGCCGGAGTCCGAAGTCCAGAATGTCAGAGATCGGAAATTGGAGGACAGAGGCCAGAGGATCGAACCGGAGAACCAGAAGACGGGGGCCATAAGGTCAAACTGGAAGGAGGCCGGACGATCAAACCATAAGATGGTCAGACGGTCGAACCAGAGGATGGGAGGTTGGACAGTCAAACCAGAAGGTAAGAGGCTGGACAGTCAAACCAGAAGGAGGCTGGACAGTCAAACCAGAAAGTCAGAGGCTGGACCACCTAGGACCAAATGAAGGTGAGAATAATGAAGTGGAATAGAATCCTGAGAACTCTGGGTGGAGATCTGGGCCTGAGGGGCCGGAACATAATCCAGAAGGCCATGGACAAGGGGATGACCAACAGATGACAACCGGTGTCAAAGTAACAGGTAGTCCTAAGGTGGACTGAGGTCGAGGGAAGGTTGTGCTTGACTTCGCTGCAAAGCTGTAGTAGACAGGAGACTAATAGAATATAACTTGGACTCAGCTCATTGGACTCTCGCCTATACTCAAGGCGCTCGGTAACTTGCTCAGAATCAACCCAAGAAATCCTAACTCGAAGGATCTTGAGGAGGATGAAGGTAGAAGCCAGAAAGAAAGTCCATGTTTCATCCAGGTACCGATCTTAAATACATGATCGGGATGGTCATCACGCGTACTCTTGCGTCACCAGAGCCCTGCGCAACGATCCAATACATGAATGCAAATTAAATACTGTGTCCATGAGCATAGAGAGCTTGGAATAACCATACCAACTGCTCACACAACTCCAGTGTAGCACCAACCAGGACACGCGCAAAGACAGTATAGGGAGACATGCTGCCGCCTCAGCACTTGTCCAGAGGGTGCCCAACCTCGGACACGTCAATCCCAAGCACGAGCCGAGAGGGTAGAGACACCAGAGCCATGCTTCACAGAAGCTGGCCAGGTATAGAAGGAAAAGAAAAGAAAATATGAGACAAGTAGTATAACATACTGGGGAGATGATAGAGTCCACACGATTCAGCCCAACCCTCTAATCCATCGAGGCGGCGCGTACGAACATAGCACATCGAAACCAACACAGTCAGGTGACCTCTCGATGCGTGGTTGAAAGTCGTAGATGTGAGTGATTTGTCGTGTATGAGCCAGTAATGCGTCTCGGGACGGTACAGTTGAAGTACCTGTGCGATAGGGAAAGATGATGAAAAATAGAGAGTGAGTATATAATAGGTGGCCGTTAACGCCCATTGAGGAACCCGAATGCATCATATATATTTGCATGAGCGACGAGCGAGCCGGAAGGCACTTCCACACTGGAGGCGAGGCAAAGATGAATAAGAGGAAGGTAATCCGGAAGGCCATGGACAAGGGGATGACCAACAGATGACAACCGGAGGCGAGGCAAAGACGAATAAGAGGAAGGAGTCGAAGCTGGAGGAGGAAGGCCAGAGGGAATTGGCCAGAGAAGGAATCAAGTCATGGAGGTGACTTGTGCACAACGTCTGTCTGCCCACTAAACATTTGAATTTTGAAGCTAAGGTACTTGGACAATATACTCTCGCTTATATAGGAGGAAGTTTATTGTATGTATGAATCCGGAGAGAAGTCCGTGGGAAGTAAGATATAACAATAAGTACAGACACACATGATGAGGAGATAATGGGATTGCTGATCGGATCAGATGAGAGCATGTGGGTGAGTAGTGAAAGACAATAACTATGAATTGGATGGGAGTGCTTGGAAAGCAGAACAATAAGGACAAATAGGAATGCACTCATGAATAATCCAAGGAAGCTCCAGAAGGAGTCCGATAAGTCCAAGGGGCTGGACGGATGGAGGGATCCAGAGGTCTTAGACCCGAAGTAGGAATGAGGTCCCAGAGGTACAGCAATGTGCCAAGGCGTACCGGAGGGAATGGAAGGAAGGCAGCGACAAAGGATGCAGCCATGAATGAAACGAGGAATGACCCAGGCAGAGGATTGCTGAAGCCGCGGGAAGGGAACTGAACCATCCAGAAGTGGAGCCAAAGCGGAGTTCCACAGTAGGAAGGAGATCCCGGAGGTACGGCAATGTGATGAGGTATACCAGAAGGTAGTGCCGGGTTTGAAAGGATTTCGCCCGGGTATAATACACGGGCGCGCAGCGGCCGCGATGTCTCAAAGGTATGGCTCGTTTAATATGTTTAATACTGGCGCTGCAGGCCCGAAATTTTCCGTGTATTTAAGGTATAATACGTGTATTTAATACCGTTTTTAATGTATGAAAGGTATTTAAAGCCGCCTACCAGTTTCCCGCATCTCATTCAGCGTCCTTCGTGGTCCAGCTCCTAGTTGATGGTCTGGCAGGCAGCTTGGCAGGTCGAGCCGTCGGCTCCTCTGGCATTCCCTGGGTGGCAGCAAACCGCTGAGTAAGTTTTGGCGCCTTGAGATCAATATAGGCCTCGATCTCCAAGGTGGGGAAGTTGGCTCACCAAATCATGAGAGGAGGAGCCACGGTATCGGTATCATCCTCACCTTCCTCCATTGCTTCTAAGTCTTCCATCCCGTATGGATCCGGGTGATTGAACAGCGCATCTTCATCAATTGCTACCTGCTCGGAATCTGCATTGAGAAGATCCTGAAGCGTTGGAATTCCGGAAACCACAGGGTTGGAGGGTTTGCGGTTGGTCGTAGGGAGCTCCAATCGAACCTTTTGGCAGTGCTGCTTTACTTCCGAAGAACCAAACCCGTACCGCCAATATTGATTGAGCTGCGCACATCAGATGAGGTTGTTACGATCATGCAGTTTCCGGATCTTCCCCGGCTTTCCTCCGGCTATCTTAATCCGGAGCCTCAGCTCCGACTTATCCTTTTATTCCAGATACAACTTGCACTCCGGCTCGTGTCCGTCTAAACTGCTGTGCGTCCGGCTTTACTCCGTTGACGCACGCCCTTTGGGGTTTTCGCAATGAAGGTCTTCTGAGCGTTCCCCAAATCAAACATATGACTTATGCAACTATGCTTCTCTCTTATTGTTCTTATTGTCTTTCTCTGTACTTATTGTCTTTCACATACTTCTTTCCGCATTAGACTTATCTCCGTATTTAGTATAAATACGTATTATGTTCTACTGTATCTTTAGTTGAAAATTAACATGCTTTGCCTCTGCATTGCTCCGTGGTCTGACTTCTGTTTCCTTCGTCGTCGAGCCAAGTCAGTTGGTATACCCAATCTCCTATGTGGTATCACTTACGGCTTTATCCGTCCCTCCGGCTATCCTCCGCCCTCTGACTATTCTCCGCCCTCCGGCTATTCTTCGGTTCCGGCTTTCTTCTGACACGGATATAACAGAGGTTCTCGGGCCCCAAATTGTTCCGTATGGCGGTGCTCATTGCTGTGAGCTTTGATGCTGTCCGCTCATTGCACATCTCGCTTGGAACAACACTAAAGAGCTTGATTCCGAGGCGCTGCACTGGGATTTTTAGTAATAGTAATTTCGGAGGTCAAAAACATACCGCCAAAATGTTGGCATTGCTATCTTTTGACATGGTCTTCCACCAGGCAAGTCATAGAGACATATCAGTGCATGGCAGGTTGAATGGTGCCTCTCAATACATGTACGCTTGCAATGAAATTAGTGTTGCAAGCCGGTGATTGGGTTTAAAACATACATATGATCTGCTTGACCAAAATATCGCCTTTAGCTGCAGTGCCACTGCGCTCGCATTTTTGCTCATGTTGGAGCATCAGCCGAGCACTGGTAATGAGGTAGACGACAAAAGGAGAGGCTGTTTTCTTTTCAAAGTTTATCCAAGGCGGAAGTCCAAGCCTAATGGCGCCATCATGATAGTAGACTGTGAGATATTTAGTACAAGTTAGGAAGCGAGAAGAAAATCATACCGGGATCAAGAAGGTATGCCAGAACAAACAGGAGTGCAGTTGTTCATGAAGATTGCAAATCAGCAGTTGTAACAGTCTACGGTCTCTTGATGGTACTTGTTGATCGTGTTCGCTATCCGAAAGTCAGTATGTAAGTTGAATATTTAATGGATAGACGGACATGGGTCAGAGAAAACATTCTGGAATCCAGTCGCAATGCCGATCCAGATGGTAAAGACATCTGAGCATGTAACCTGGGTGCTCTCCAAGGTTTTGAGACCACGAGCAATCGGTTTGAGGAGCATATTAATGTTGTAGAGTTGGGCTCAAAGCTGGAGTTGCTCTGGAGAGTCGGTCATGAAGTACTTCCGAAGAGGTTTGGTCTAGTGATCCATTAATAAAAATTGCCTCAACTTGAGAACCAGACGTACCACCTTCGTGTCGAACACCAAGAGACCCTCTGAATAGCATTTCTCCATTGACGGAAGACAGCAGCTTACACTACTGGACTGATCCGCGAATGTAGAGAACCGGGGGGCACCAAAAGAAATGAGGCCACGCTTATCGTCTTGTTCTTTCAACTTGTCTTTTAGGTGCTTCTTGCCGTAGTTACTGTGAGAGAAGTATGTCGTTATTTTCGAGACGATTTTCATCACCTACACGTGTACAATAATCAGCAACACTCAATAGAATATGTCAGCAAGAGATACCTCAGCAAACCCGTTGATTTTCGGATGGGTCTTTGAGCCAACCATGATGTCTTTTGCAAGTAGATTCAGTTGATGACAAGGGTCGGCAGTTCAGAATCCATTGATACACTGCACAAATGAGAACAGCATTTCTTGACGTTCTTGGTTGTGTCAGACACGATCATTGAAAATTGCACAGCCGCATAGAGCAAGAGAACCTGCGACTTGGTGAGGCGAAGTTTGATGAAAGGAAATATTGAGAACACCGACATTCTTGAGGTTCTCAAAAATGGTCTCACCCATCGTTGACAGGCCTGTTAAAATAATGCCGGCAACCAGATATGACATACAGGTAGGTGTCGAGATGTGCAGAGTGTAGATCTCATCGTTCCTCCGGCTTGACCAGCCATCAAACGACATGGTAAGATAGATAAAACTTTCGAGGAGCTCTTGAAGATGTTTCATTGCATTTTCGGCCTCCATAACCAGATTGTATGAGATGAAATTTGAGTGATTGGGAACAGAGTAGCCCGGACACCTTGATAGACCGTCAGATGCTGAGTACTGCGGAGGGAAGAAACTTACATCACATTGCAGAAGTCAATAAAAAAACTGTTGTCGCAGAGTGGGAATGCAAGCACACAGCACACGATGAGCCTGAGCAGGAGATAGTCTATAATCAATTGTCAAACGGCCGTAATATTTGAAGATCCCCATGAAGCATCAGGAGTTTGCTGAGTTCCTTTCCGAGACGATTCCCCAGAATCTGAAGGGAGAGGAGCTGTGATGCCAGGAATCGGAACACGTCCATCAGCTGTATCCTCGATTCTTCTTCTTTTCGTTCGAAGGGTTGGTGCAGCTGCCTCACCAGACGCAACTTGCTCAGCAGAGGGCTGAATGGTGTCTTTGAACTCTTTATATGTTCTCAGAAAATCCCTCTGAAGGGCCTGGTACATTGTCAGGCTTGGGGAGCTCAAACAGAGGCCACAATTACCTTGCATGCCAACATATGGGGTGTGTTACGCTTCCAGGTGTTGTTGCAGCATGAAGTATTACACCCTATGTAGTAATAGATAGGTTTCATGATACCGGCACCATTCACCAATTCTCATTCGATAAAGACGGAGGCCATAAGGTCATTGAATCCCCATCCAATATCCTTTTTTTCCTTGCTATGAATATTGCCATTGGCTTTACGCCTAGCGGGCTCGTCCACTCGATCAGAGCCCAGGGAAGCATTGGAGAGCGTAGGCTGGGAGTTGGGCATTTTGATATCACGGTCTTCCATGGCGCCGTTTGAAGAACCAGCCTGAGTGCACATCGGAGGCAACTACAGTGCAATTTAATTCCAGAATAGAGGATACCAATTAGAACACACGTACCTTCGGCAACATAGCTTTCTGTCCCGCCTGAATTTTCTCATCGGCGTCTCCCAAATTAGTCCAATACTTCGCCCAGGCCAAAGCCTCAGGCGATGCACAATTAGAACCAAAGACAGTCTTCATGAGCTCCGTAGTGTGAGGGTAGCTGAAGTCTTCTTCGGCGAGGAAGTGCTCAGAGGCGTTTTTGAGAGCTGCATATTGCTCTGGAGAGATTCCCATGGTGGATATCTGCTCGTTGGGGCAGGTTGGGGTGGGGCGATGCGCAAAAAAAAGTGGAAAACACTCGCAACTTTTGTAATGGTGCAGGTTGTTACGAAGCTTAAACAAGATAAAAAGGAGAGTGGGGCACAGAAACTGGCATTGGAAAGACAAGGAGAGGCGACTACATGGTGCTATATATATACCTCCTGCAACTGAACCCTATAAGTATTATTCTAGAACTAACTGATCCACTGAGACGCCGCCCTTCACATACCCGCACACACGGCATCAAGTGCCATTGGCAGGGTTAGGCGACGAATAGGGGATGTCCACTAACACCGCTGGACCAGCGCCGCTACAACTTTGCACTTGCTTACAGAGGGTATTTAGTCGGGTACTGGGATTAAATACCATTAAATACACGGTGTTTTGGTCCCCCTCAGGTATGAAAGGTTTTATACCCTATATAATACTCCTGTATAATACCGTCGTTAAATACAGCCTTTCAAACCCGGCACTACCAGAGGGAATCACAGGAATGCAACTGGAAAGGATGCAGCCATGGATGAACAGAGGAACGACCCAGGCAAAGGATTGCTGGAGCCATGGGAAAGGAGCCAAGGCATCCAAATGGGTGGAGCCAAGGAGGGTGGAGTTCCGAAGTGGAGATGGACAGAGTCCCGGAGTTCTGGAGTGAACTGGAACGGAGGGAATGAATCCAGAATAGAAAGGGAGTGGTTGACTTGTATCGATTGACCACTGGGATATGGCCAAGTCATCAGCATTGAAAGTTCATCCAGATAGTTCATGTGGATGAATGTATGGAGCTGAGACAGCCGAGATGGCCGAGACGGACAAGGTTCAGAGCTAAAGGAAAGCCCAGACAATGACCTGGAAGATGCAAGGAACCCAGAGGCATGGTGGAGTAGTCACCCGGAAGGGAAACAGCCATGGAGAAGAGAGCTGGAGGGAATGGCTCAGAGTCTGGAGCCAGAGCACAGCCACAAGTGCCTAGAATGCAACTGGAGGAATACCGGAGGGTACTGGAGGATTTCCAGAGGGAGGTCAGAAGTAACCAAGAACAAATGAATAAAGGGAAAGGGAAAACACTCGGTAATCCTTCATTGCGTAAAAACCCCTGTGGCCTGGAAGACCAGATTGTCGGAGTATCATCAATGATGATGAGGTCTAGACCTGGAGCCCGAATCCGGAAGGGACTCAGATTGAGGATTGAGTGAACCAGAGGGTAGCCTCGGAGGAGTAGTGGTAAAGGGCTGAGGTTGGGAATGGAAATGAAGTGCCGAATAAGGTTGTAGGCAGGCGAGTTGGCATGTATATAACAGGATCAGATCAGATTGAGGATGTGAGAATGTCACAATCCATTCACACACTTCCAATAGGTAACTGGTGTATGTTTCTCTTTTTTTTATGAATTATATCCTAGTCATGATCAATGCCAAGTGATTCAGATCAAATCACAGCAGGGGTGCATGACAGTGTCACTGTATGATGTCTAGTGTGCTCTGTACATGGCTGTACAGAGCCTCTTCCCTTGCAGAAGGACTAATTTTGCAACATGCACAGTGGGTGCAAGAACATCTGCTATATTGTTGGATGCAAAGGGCCAATCCAGCTTGGCTTTAATGCTTGTAGCTTAGAATCCCACCGAGCTCATGAGCTAGCCTCATAGGAAATGCATACTGCCATGTTTCAACTCAAGAACCGCCTCCAGGCCCATAGCATTCTCCAGGACCCTAGGCCTGGATCACCTGTGTTGCCCACTTTGCTTCAAGCATCTTGTTATCCCAAGCCACTTCATCCACTTTGCTGCCACAACCTGCTGCAAAGGGCAAAAACTCTTGTAGCTGGTCTCATAATGAATAGCTCTCCTTTCTCGCTACCTTCACCTATCACCATATCAACAGACCTCCTACCAATACCTTTGGTGACCTACTATCTGCAATGCACAAGCAAATATTTGCAACTCTCGCTCAAATATTAGACTCCCATTTCCATTATCCAAATGGAGTAATATTGGCATCACAGAGAGTGTGGCATCATCATCACGGATGGTGGGCAGACGGCCCCAGAGTTATAGACTATGATGCCAATGTATGCATCCTCTACTGTAACACATTCAGAGAGGTTGTGTTTGTGCTGGAAGACAAGTTCCAAGTAGCAAACCAGGTGTTTGAGATTATAAGGGGGCTGTGGCAAGTACTTTGAGGGATGTAGGGTGTACCAGCTGCAGGTATGCTCAGTGATTCTTATATTGTCTCCCAGTTTGACTTACCCCCTTTGTAGACCTGAGTGGTTTGTTTGTCAGCTTCTAATGTATAGCACTAAACTGACAAACATAATCCCTGTATATCACCCTTTTCTCTATTGCTGTTGCATTGCTGATGATAAGTGTCTATAGTTCAGCTCCAGGTCCCAATGATCCACTCTCGCCACCACCTTCCTACCCCACCTCTGTCCCAGTTGCCAGGCCCAGTAGTCTCCCTTTAATTCACCACTTACCCCTTCGTGAGTACCTGGTAGACCCAGGTCACACCCTCTTAGTGCCAGTACCAGCTCTGCTATCCTCACCCCCTGCCGACTCATAGACATAATCGTCATTGTCATCCTATTCGGTGGTACTGCCGGTCATACCTGTTGTCATACTCCCAGTCTTACTGTTGGCCACATCCCAGTTGGTGATGGCCTGGGTGGTGTTTTAGATGAGGCCTGGTGTTGTTGGCAGTGTCACAACCACCTGAGCTAGTGCTCCCTGTCTCACTGATGTTGTTACCCCTTAGAAAAGTAATTGACTGGAGAATCAACTGGGGACAAATAATATGTCCTTTATCTATGAGCATCTGCACACCTACCTACCCTGCATCACTACCCATCATCATTATGTTGCGCACAACACATACTACCTATCTACTCAAACATATCATTTGAAAATTATCAATGCACTATCATCCTGCAACCTGCTCCTCCAGCCACGTCTACAGCTCCTCCCCCTGCCAGATTCCATAAGCTCATTGGGGAGGATGACACTTGGATTTTCAACTCCTCTGCAGCTAAACAGAACAATGCTTGGTTTGGTTGATTTTGGAGTGCTACAAGGGACACCCATCCTTTGGTGCAGGTTGTCTGTTGTGATATCTGGCAGTTTAGAGGGATCTAGCCGGCTACCCTCTGCAGCCTTTGTGTAACAAGTATGCAGTTTCTCCCCTCTAGCAAAGTAGTCGGAGAAAGGAAGATCTGGCTCAAATACCGCTAGATACCAGTTGAGGCACTTGAGATTAATTAGAATGCACATATAGAGACACACACTGGTCAGCTCCTCATCTTTTTCTGACCATGCTGGTACACTCCATTGTCTGCCAGGTACGGGCCCATTTTCTTTGCTGTGGTCACTTCACCCTGTTGAAAGAGATAACCCAGAAGGCGAGGTGTGCAGCGCAAAGTGACACGATGAGAAGATAGTCAAGACAAAGAGTGATTGATGCAGGTCATGTGTACATCGTAATCTCGTAATACGGAATGCATAACTTGCCTCAATTCATCAACTTCAACACACCCTTGCCACGATGGCCAGGCCATTTACTGCCAGTGGCGGTGGGCTTAGTACCTGTTCTGTTTATATTGAAAATCACTTACTGTTTGCCCATATTCCTCATAGTTCCTCCCCTCTACTACCTCCAGCCTAGTTTCCTGGGTTGAGGTGCCGTCGGGGTGTTGTTGTAAGCAAATTCTCCGAGGGGAAGGAGCGGACACCAGTTGTCCTGCATGTAGTTGCAGTACATCCGGATGTATTGTTCCAGAGTCTGGTTGACACGCTCGGTCTGTCCGCCGGCAGAAGGATGGTAGCTGGCGGTGAAGTGGAAACACATATCACGTGCTTCAGCCAAGGATCAGGAGAAATGATTAACAAACTCGGAGCCCCGATCGGAGGTGACATGACTCGGAACTCCGTGCTTGGAGAAGATGTGAAGGATGAATAAGTGAGCCAACTCGGACGCCGTGAGTTTTCTGTGACAGGGAATAAAGAGTCCCATCTTGGAAAGGCGATTGAAAATAACAAGAATGCTGGTACAGCCTTCAGAGAGCGGTAGTTGCTCGATGAAGTCCATGGAAATGGAATGCCAAGGCCGATTGGGGACCAGAAGTTGCCGAAGAAAGCCGTATAGCTTGTGGTGGATGAATTTGCCATGTTTGCACGTAACACAAGCTCGGACGTAACCCTTAACAAAGGTTCGAAGTCCGGGCCATACATATTCCTGTTGCACCATAGCAAGTGTCTTGTTCTGTCCCCAATGACCAGCGAGTTTGTGATCATGTTTGTCGAGTAACACACTAAGTCGGAGTTCGTTGGACTCCAGAACATAGATGCGTCCATCTTGATAGAGAAGGCCGTCGCGAGTAACCCACCAGAGGTTGGAGGGGTCATTAAAGTGTCAGGAAGCGACGGGATCCGTGGGTAGTGCAGCTCAGATGTCCGCGTGGAGTTGATTAACATCCATAACATGCGCTGCTCGGAGTACCAGCTCGTATAAGAATGTAGCCCGGAGTGACGTGTTAAGTTGATCTTGAGTAAAGACTGGACAGAAATTATGCAGATTCCCAATGGCATAGCCACTATCCCCCTCTTTAGGGTAGATGTCCCATTGTCTAGTGAGAGCATCAGGCTTGCCACCAAGCCGTCCCGGCCGGAACTGAAGGACGAAGTTGAGGGCAGAAAGAAGCTCGGACCACCGAGCTTGCCGGTGAGTCAAGAGCTTGGTCGTAGCAAAATATTCCAAATTTTTTGTGATCCGTGACCACATCAATCGCGGGAACTGCACCCTCAAGGTACCGACGCCAGACACGGAACACTTCAAAGATAGCAAGCAGTTCCTTGTCGTGGGTGTCATAGTTCAGCTCGGCCGCCGAGAGGGTCCGAGAGTGAAAGGCCATCGGACAAATTTCTCCGTTGGGCGAAACAATTGAGAGGATGGCCATGATGGCATAGTCGGAGGCATCGGATTCCAGAACTAACTGGGCGCCTGGGATCCAATGGGTCAGAATCGGAGCCGAAGTAAAAGCAAGTTTAAGTGTATCAAACACTTTTTGGCACTCTGGGGACCACACCCAACGTTCGGATTTCCGCGTAAGCCACATGAGCGGCACCACAATGTCCGAGTAATGGGCAATAAAGTGCCAATAGAAATTGGCAAAGCCAAGGAATGACTGGATGTCCTTGACCTTTCGGGGTTCTGGCCAATCCCGAATAACCTTGACCTTGGACTCATCTATAGAAAATCCGTTGGGCGAGAGGATATAGCCCTGGAATTCCACTGTTTCGACGCTGAATGCACATTTCTTGAGTGAGGCAAAAAGCCCAGCACTCCAAAGGCGCCGAAGCACTTCGCGTACATGTTGTCGGTGTTCCGACGGATTTTCGGAATAGATGAGGATGTCATCCAGATATACAACAACATTGATGTCAAGGAGGTCCGAAAAGAGGTCATTCATGAATCGCTGGAAAGCAGCAGGAGCATTGGTCAGGCCCTCAGGCATGACAAGCCACTCAAAAGAGCCGTAGCGAGTTCGGAACGTGGTTTTCCACTCATCGCCATCGGCAATCCGAACGAGGTGATAGGTGTGCTTGAGGTCAATTTTAGTGAAGACTTTCGCACTCCGACCGGCATCCAGAAGGTCGGAAATGAGGGGAAGTGGATATTGGTCCTTCCGGGAAATGTGATTTAACACCCAGAAGTCCACGCAAAGCCGAAGTTCGCCTGATTTCTTCTTAACGAAGAGAATTGGAGCTCCATGGGGCGATGAGGACTGTTGAATGAACCCATTGCTGAGGTGCTTGTCCAGGAATTCTCAAAGAACCACCAGCTCAAGCTGGAAGAGGGAATAAATGGGGCTGGGCGGAGGAGATTGCCCATCCTCAAGTTCGATCTTGAGATCATATGGCCGATGGGGAGCTAACTTTTCCGACTCGGAGGCCGAGAAAACATCAGCGAAGTCGTGATACTCCGTCGGAAGTCCGGATAAGTCCGGAGCAGGCGTGGTATCGGACGACTTTCCTAATACCTCAGAGAGGCCTAGGCGATAAAGTTGACTGCCTTTAGCGCAAAGTGCACTAGAAAAAGCAGCTGCTCCTATGAAGGAGATCGACGGGGGTTTAGCATTGACCAGAGGAGTGACAGATGGCTCCACAACAGGAGGAATGGTGTCGGCGGAATCCGACGGACGGACTTCGGCCGGAGCCGAAGGAGGAATAGCAGAGCCAGGCGAGCGGAAAAAGATTTGGCCAGATGCCCAGTCAATCAACAGATTGTGTCGGGTCAGCCAATTGTATCCAAGCACAACAGAGCAAGTGGAATCCAGAGGTGTGACGTATAATTCAACCGGAGTCAAGTCACCAGAGGGGAAAGAAACATCCATTAGGACTTTCTCGGAAATCATTGTTCCCGGAGATCCATCGAAGAGACCGAGACCGAGCGGAGGAATCGGAACACGAGTGAGATTATTGGTGGTACAGAGGACAGGGTCTATGAAACAATCGGACGAACCAGAGTCGACAAGAGCTCGGAAGTCCGACTGGATCTGTGGAGATCGTAAGATGAGGCATAAAGATTTTGGATCGGAAAGGGCAGAGGCATTAAGTCATAAGAAGGATTCCGCGCAATCAAGACTATTTTCACGACCCTCGGGTCACACGGAGTTCCGAGAGTCGCTACTCAGTTTCCCGACTGTGTAGCGGAGGCCGAGGCCGACGCAGCCGAATTGGTAGTGGCGGCGCGTCCAGCAGTGGGTTTCTTCTTAGGACATTCGTTGCTGCGGTGTCCCTTACCTCCGCAAAGCAAGCAGAGGTTTTCAGCAATCCGGCAGGCTTTCTCGGCAGGAAGCAATTTGCTGTCCGAACCAAAGACTTTGGCGTACGGTTTTTCCGAAGTCGAAGAAGACGAAGTTTGAGCGGAGGATCCACCGGAGTTCCCTCTGTTCCCCCCGCCACCCTTTTTCTTCTTCTTCTTGGAATCACCGGCTTGCGCCGTAGAAGAGTCATTGGACGTGGACTTGCCGTCAGTACCCGAGAATTTTGGCGAAGATTGGGGGTTCCGGGCCCAATAGAGTTCTTGCTCACGTTGCCATTCCCAATGGGAGGCATCGATGGATTGAGCCGAAATCTTCAAAACGTCGAGCGAAGTTGGTTTACTGCCGGGGAGATCACGAAACTTGATCTGAATGTGTTCAGGGAGCCCATCGTAAAAGACCTTCCGGAGAGCGACAGAGTTCCAGCCCGTAAGCTGTGAAAGCTTATTGAAACAGACCAGATACTTCTGGATGTGTTGTTTCTTGCCCATCTGGAGAGCGACAATCTCGTTCTCGGCCTCCTGTCGAGGATTGTAGGTGCTGAAATTGAGCTGAAGCTCGGAAACGAAAGTGTCGTAGTTGTCGTAGTTGTCGAGCCAGATAGGGACATTCTCGGGGTCCGGGTCGACAATGGAAGGTTCAAACCAACCAAGGGAATCACCAGTCAGATAGGAGATCATATATTTGACCTTCTGGTGATCCTGGATGAATGCCGAGGGGCGATCCTTGAAATTGAGGATACCCTGGAAGAGGAAGGTGCGGAGCTTATCGGGATCCTTCCCATCGAAGGTGTCGGGGTCCCGGACTCAGGCCCAAGACTTCTCCAAGGAGGGAGAATCTCGCTGTTTAAGCGCATCTCCGATACCTTGCCCAATGACCTGGGACATTGTGTGCATAAAGTCCGAAGAGGACCATTCATTGGGGGGTCGCGGGCTCCGAGGAGAGAACGGACCCCCACCTCCATCTCCACCTCCACCTCCACCTCCACCGTTACCACCACCTCCACCTCCGCCGGCTCGCGGATTTTCCACGGGTACCCCTTGATTATTGAGGAAAGGATTGTGGCTGTCGGATCGACCTCAGCGCTGATTTGGTGAGCGAGAGCGACCACTAGTTCCTTGTGATCCCGGAGCTTCCTTGGGGACCGAAACTTCCTCGGTGACTCACTCATCCTCGGGGACCGGTTCGTTGATATCAACCAGGCTACCTTGCCGCATACGGGGTCCGCTGGACTGCAAGATGGATTCATGAGGGGCCACACCTGACTGGGTGTGGACGGTTTCAGTTGCGGTTTGTGTTGTGGTGGACATGACACCAGCAATGTGCGCTCCTTGGTGGGTGCAGTATGCCGATTGTATGTTGTTACTAGCGGAGTTCTGAAGACCTGCACTGTAGTTTTGGCGGTTGAGGAGCTGAGACCGAACTTGCTGATCACGAAGTCGGTTCTGCTCGGCAATTTCGGGAGGGGTAATGGAAGTTGCAAGACACCGTAATGCATGTTCGTTTCGTTGTCTGGTTTGTTCTTCAGCAGAGAGCAGAAGTGACATAAACGAGGAAAGACGTAAGAAGAGTCAGTTTGAATATACTGTCAAGTACCGGTTCCCGACTGGGATCCGACGGAGGTCCGAAAATACACCTGAGAGATGAAGTGCGTATAAGCAAGACGAAGGGGTTGAGATGTAGAGGGAAGTATCGGAATCCAAACGGAATACCGAACCCGTATACTGGATGGGAGGGGGCTTGGCTTCAGCTTGTGCGCTGCACCCTTCTCTATGCCTGGTGCCCGATTTCGGAGAGAGACGTGGAAAAGGACAGAAGTCCGAGAGGAGAGTATAGGGCAGACTAAGTTGATATTCAAACTGAAGTCTAACTACCAACATGGCTTGTATTTATACGAGAGTAATGTATTAGTGGGGATATAATGTAAGTACCGGAGTTTCGGAGTTCCCAGTGGGTCCATGATGGATTGAGTCATTATGAGTCAAGTGAAGTCAAGCTGACTCGGATACCATTGGGTCTCCGATGGCTCCGTGATGGAGAAGCATAAAGCATAACATAGGAGTCAGAAGGAATCATATGCAGTACAAACCAATAGAACAAGGGCGAATGCAGAAAGGCAGTGTCGGATATAATCGGGATCGGAGATCGTCAGAGTCCAATGGCGTCCGAAAAGGATGTGAAGTCACGGCACGTGACAACAATCAATTGTTAACAGAATAGTTGCTTATCTCACCGGTTACTCAAGCTTTCTTGGGCAGGGGGGGGTCCAAAAACTGCCAACTGGTTAGATGAACGTGGACATTTGTGGCCTTGGGTCAAGCTCGATGCTGGACCATTGTGCTCTCTCTGAATTGTTTGCCAGTATCTATCTGTAGATGTAACAGAGAACACACCATTGGATGCACCAGACCACATGGACCTTGTGGATTCTTTTTGATGACACGCAGAATGTTATGAGCCAGGAACTGTTTGTCAGCATCCTTTGGTGTTCTCTGATATATAGTGTTTGCAGCTTCTTGGAAAGATAGATCTGCTTCAAAAGAATTGAGGGTTGTTGGATTTTCAGGCATAATAGGATTGGGCCATAGGGATCCACTGTAATGTCCTGTACAAGTGAAAATAGTATCTTTGGATTTGGGCTTGACCTTACTTTTGCAGGTTTTTTGGCTGTCTGGGTCCTATATGGTTCCATATTCTGTTCTGAGGATTATTGGGGGAGTACATAAGACTCTTGATTGTTGTTAGAAGGTTGGGCAGGCAAGGGGTCGCCAGTAAGAACATTGCCAGTAAAAATAGAAGTCAAAACATCTTGTAATGGTCATTTGAGCATAAGGGTGGAAAGGCTGGGTATATGTGCTGCAACAGGGGTGGGTATATGCGCAGGAGTGGTGTGCAGTAGGACTTGTGAGATTTGCTGTCTAGACATCACCAGCAGTGTTGCTGGTAAAAGTGTTCCCAGTATAAGCTGTTGGTAAAGGTATGAGCTAGAAAACAAAGGGCTTACCGGATTCAGGATACATGTCTTCATTCTTATTGAGTCCTACATTGATTTCCGGTCAGTTATCTTGATCTGCTTGGCCCGCTTGTAGTAGGGTGAGGATGGCGGTGACCACTGGACATGTTATATCCGTGTTGGAAAAGGCTGGAAGGACAGAAGGCCGGAAGAACGGAAAGGGCCGGAAGTGATACCACGTAGAGAATCGGGTATACCAACTAAGTTGGCTCAGAGACGTAGAGGACGGAAGTCAGACCACGGAGCAATGCGGAGGCAAAGCACGTTAATTTTCAACTAAAGATACAGTAGAACATAATACGTATTTATACTAAATACGGAGATAAGTCTAATGCGGAAAGAAGTATGTCAAAGACAATAAGTACAGCGAAAGACAATAAGAACAATAAGAGAGAAGCATAGTTGCATAAGTCATATATTTGATTTGGGGAACGCTCAGAAGACCTTCATTGCAGAAACCCCAAAGGTTGTGCGTCAACGGAACAAGCCGGAGCAACAGAAAGTTGGTTGGGCTGTAACGACCGTAAAGACGGCCATAGCCGGAAAGGCCATAAACGGCCGGAAAAGGATCGGAAGGTGCATGGTCGTAACAGGACACCATACAACCCCATTGCTTTAGTGCAAGCTTCTTGTATGCTGAACTCTCTACCCTCGCTGAAGAGGAGACAAGTATCAGCCATTATCTTCTCTGGTTGGTTGCCTGGTAGCGGGGGAGCATGTTTCAGCTTTCACTGCATTAGTTCGGAGTGTTGTGCAAGTCTGGTTCTGTTAGCACCACAGAAATGAAATGCTCAAGGGTGTAGCCACCTTTTTGCGTCTACATCATGTCCGTAGCTGTCTGTATGCTCATCATGTGCAAGAAACTGATTATTTTCTCTTACTCAAATGTGCCTATCTGAGTGACACATTGAAAAGCACTGTCACCTGTTTTTTCTCTGTTGTGTTTCAGTCATATTAGGCTCTGGTGGAGGGTATGGAGCTGAGGATTCTCGACACTCTAGCACACCCTGTCCTGTGTGATTTGCTCGTGGCCAAGAGGGCTCGCATAGAACTACAAAATGATGTTTCAAGATATTTTGTATTATCAATTAATAAATAATTTGCAAGAAAGAGAGCCTTTGTTCTGCGGTGGCTAATAGAGGCTTTGTGCAGAGCCACCCAGAGCCACCCAGTGGCTATTTTGGCATGCAGTGCCGGGTGGCTACGTTATCTGGTGGCTCATTCCGGGGGCTGCCTCATTTTTAGTAGTGTAGCCTCACTTGTATTGATATCTCCCTTCCTCTGTGATGCAAAGGACTATCCTTGAGTTCAGGCTTTGCTTTGTCACACTGTTGAAGATCATATCGGATGAACGGGATGCAAATATCAGTGATTTGTGCATCCACGCATGTCTGGACTGGCATAGTATATGGAATAGCACAGTATGGTGAAATGGCAGTAGATCAGTTGACAAACAATGTAATAGACACAGCATATCGCTGCCACTGGATGAGCCACCAGATGACGTAGCCACCTGGCACTGCATGCCAAAATAGCCACTGGGTGGCTCTGTGCAAAGCCTCTAATATCCTGTGCCCAGGTGGGTACACCTTGATGCCGATAACTGCCCATTTGTTCCTTCTTGGTCCGTGGCAATAATTGCCACCTGAGGAGTGTCTGGCCCAACAATGAGTTGTAATAAGGATCACAGTGTCGGTATCGAAAGGTATGTGATTTGAACTTGACTGTGTTTGTCCTCTAGAGGGGAAAGTATAGTCAAATGATAGGTAGGAAGGTCAGCATGCGAATCGGCTTTGTGTGAGCAGTGGGTATGTGTATATGTGTGTGTGTGAACGGTGATTCGTGGAGACTGTTCATCTCCTAGGTGTAAACGAGTGTGGCGGACCTGTTGTCAGTGAAAACGATGTAGAAAATGTGAATTACTAAACCTGGTCCCTATACGAGTGAACTGGAACCCTAAATGTATTGCCCTGCCTGCATTTCTCAGTGCGCTCTTCCCCTTAGAACCAGCGCTGGAGATGCGATGAGTGTCGCACAGACAATTGTTGGAGTGTGTGAATGGACTGTGACATTCTCGCATCTTTGATCTGATCTGATCCTATGTGATCCGATCATTGATCCTCTTTGATCCCTCACATCTGGTCCCTTGTTCCATATATAGATACTCCTTTGTTCCAGATATGGATGTTCCCTTGTTCCAGATATGGATGTTCCCTTGTTCTTGATATGGACATCTCTTTGTAGTTCCTTATCTAGCTTTCCCTTTGTAGTTCCTTATCTAGCTTTCCCTTTGTATCTCGTTCTAGCTATTCCTTTGTTTCCATTCTAGCTACTCCCTTTGTTCCTGTAGGTATGGAAAGCAGTCAAGCATCATATCAAGGGTATGCTTGACTACTGCATCACCTACTTGAAATCATTATTCTTCTCTTATCTGTTTATCACCTACTCCGATGCTGATCACGGTGGCTGTCCAGACACTGATTATTGGCCACCATCATTAATCAGCCAAGGTAAGTTATTCAGATATTCTGAGTTCAACTCACCAACTAGAACTCTGCAGGCACCTTTGGTGGCAAAGTGGCATTGTGAGCATCAGGATGCCATGAATAAATTCATAGCATTGGACATTGCCATCAATATCATGTATGGTTCATTTTCAATTGTTTGAATTTCCAGCCATTTCCTGACTGTATTTTCAGCAAATTTGTGAGCAAGCAGGTTGAACTCATTTTTCCAGGTGTTGCAGAGCAGTTCCGAAAGGATGCTGAAGCACATTATGAGAGGCATGGAATAAAGCCAATGTTTGGTTTGTTCTGGAACTTTTATCTTAACACCTATTTCTGGGGTCAAGAAAGAGTTCACTGCTGGCCATACCACACTGGTTAGAAAATTCAAAATTTTCTGCTAAATCCTCAGTAAAAAATGTTGTTTGTTTTCCATCAATTTTTCAGCTGGAAACTAGGTGGAAAACCCAAATCATTTTCACCACTTTTCCAGTTTGAGGTGAAAAACTCAAAAGAAAGTTGAAAAGGGGTAAAAAAGCTTTGAAAATTTCACCATTTTTTCAGTAAAAAATGTCTGGAAAACAAACAACACTTTTCACTGTAAATTGTGCTGGAAAACTAACCAGTGCCAGGACAAAAACAATCAGATTGGAGTATATATAGTTCTCATATATATTCTCCCATGTGAAAGTATGTTTTTTGTCTTTTGCTCAACACTTTCCTCACTAACATGTCTTAGTTAATTTCAACCACACCATATAGACATAGCTGGTAATTTGGGAAGCAGGAGTTGCTATACAGATGCCTCCCTGGACCATGGCTATCTACCCATCCTCACTGTTCTACTACTTCAACATTAATGCTAAGAGTGAGCTGCAAAAATGGTTGAATGAATTTTTGCTGAACAATGCACTCCCGACGCATAGCCCACAAAAGAGAATTCCACATCCATTGTGCCAGAAGATAAGCAGGGTCGTGGTAGTATGGTTTTCTTTGACCAGGCTACCATGTGAACCTTGCAGGAGACAAGATATGATACCCTCATAGTGGCTAGGAAGGATATTCCAATTGGCAGGAACATGCACAAGCAATGTTTTAGCTGGTCAGAATTTTACCACAGTTATAAATACTAGGCCAAATGCCTGTGCACTGGCACATTGCTTTCTGTAGTTCAGCTCTATTTGCTTACATTGTACTCCAGTCCATATCCTGCATCCAATGCATTATTCTTCTAATATGACTGTATTTACTGATCATGAGATAAGTACAATCTAAACAGTGTAAAGGTTTGTTTGAATGGACAGTGTTTCAGAAAAAATCAAACAAGACATACCCCAAGTTGAGATAGGGACAATCTAAACAGTCAGTCCAAAGGTTGGTTATAACTCGGAAATAATCAAACAAGATGTACCCCAGGTCGAGTTGATGAGCATACTAGAAGCAAATCTTGTTGTAGATTATGATAGAAGTGCTTCACAAATTCACCCATGCAATCCAGCTAAACAAGTTTCATGATTATTTTAGTTGACAATAAATGTATAACCATAAATTATATAAACTGGTATCCACTTCGTTTTGTGTTTGCAAACTCATTTTGGGTTGGGTAAAAATGAAATTGTGGATTGTCAATGTAGTACTACAGAATATCAAACAGCATGACAGCTGAAAGATCATTGGTGGGATCAATGAACAACTTTTTCCATTTATAGCTGAATCCATGTGTAACATTGTACCAGAGGCACTCAATCCAGGTATTGTTGACACTTCTGAACAGGTTTTAGGCTCTGAGACAATATATTTCATGAAGAAGCTGCACCTGCCCTAGATATAGGATCCATGAGACACCCTGCACTTGTTCTCTATTGTAAGGGCAACAAGAACATTCTCAGCATCATGGTTACCTTGAACTCGGCTTGGAAGGCCATACTGGCCTACCACCTTAATAAAGAGTTCCAGGACAGTTTGCATGTGGTTGTTGTTGCTGACACAAATGCCAGTCATCAGCCGGGACTTTCCATCTATAAAGCAGTGGATAACAATCTTGAAGCGGATGAGACCTGAAAAGAGGAAAGTGAGAAAGAGTCAAAGGTGTCAGAAAACGAGGACACAAACTGTGCTGGCCATCATAGTGCCAGAGTGAGTTTGCACTGGCAACCAGGTGTGGTGTCTGGTGGATGAAACAACCACTGAATAAGCCAGGCAACCCATGGACACAAAGGTGCGAGGCAGCAATTTGTTGGCAGGGGACGCAGTAACCCAGAACCCTAAGACACACTTTAAGCATGTGCTGGCCAAAGTTTGAGAAGGTTTGGAGGATAGATACCAACAGTGAGTCAAGCTCGGTGTCACTGATAGTGGAGACAGGGGCAGATGTGGAAGTGTAGATATGCAAGACAGTTCTGTTGGCACGGGGTGTGTCCCTGTATACAAGAAGTCCTGGCTCAACAAGCCCATACTCAAGGGCGCACCTGCAGATAGTTCAAGCCGAAACGTGGAGGACCTCTTGCAGATGGGAAGGTCCACAGAGATTGAGGGCCTCAGAAAATATGTGGGGGTCAATGTCCAACTGTGGCTGTCCACCTGAGCTAGGTGACTACGAGTGTAGGACTGATGGGGGGATCAGAAGACAAGTGCCAGGCCCTGGCAAGAGCATCCACCATGGCCGTTACACTTTGCTCAACAGTCCCAAGCTTTACACTGGGAATAATGCTGTGATGCTGCAGGATTATTTTGAATAGTAAGTGGGGGACTGGAAATAGTTGAGGAGAACAGGCATACCGGCTATATAGCAGCAAAGAACTGTAAGACCTCGTCGATCTGACGGCCGAGTTGCATTTCCGCACTGCACTGTGTGGTACAAATAACATTATGCTTGAGGATCTGGTATGCAGCTCACAGGTTCTCCAACTGTTCCGGTGGGAGCTCCATGGCAAGACTGGAGGGGGAGAAGAGATTGCCAACACAAAACAAGATGGAATCTGGAAACTCATATGGCATGTTAATGACACTACTGTGATATCTTTGCACCTTATAGTGTAGTTTTGCCATTTCTCCTGGGGCTGTGCAGTTGCCACAAAACAATCACTGTGCAATGCTAAGATCAAGGTGCTATCATGCCAAGACAGGTGCGATCACGCTGTGATAAGGACCGCAGTGTCGGTATCAAAAGATATGTGATTCGAATTCGACTACATTCGTCCTCTAGAGGGGAAGGTACCGTCAAATGATAGAGCGGAAGGTCAGTGCGCGAATCGGCCTTGTATGAGCGGTGGGTGTGTGTGTGTGTGGGTGTGCGTGAACGGTTATTCGTGGAGACCGTTCGTCTCCTAGGTGTGGACATATGTGGCGGTCCTGCTGTCAGTGGAAAAATGATAAAGAAGATGTAAATTCCTAGACCTGGCTCCCCGTACGAGTGTACTGGAACCCTAAATGTGTTGCCCTGTCTGCCTTCCTTCATGTGCTCTTCCCCTTAGAACCAGCGCTGGAGATGCGATGTGTGTCGCACAGATGATGGCACCTGTTAAACAGGCAAGCACAGAGGTCTGGAGTCAACAGTAAGAACTCTGTTAGATTGCATAAGATGAAACTACTTGCCTGGAGTCAACAGTAAGAACTGAAGATCCAGGGCAATGCTACTCTACTTATATACCTATGAGGACAATAGAGTAGCTAGAACAATAAGAACAATAAGAACAATAAGAACAATAGACACAATAAGATGGCTATCAAGACAATAGAGACAATAGAGACAATAAGATGGATGTCAAGACAATAAGATTGTTATCAGGACAATAAGATCCCGATCAGATAAGAGGATCAGATAGGATCAGAGAGATCAGATAGGATCAGATAAGGAGATCAATGATCACGGATCACAGAGGATCAGATCAGATCAAAGATGCGAGAATGTCACAGTCCATTCACACACTCCAACAAGTGTTGCAGTACGGATTTGTTCCTTGCACACTATCGGCAGAATAGCTCAGTTGGAAAGAGCACTAGTGGCGCAATCACTTAGAGGTCCCCGGTTCGATTCCGGGTTCAGCTATTTTCCAACAGCACCGACGTCGCTCGGTCGACGGCGAGACATTCGGTCTCGTTGGCTACGGACGGCGATTTGTATGTGATGGCTTCTCTCCGGGCCTGTTTTCTACAGAGTGAAGCTCACGAGAACAGTGATCCTAATCGAGGAAGCCTGGGATTGTGACACCGGGTCCAGTGAGGAGGGGCCCTGCTGATGAAGGTGTGAGAGGTGAGACGCCGAGGAACGAGCGAATGTAAGATGTGTGGCCTGGCACCGGCAGTGGGCAAGAAGGAGGGTGCACTAGAGGTACGAGGGCGGGGAAGGCTGGGAGTACCCCCTTTAGATTAAGTTGGGAATGGTACAGAAAGTGGGGGAAACACCCCAGAAGCTACTTCTGCAGGCCGGAAGGTACTGACTACTCCTACTAAATGTGCTCCCTTTTATACCTCCTCAACGACTTCCCACATTTCCAGAGGTGCCATGCGGGTCGCAGGTGTTTCCAGGGGGCAGGGGACGTCATGAGGTGTTTCGGGGTGCATATACGGCAGGAGAACGGGCACCTCTGCTGAGGAGACCGATCGTCTCTGGGTGTGTGCGAGGCACAGCAAGGCCAAACGACCTCGGAATATGTTTGGAGCTCCAGGCACGGCCTGGTAGTTGCGTCGGCAGGTGCTTCGAGAGCTCAGGAAGGGGGGAGAGACGGACGGTCTCCCTCGGCTAGTGGATGTGTCGTGTGAAGTGGGGGACGAGCTGTGTCGGGATATCCTCTGCCTCGTCCGATGGGTCGGCGTGAGGCACGCAGTAGGTCCGTCCGGTGGCGAGAGATCGTCTGGGAACGGAAAAGAGGGGAGGCCGTCCACGCGTCACAGGAGGGGACCGGTCGTATCTTATTGCTGGACTCCGAGGAGTGACGAACACAATCCGTGTGGTATGGGGAGACCGCCGGTTCGTTGGAGGTGCATATGCAGAGGGTCACGTCGTAGAGGCGTCGAGAGTCCCGGATCGTGGGGGTACGGGTCGCATCCGTGAGACAATGGTGCAGGAGCGAGTTCGAATGGAGGGGGAGACGATGCGGATGTGGGGAGAGTGTTGGTCTTGTTTGGAGCTGCTTTCAGTAACGTAGAAACCCGTTTAGGAAGATCCATCGCGTATGTCCGAGCTCATCCCGTCAGTCGTGCAGATGGTTCGCAGGGGCCATGTAGCGAAGAGCGGTGCGTAGCACGCTCGGAGACCTCACAACGCAGCTGTTGGTGGTGTGGGGTACGTATAAATGGTTTCAAGCGAGAGTATTGTCAAGATCTCAGTATCATAAATCCCAAGTTGTTGAGATCTCAACTGAGCAGGAGTTCATGGACTTGAGATCTTTCCATTCAATTATGTGAGTTTTCAACTGTTCTTTTGGCCCAGACTCAAGATCTCTCTAGAATGCCCAAGATCTCTGTTAAACAGGCAAGCACAAAGGTTTGGAGTCAACAGTAAGAACTGAAGATCCCAGGTAATGCTACTCTACTTGTATACCTGTGAGGACAATAGAGTAGCTAGAACAATAAGAACAATAAGAACAATAGACACAATAAGATGGCTATCAAGACAATAGAGACAATAAGATGGATGTCAAGACAATAAGATTGTTATCAGGACAATAAGATCCCAATCAGATAAGAGGATCAGATAGGATCAGAGAGATCAGATGGGGTCAGATAAAGAAATCAATGTTCACAGATTACAGAGGATCAGATCAGGTCAAAGATGCGAGAATGTCACAGTCCATTTACACACTCCAACACAAGGATCAGGGTGCAGCTCCTCCGATAACAGCATAAAGAGACCAAGGTTCATCCTTCTTACAGGCGACGAAAAAATCCGCGAACACTTGAGAAACGACCGCACCCTAAAAAAATATACTTACATGGAAAGAAACACCTTGTCCTCCTCTCCTTCTTCGCCTTTAATGATCTCCCCGAGCAGAAGCAACCCCTTGCACTGATTGCGTCTGGGCTTCTCTCAGAGACGGTTTCAGCATTAGCTCGACGACTGCAGCAGAAGATTAGCAGTGCAAAAAGAATAGAAAAACACATACTCAGCCAGCTCCTTGTGGCTGCAGGCAGTCTCACACCACAACCCTTTTCTCATAATCATCCTCCCTCAGCTTTTCAAGCTCCCTCCTACTCTTTATTGTCCTCTTCACCCTCGCCCTCGCCCTTGCCCTTCTTGCTGCCGTCACCCTTCTCGCCCTTCTCTCCCTTGCCCTTGTCCTTGCCCTCTCCCTTGTCTACCTGGGTTCCCTCCTTTTCCTCCTCCGTGTTGGCATCGACTTTGTATCTCTGCCGGTAAAGGGCAGGCAGTGCTTTACCATGCGCCTCGTATTGCCACATTACCCGTGGCAATTGCACATGCCGACGGGTCCCATGGGAACTTACAAGATGTGTGAGTTACATATGGAACGGCTCGACATTGCGGCTCTTGTCCTTGATTTTCGCGTTTGAAGAGTATGGGCTGTTTAGCACGGAGTGCAGCGAATGGTGAATGATAGGTGTTCTAGACAATTTTACATGTCTATTACAACAACTGTGTTCCTAATATCTTGGTCGCACCCTTTGGTTCTGGCCGCCGATGGACCAAACAGAAAGGGATCTTTCCTTTAAGCTGAGACACGTAGAACTCGCACCCAGTCCACAATGAGTTCAGGCGCGAAACAACCCAAATGAATGTGACCAGAGAGGTATATGATCTCACTGGATCCCTCTGTTAAACAGGCAAGCACAGAGGTCTGGAGTCAACAGTAAGAACTCAGTTAGATTGCATGAGATGAAACTATGTGCCTGGAGTCAACAGTAAGAACTGAAGATCCAGGGTAATACTACTCTACTTATGATGGGATCGGATAAGGAGATTAATGATCATGGATCACAGAGGATCAGATCAGATCAAAGATGCGAGAATGTCACAGTCCATTCACACACTCCAACATAATCATGTAGTACTGTCTTGGAATGCGACATTGTTTCTCTTTGGAAAGTCTGTCACCCAGAGCATACTGAAAAGGAAATTATGGAAACCATAACAGAAATGATGAGGATCTGATCCTTTGCTTCTGACTTCGACCATCGTCTGTTTGCTCTCTTGTTGCCGGTCGCTGCTATGTTACTCACTGTCTGCTCGCGATCAGTCGCTTCGCCTCTTGTTCTTGCCCCCCCTGTCATGTCTCACTTGCCAAGACCATGGCACTGCAATGTGGGCCTCCTGTCATTTGCCCTTAGACTTGCACCAACCTTTAAGTGCAGTAAATGCAGATATCTGGCTTGAAATATTGAAGAATAATACTTGCTATTCCGACCCCTCCGCCAAATCTCTCGGTGCCCTCCAATATACCTGTCGCCAATTCAGCCATATTATATGTCCTCTCACATACCAACATGTCAACCTTATTTCCTACTGTCGCGCCATAAGGTTCTTCAAGACAGTATCTCTCCATGGTCATCTTGCATGCAGTGTCGAAACTCTGCAGTTGACCTTCAATCTCAAAGGCGACATGGAGGCTGAGACAGACTACTATGTCTCCGAGTCGGATTCAGATCATGGTGATGCCAGTGATTCTGGAGACAAGGATAACCGACATTTTGTACAGGAGGAAAGACTTACCAGGGCTCAGGAGGAAGGCAAAGCTGGTGATTCTGGCGACAAGGACCACAGGGTTCAAGAGGAAGGCAGTGAGAAGAGCGCGAGGCTCAAACCTGAGCATGTGCTAAGCGATCACAATACAGCCATGGATCAGGACTCGGACACGGACTCGGTGGACTTTGAATACCCCACCAATTCCATTGTTCAAGATTTTTGGGCTCTGTTCCAACAGGCTTTGCCTGGACTCATTAATCTTTCAACCTTCTGTCTGAGTTATGACCATTACAACAGACTCTTCCTGGAGTGATTTATTCGTCCGGGAGATCTAACGCACTCCTTCCCAGCCTCAGTGGTGACTATGCATCTGAAGCCACTACCGTGTCATTACACTATTTCTTTAATGGTGCTTTCTTATAATTATGATTGCCTTGAACATTCTGATATTTCTTTGCAGGATCTCAATATAGAACACACCTGGGACAAGGACGCCTGGTGCTTGCATATCTCCCAGATCCCTCACATTCAGCAACTCATTGTGACTACACCAGCATATGTGGTCTGGCCCCCATCCCCAAACCTACAGCCGTACACTGAACCGATAGACCGCACAGTTGCGCACAGGATCGTCCTCAAATTTAAGGGAAATTGTGATCAACTGTGGTTTGGAGGGTTTGGAAATTGTGCCATGGATTGGGCTGGAGATGGCAGGATGCCTGCCGCAGATTACTGTGTAAGGCGTGCAGTTGCAGGCACATACGGTTACCAGTGGGTGTAGTGTTTGGACGACAACAATAGGTGGAAGCGGGTAAGTCACATCCATCTCTCCATATTGCTCTCCTTGTTCACTGCATGCAGGTCCAGTTTATAATCCTGCTCAGTCAAATTGTGCAGCATACTGCTTCGGTCCTGATCTTCAAAACCTTTATTCCCCTCGGTGGTTGCATGTTGAGCTTGAGAAGTGGGCGGCGGAATGGTATCATAACCAAACTCTCATTCCACCTCACCCAGGATTCGGCATTAGCTACTTTTTTATTGTGTTTTTTAATGATATATCCTTTTCTGATGCTACACAACATCTCTGACGTTGTTGTCGCGTCACATCGCATTCATTAGAAGCAAGTGACATCAGGTCACAATGCATGAGACGGTGACATGTTGTACTCTCCTGCCTCAGGTGACCTACTTCTGCTCTTCTTCCGTTAAACTACTTTGAATCCCTTCCTGAACGAGGCACACACTGAGTACTCTTCCACTAGGACAATCCTTCTTCTGCCCACCTCCACATTGACCGCTCCGCCTGGATTGTTGCCGCATGTCTCTGAATTTTTGTTGTGCGGAACTCTTCTGGCTTGCAGCTCTCTTAGGGATGTGTACACCACTATTGTCTGTCCCAAGGCATGACATATTCACTATCCAAATGCAACTGTTTCTTTGTATTTCTGCAACGGCCACTTCAAGTATAAAAGCACTGCTCTCTTTTCCCGTCTGTCTCATTCAAAAGCGTACCTCAAAGTTATATCTCACAGGCAAGGCTTTCAACAATGCAAATTATCGAGGTCTGGTTTTAATTACACATTGTCTTGGTGCCCTTTTTGACTGTACTCCCAGGTTCCTTTTGAAAAACCGACCTGTATGCCGACCTTCAAACCCGATGTCGATCATGTGCATCACTCAGCCAGCAACAAAACCGCCTACTATGTAGTTCCTGAGGGCTGGAAGCCTGGGGTTTACATGAACTCGTCCCGTTTCGGCTGGCTTTCACCAGATTGCGAGCTTTTCAGTGCTTCGCTGTGATGGGCACTCTTCCTATCGGATAAATCTTCTTACTTGTGAATGAGCCCTTGGAGCCGCCTGAGAAAAGTTTGTCATAACTTTTCTCGGAAATTCTAGGTTGAAAGTTGAATCCCTGGCACCTACCACCCAGGAAACTTTGCGGCAACTTTTTTGGTAAAACCCGGGGCGACAGTTGAATCTCTGGCATACATGGCTTGCAAATGCGCTCTAGGGCTGCCTATTGTTGTTGCAACTTTTCTCAAAAAACCCAGGTCAAATTCAAGATCTCTAGCATGTATGGCTGCTGAACACACCTTTGGAGCTGTCCATCACCTCAGAAAAGTTTGTTGCAATGTTTTCTCGAAAAGCCCATGTTGAAATCTAAAGTCCCTGGCACGTGTAGACTGTGAACATGCCCCTGACGCTGCCCCCCACCTCAGAAAAGTTTGTTCACTGCAAATTTTCTCAAAATGTCCAGGTGGAAAGCTATATCCCTGCTACATATGACTACAAAGGGTTGCTGCAACTTTTCTAAAAAAACCCACATTGAAATCCAAAATCCCTGGCACGCGTAGACTGCGAACATGCCCCTGAAGCACCCACTATATCAGAAAAATATATTGCAACGGAAAATGCAAATTTGCTCTTGGAATGCAATTCTCGCAATTCATAGAAGGTAGACAGGAAGTCTGTGAGACACTAAGATAGGTGAATGTTGTCTCGCTCTGGTGTCAGCAGGCATTGTGCTTTGTCATTCAACGAGGAACAGACCGCAACAGAGTGGGACAGCAGAATGTGGCAATCACACAACTGATAAGCATGCTACGGCTATGCTGCAATCCACCTGCTGATGAGCCTCCAGCTGGGCCAGCACCTCCTCCTTCTCCGCTTGGTGTTGCTGCACGTTGTCGCCATCATAGCTAGAGAAGAGAACCCAGGCCTGCTTCAGAGTGGTGGAAACTGCCTGTGCCAGCACCTGGTCCTGTTCCTCCAGAATCTGAGGACAGTGGTGATGAGTTGCTGCTCCAGCCAGAGAGTGCGCTTATTGTTGCACATGAAGGGAATCCAACCAATGCTTTGCTTCAAGTGGTTAACTTTGCTCATGTGCAGTTGGCTCTGTCTGCTGTACGTTCTGGCAACCCGCGAACATATTACAAAGCATTGAGGCGAAAAGATGGTCATCTTTGGGAAGAAGTAGCAGTCTCCGAGATCAGCTCCCTTCTCGAGAACTGCACTTGGGATGCTGTTGATACACCACCCAATGTGAAGCGCATTTATTCTCAATGGGTCTTTGTGAGAAATGTTGGAGTGTGTGAATGGACTGTGACATTCTCGCATCTTTGATCTGATCTGATCCTCTGTGATCCGTGGTCATTGATCTCCTTATCTGATCCTATCTAATCTCTCTGATCCTATCTGATCCTCTTATCTGATCGGGATCTTATTGTCCTGATAACCATCTTATTGTCTTGACATCCATCTGATTGTCTCTATTGTCTCTATTGTCTTGATAGCCATCTTATTGTGTCTATTGTTCTTATTGTTCTTATTGTTCTAGCTACTCTATTGTCCTCATAGGTATATAAGTAGAGGAGCATTGCTCTGGATCTTCAGTTCTTACTGTTAACTCCAGGCAAGTAGTTTCATCTTATGCAATCTAACAGAGTTCTTACTGTTGACTCCAGACCTCTGTGCTTGCCTGTTTAAAACTTCTCACAGTTGAAACCCGGCCACAGATTCTAAAGACGCAGACTCGGGGAGTCTGCGCCACAGGATACAAAAGATGTTAGGGACTAGGAACCTATATAGACGAATCCTAGTCCCTGGATGCACCAATGGCCGACACAGAAGCGTACACGAAGTACATGACTGGTTGCAAACCGATCGGGGTTTGAACCACTGGATATAATGACATTCAGGATTAGGAAACCTGAACATCGGGTCTCCTAAGTCCTCCGACACCATGGAAACAGACACAGAGGAGTCCAGGAGTATCAGCATTACTTGTTTCGGGTTCCGCCTCGCATCCCGACCTACGACATACGGCCTCCTAGGTAGGACGCCGTACAACCGGTCCTACTGCTCGGGGAACACACGAGCTACTAGTGTCTATCGGGTTTATCCTGGTTGGGGTTCTCGCTGGGTTACTCACTGTTCAGCCGACCCAGAGGCCGTTGCTGACATAGTGCCATAGGATTGACTACAACGAGATCTTCTCCCCACCTTTAAACCTGCGACACTCTGCATCATTCTTGCTCTGGCAGCTCAGCATGATCTCAAACTTTGTTTCATTGATTTTTCATCTCCTTACCTTAATGGTGATCTGGAGCCGGATGTCTATAACACAGCCCGAAGGATTCCCTCAGGGGGAGCACAGCCAGCTACTTAAACTGCGCAAGTCTCTTTATAGACTCAAGCAGGCTGGTCGTCAATGAAACAAGAAGCTGAGTGCAAAGCTATATGAAATGGGCTTTCAGTGTCTCCAGTCTGATTGCTCGTGCTACATCTATTCTGATGGAGCCGTGCGCATCATCCTCCCCATTTACGTCGATAATGCTGGTATCGACCGAGTCATTGCTCAACTTGGCTCTTCATTCAGAGTCAAGGATCTTGGTTCCAGAGAGTAGCTGTTGAGTATCAAGTGCATGACTCTAATACTGGAGAAGCTCACTGGAAAGCGGTCAACCATCTGTTCCGTTATATCAAGGGCACACTTGACTACTGCATCACCTACTCAAAATCATCATCCTCACCTCATCCCTTTATCACCTACTCTGATACTGATCACGGTGGCTGTGTTGGAGTGTGTGAATGGACTGTGACATTCTCGCATCTTTGATCTGATCTGATCCTCTGTGATCCGTGATCATTGATCTCCTTATCCGATCCTATCTGATCTCTCTGATCCTATCTGATCCTATCTGATCCTCTTATCTGATCGGGGATCTTATTGTCCTGATAACAATCTTATTGTCTTGACATCCATCTTATTGTCTCTATTGTCTCTATTGTCTTGATAGCCATCTTATTGTGTCTATTGTTCTTATTGTTCTTATTGTTCTAGCTACTCTATTGTCCTCATAGGTATATAAGTAGAGTAGCATTGCCCTGGATCTTCAGTTCTTACTGTTGACTCCAGGCAAGTAGTTTCATCTCATGCAATCTAACAGAGTTCTTACTGTTGACTCCAGACCTCTGTGCTTGCCTGTTTAACAGGTTATGGGCCCCGCCCTTTGAGCGTTTCTTAAGCTTTATTCTGAGACCCTCATCTCCATCTGCGCATTTCTGCACATCTCTCTGCCCTTATAGTGTGTGTGTTCTTTGTAGATAGGGGCACCAACTGTTGGAACAAATCCTCTTTGAGAGGTAGTCTTTGAATCCACCAGGAAACAAACGGTGATCAATCTGTTGATTCTGGGGTTTGGGCCTAAGTGCCTTACAACTGGGTGTTCATTACATACTTAGTTACTTTACCTACATCTCCGACTTCACACACACACTCCTGAGGGCGCCACCTGTCTTTTGACATCTGGTTCTAGTTTTCCATCCCATCTCTTTGCGCATTTCCCTATTCCCCTTTCCATCATGTCCGACTCCTCAGAGTCTGCTCTTATCCCTGTCCTTGGGAAGGACACCATGTTTTCGAGTTGGAGGAGCGATGCTAAGGCCTACTTGCGTCGCAAGGAGGTCTTTGGCCACTGCCTGGTCACTTCAGCTAAAGCTGAAGATGCCGCTGCAAAGGAGAAGTGTGCTGGCATTCTTTGGTCCATGTTGGGCAAAGATGTCAAGCCCCTCGTCCAGCAGCATGAGGACGACCCTAAAGCGATGTGGGACGCCTTGGAGACTATCTTTTCTCCGAGGAAGGCTGGAGCTCGCTTCAATGCCTACAAGACACTCACCTCCATTCATCTCCAGGAGGATGAGAGTCTATTAGCCCTCGTTGGTCGTGTTCGTGATGCTATGCGCCGTCTTAAAGACTCCCGTTCTAAGGAGTTCACTCTTGACAAAGCAGACGAGGAACTGCAAGCTGTAGTTCTTCTCATGGCCCTTCCTGATGATTCCCGGTTTTCTGCACTCAAGTCGCCGTTTGAGCAATCTTCCAGCGATCTCAATGCAGAAGCCATCATGGATGCCTATTCCACCCACCAGGGATACCGCACTCATCGTCAGGAAGGTGATACCAGCCAGATTAGTCCGCTATCTGGTCTTGCTATGGCAGCAGCTCCCCCATCTGCCCTAGTTGCACAACCTGCTGCAGCTCTTGCGGCTGCACCGCCTGTTCAGTCGCCCTCTACTTGCGCTGGATGTGGCAAGCCCAATCACCAACTTGTCAACTGCTTCAAATTTCTGGAGCTTCTTGGCAAAAAGGGCAAAGGTGCAGCAGCAGCGTCCTACGTTGCACCGAATGCAAGTCTTCTCGCTTCCTCTACCTCACCTCTTGCTGACGAACGATGGAACTCAGACTCAGGGTGCACTTCGCACATGACTCCCAACTGGAAGTGTTTGTTGCACGCCCATCCGTACAGAGTTCCAATCCAAGTTGCAAATGGAGTTATAGTTCACTCCGAGTTGAGGGGGGATATCTTGCTTCGGCCACGTATACACGGACGTAGTAGCTGTAGGCGTATTCTCCTTACAAATGTCTTATATGTTCCACATCTATCTCACAATCTCATCTCAACTACCTATTTGTCTCGCATTCATGGCTATTCTGTCCTCATGGAGGGATCTACAATCTCCTTCAGTCGAGATGGAGAGCTCTTATTTGAAGCGGACATTGATGAGAGGAACCAGGCATTTGTGAGAGAAGACGCTCCTGATTCTGATTCAGTCTTGTCTGCAGTTGGAACCTTGCCTCTTGATCTAGACCTGTTGCATCGTCGACTTGGTCATCATTCTGATACCCAAAAGATCTTGAGCAAGAATCTGGTTACTGGTGCGAAAATCACTTCAAACCAGAAGCTAGATCCAATCTGTGAGCCATGCCTTGCAGGCAAGCTGAATGCGGCTCCTTTTCCTTCCACTGGACATCGCTCCAGCGCGCCCCTTGATTTGATCCACTCTGATCTGAAGGAATACAAAGTCTTCACCCGAGAGGGTTACAGATATCGTGTTATCTTCATTGATGATCATACCAGCTGCAAAGCAGTCATGCATATGAAGCGCAAGAGTGGGACATTCAAGGCATTCCAGGTGTTCAAGGCGTATGCTGAGAATCACTTTGGAGGTAAAATCAAAGCGCTGCAGGACGACGAAGGTGGAGAGTACATGTCAAACGAGTTTGCAGACTTTCTGCGCTCTGCAGGCATTGTGCGTCGTCATTCGACGAGGAACAGACCACAACAGAACGGGACTGCAGAGCGTGGCAATCGCACGACTGATGAGCACGCCACTGCTATGCTGCATGAAGCAAATCTGCCGCCATCGTTCAAGGCGCTTGCAGTCAATGCATATATTCATGTTGCAAATATGTATCCATCTGCTCACATTCCGGAGAATACTACTCCATATGAGCTCTGGTATAAGCATAAGCCGGATGTGTCTTATCTTCGTGTCTGGGGCTGCCTTGCCTATGTGCATGTGCAGAAGGACAAAAGGGACACTTCTGGGTGCCATTTCCAGAAGTGCATTTTTGTGGGTTATCCTACAGAATATAAGGGCTGGTTGTTTTACAACCCTGTGACTCGGCGAATGGTCACATCGGAGCGTGCCGTCTTTGACGAGCGCTACTTCCCTGGGAACAAGCCTGATCTTCTCAAGCGCTGTCCCGGAGGACCTGCATCGGCCTTTGTTGATCTTCCTGCCGCTAAGCCACTAGTGGTGCGCGATGACGGGGGAGACGACGAGGACAATTCTGGTGTTCATCGAGCACCCCTTGTACCAGCTCCCAATCCACCCAATCCTGCCCCTTCCCCTCCACATTCACCGACATCTACTCGCCCTAATTCGCCGAATCCACCCGCTGATGAGCCTCCAGCCAAGCCATCACCTCCTCCTTCTCCGATTGGAGTTGCTGCCCGTCACAAACATCATGGCCAGAGAAGAGAGCCCAAGCCTGCTACGGAGTGGCGGAAACTGCCTGTGCCAGCACCTGGTCCTGTTCCTCCAGAATCTGAGGACAGTGGTGATGAGTTGCTGCTCCAGCCAGGGAGTGCGCTTATTGTTGCACATGAAGGCCATCCAACCAATGTTTTGCTTCAAGAGGTTAACTTTGCCCATGTGCAACTGGCTCTCTCCGCTGTACGTTCTGGCAACCCGCGAACATATCATGAAGCATTGCGGCGAAAAGATGGACACCTTTAGGAAGAAGCAGCAGTCTCCGAGATCAGCTCCCTTCTCGAGAACTGCACTGGGGATGCTGTTGATGCACCACCCGATGTGAAGCCCATTCGTTCTCAATGGGTCTTTGTGATAAAGCACAAGTCTGATGGGTCAATTGAGCGCTATAAAGCGCGTCTCGTTGCTGATGGCCGTGGACAGCGCCATGGCATTGACTACAACGAGATCTTCTCCCCCACCTTTAAACCTGCGACACTCCGCATCATTCTTGCTCTGGCTGCTCAGCATGATCTCAAACTTCGTTCCATTGATTTTTCATCTGCTTACCTTAATGGTGATCTGGAGGAGGATGTCTATATGACTCAGCCCGAAGGATTCCCTCAGGGGAAGCATGGCCAGCTACTTAAACTGCACAAGTCTCTTTATGGACTCAAGCAGGCTGGTCGTCAATGGAACAAGAAGCTGAGTGCAAAGCTCTGTGAAATGGGTTTTCAGTGTCTCCAGTCTGATCGCTCGTGCTACATCTATTCTGATGGAGCTATGCGCATCATCCTTCCCATCTACGTCGATGATGGCATGATCTGTGCTAAAGATGATGCTGATATTGACCGAGTCATTGCTCAACTTGGCTCTTTATTCAGAGTCAAGGATCTTGGTCCCACAGAGTGGCTGCTGGGTATCAAGATTGAGCATGACTCTTCTACTGGAGACATCCATCTTTCGCAACACGCTTACGCTGAGGCCATGCTTGAGCAGTTCAACATGAGTGATTGCCATCCTGTCACCACTCCAATGCTTCCTGGGCTTAATTTGGCTAAGAAGAGTGGTGCAATATCTGCAGAAGAGGCCAAGAAATATCACAGCAATCTATCTATCTGCTGTTGGCTCTCTGATGTATCTTGCCACCCAAACACGTCCAGACATCGCTTACACTGTTGGAGTGCTTGCACGGTTCAATTCCAATCCTGGTGAAGCTCACTGGAAAGTGGTAAAGCATCTGTTCCGTTACATCAAAGGACACTTGATTACCGCATCACCTACTCGAAATCATCATCCTCACTTCATCCCTTTATCACCTACTCTGACGCTGATCACGGTGGCTGCCCAGACACTGGGAAAAGCACAGGTGGTTACATGGTGATGATGAACAGCGGTCCAGTGAGCTGGAAGAGCAAGCTGCAGTCCACTGTCTCCCTTTCCACCACCGAAGCTGAATACATTGCTGGTGTGGAAGCAGGCAAAGAGATCAAGTGGGTGCGCACCTTTGCCCTTTTTGCCAAGAAGCTCCAGGAATTTGAAGCAGTTGACAAGTTGGTGATTGGGCTTGCCACATCCAGCGCAAGTAGAGGGCGACTGAACAGGCGGTGCAGCCGCAAGAGCTGCAGCAGGTTGTGCAACTAGGGCAGATGGGGGAGCTGCTGCCATAGCAAGACCAGATAGCGGACTAATCTGGCTGGTATCACCTTCCTGACAATGAGTGTGGTATCCCTGGTGGGTGGAATAGGCATCCATGATGGCTTCTGCATTGAGATCGCTGGAAGATTGCTCAAACGGCGACTTGAGTGCAGAAAACCGGGAATCATCAGGGAGGGCCATGAGAAGAACTACTGCTTGTAGTTCCTCGTCTGCTTTGTCAAGAGTGAACTCCTAAGAACGGGAGTCTTTAAGACAGCGCATAGCATCACGAACACGACCAACGAGGGCTAATAGACTCTCATCCTCCTGGAGATGAATGGAGGTGAGTGTCTTGTAGGCATTGAAGCGAGCTCCAGCCTTCCTCGGAGAAAAGATAGTCTCCAAGGCTTCCCACATCGCTTTAGGGTCGTCTTCATGCTGCTGGACGAGGGGCTTGACATCTTTTCTCAGCATGGACCAAAGAATGCCAGCACACTTCTCCTTTGCAGCGGCATCTTCAGCTTTAGCTGAAGCAACCAGGCAGTGGCTAAAGACCTCCATATTGCCACTCTCAAAAAGCAGCAAAACTCTGTCTCCAAAACTGGAATAGAAAAATGGCTACTTGCTAAGGACAGTAGTGACGACACTATCAGATTCTCATTCAAAGTTTTTGAACCGAAGGTCCATTCGAGCTTTAGCAACTATTACCATACTAACATCTGTACAGACTGCGACAAACAGCGGTCAGCATAGTACTCCAAATACTCTGATTTAAATTGGCAATATAACAGATACAGATATCAATATCAAGATGAACTCGCAAAGATCGCCAGATCCTACATTATATGTCCATTCATTGTTTATAATACAGACGGCTCCATTGTTGAGCTTCTTGATATTCCGTCCACGCTATTGGGCGCCTTGGTTGAGTGTTCATTTGGTATTGTCCACTATCACTTTGGTACAGATGACTCCTTCTCGGGTTTGTTTCAGTCTATTTAGGCATTATCAATCAAGTTATGATTCTACGCCATGCACAAGTAAAGCCTCCCAGCCCATTCAAGGCCGCCCTCGAGGCCTTACTGCCTGCCGTTACTTTCTCCGGAACAGGTGTACGTGCAAGAAAAGAAAGCCGTTGAGTTGTTTACACTCCCTATTTCACACCCGGGACCATCCAATCTACCTGTTCCCAGATTGTTGAGTGAGTAACTCCTTTCTCTTATCTTGGCAAATTACTGAACTCTATCCTTATAGAGCGTAAAGCGAGCAAAGAACCTGAAGGCTCCAGTTCCAAACACATCAACACAGGTGAAGCAGAAATCACTTCAAAAAATGGTGATAACAACAAAGATGTGGAAACTGTCAAGAACAAATTGGAGAAAGACATCAATGACAAAGGAAAAACTCATGCTAAAAAATATCTACCGATTATTCTTCTTGCATATTATGTTCTACCTCTCTACTAAATGTACCACCAACAAATTTTCCCTTCTCCAAATTACTAGTACTGTTTTGTGACCCACCACTTGCCAGCTTCCTATAATCTGCCTACAATCATCAGAATCTTGACAAAAGCAGGAGATGTTTGAACTCACCTGATGGGCAATATTCTTGAAATTTGTTTGCTTGTACACCACTGCAGCCTCCTGCTGAAAACCTGTTAAACAGGCAAGCACAGAGGTCTGGAGTCAACAGTAAGAACTCTATTAGATTGCATGAGATGAAACTACTTGCCTGGAGCCAACAGTAAGAACTGAAGATCCAGGGCAATGCTATTCTACTTATATACCTATGAGGACAATAGAGTAGCTAGAACAATAAGAACAATAGAATGGCCATCAAGACAATAGAGACAATAAGATGGATGTCAAGACAATAAGATTGGTATCAGGACAATAAGATCCCGATCAGATAAGAGGATCGGATAGGATCAGAGAGATCAGATAGGATCGGATAAGGAGATCAATGATCACGGATCACAGAGGATCAGATCAGATCAATGATGCGAGAATGTCACAGTCCATTCACACACTCCAACACTCCCCCGGGACGAGACCAGTCTCGCCTAGCTCCCCTGCAATCCAACAAGATTGCGCAACTTGTCCACAGCAGGATGAGGAAGAGCTTCTGTAAGGATGTCTGCCAGCTGATCCTGGGTTGATACATATTCAATGCCAATAGAACCCTTGGCAACTTTGTCTTGAAGCCAGTAATGAGCAAGGTCAAGATGTTTCATGCGACCATGATGCTCAGGGTTCTTGGACACTCAAATTGTGGACTGATTGTCCATGCAAAGAGGAGAAGGCCCTGACACTCTATAGCCCAGTTCACCAAGCAAACTGCGCACCCACTTGATCTCCTTGCCTGCCACACCAGCAATGTATTCAGCTTCGGTGGTGGAAAGGGGGACAGTAGACTACAGCTTGCTCTTCCAGCTCACTGGACCGCTGTTCATGGACCACTGTTCATCATCACCATGTAACCACCTATGCTTTTCCCAGTGTCTGGACAGCCTGTTAAACAGGCAAGCACAGAGGTCTGGAGTCAACAGTAAGAACTCTGTTAGATTGCATGAGATGAAACTACTTGCCTGGAGTCAACAGTAAGAACTGAAGATCCAGGGCAATGCTACTCTACTTATATACCTATGAGGACAATAGAGTAGCTAGAACAATAAGAACAATAAGAACAATAGACACAATAAGATGGCTATCAAGACAATAGAGACAATAGAGACAATAAGATGGATGTCAAGACAATAAGATTGTTATCAGGACAATAAGATCCCCGATCAGATGAGAGGATCAGATAGGATCAGATAGGATCAGAGAGATCAGATAGGATCGGATAAGGAGATCAATGATCACGGATCACAGAGGATCAGATCAGATCAAAGATGCGAGAATGTCACAGTCCATTCACACACTCCAACACTCCCCCGGGACGAGACCAGTCTCGCCTAGCTCCCCCGCAATCCAACAAGATTGCGCAACTTGTCCACAGCAGGACGAGGAAGAGCTTTTGTAAGAATGTCCGCCAGCTGATCCTGAGTCGACACATATTCAATGCCAATAGAACCCTTGGCAACTTCGTCTCGAAGCCAGTAATGAGCAAGGTCAAGATGTTTCATGCGACCATGATGCTCAGGGTTCTTGGACACTCGAATTGCAGACTGATTGTCCATGCAGAGAGGAGAAGGCCCTGACACTCTATAGCCCAGTTCACCAAGCAAACTGCGCACCCACTTGATCTCCTTGCCTGCCTCTACACCAGCAATGTATTCAGCTTCGGTGGTGGAAAGGGAGACAGTGGATTGCAGCTTGCTCTTCCAGCTCACTGGACCACTGTTCATCATCACCATGTAACCACCTGTGCTTTTCCCAGTGTCTGGACAGCCACCATGATCAGCATCGGAGTAGGTGATAAATGGATGAGGTGAGGATGATGATTTTGAGTAGGTGATGCGGTAGTCAAGCGTGCCCTTGATGTAACGGAACAGATGCTTGACCGCCTTCCAGTGAGCTTCACCAGGATTGGAATTAAACCGTGCAAGCACTCCAACAGTGTAGGCAATGTCTGGACGTGTTTGGGTGGCAAGATACATCAGAGAGCCAACAGCAGATAGATAGATGCTGTGATATTTCTTGGCCTCTTCTGCAGATGTTGCAACCGCTCTCCTTAGCCAAATTAAGCCCAGGAAGCATTGGAGTGGTGACAGGATGGCAATCACTCATGTTGAACTGCTCAAGCATGGCCTCAGCATAAGCGCGTTGTGAAAGATGGATGTCTCCAGTGTTGAAGTCACGCTCAATCTTGATACCCAACAGCCACTCTGTGGGACCAAGATCCTTGACTCTGAATGAAGAGCCAAGTTGAGCAATGACTCGGTCAATATCAGCATCATCCTTAGCACAGATCATGCCATCATCGACGTAAATGGGGAGGATGATGCGCACAGCTCCATCAGAATAGATGTAGCATGAGCGATCAGACTGGAGACACTGAAAACCCATTTCACATAGCTTTGCACTCAGCTTCTTGGTCCATTGACGGCCAGCCTGCTTGAGTCCATAAAGAGACTTGCGCAGTTTAAGTAGCTGGCCACGCTCCCCCTGAGGGAATCCTTCGGGTTGAGTCATATAGACATCCTCCTCCAGATCACCATTAAGGTAAGCAGATGAAAAATCAATGGAACGAAGTTTGAGATCATGCTGAGCAGCCAGAGCAAGAATGATGCGAAGTGTCGCAGGTTTAAAGGTGGGGGAGAAGATCTCGTTGTAGTCAATGCCATGGCGCTGTCCACAGCCATCAGCAACGAGACGCGCTTTATAGCGCTCAATTGACCCATCAGACTTGTGCTTTATCACAAAGACCCATTGAGAACGAATGGGCTTCACATCAGGTGGTGCATCAACAGCATCCCAAGTGCAGTTCTCGAGAAGGGAGCTGATCTCGGAGACTGCTGCTTCTTCCCAAAGGTGTCCATCTTTTCGCCGCAATGCTTCATGATATGTTCGCGGGTTGCCAGAACGTACAGCAGACAGAGCCAACTGCACATGGGCAAAGTTAACCGCTTGAAGCAAAGCACTGGTTGGATCGCCTTCATGCGCAACAATAAGTGCACTTCCTGGCTGGAGAAGCAACTCATCATCACCGTCCTCAGATTCTGGAGGAACAGGACCAGGTGCTGGCTGATGCACCTTCCACCATTCTGGAGCAGGCTTGTGCTGTGTTGTCTGGCCATGATGGCGACGACGTGCAGCAACACCAATAGGGGAAGGAGGAGGTGCTGGCTCAGCTAGAGGCGCATTGGCAGGTGCATCCGGCGAATTAGGACGAGTAGAAGTCGGTGAATGTGGAGGGGAAGGAGCAGGATTGGGTGGATTGGGAGCTGGTACAAGGGGTGCTCGATGAACACCAGAATTGTCCTTGTCGTCTCCCCCGTCATCGCGCACCACTGGTGGCTTAGCGGCAGGAAGATCAACAAAGGCCGATGCAGGTCCTCCGGGACAGCGCTTGAGAAGATCAGGCTTGTTCCCAGGGAAGTAGCGCTCGTCAAAGACGGCACGCTCCGATGTGACCATTCGCCGAGTCACAGGGTTGTAAAACAACCAGCCCTTATATTCTGTAGGATAACCCACAAAAATGCACTTCTGGAAATGGCACCCAGAAGTGTCCCTTTTGTCCTTCTGCACATGCACATAGGCAAGGCAGCCCCAGACACGAAGATAAGACACATCCGGCTTATGCTTATACCAGAGCTCATATGGAGTAGTATTCTCCGGAATGTGAGCAGATGGATACATATTTGCAACATGAATATATGCATTGACTGCAAGCGCCTTGAACGATGGCGGCAGATTTGCTTCATGCAGCATAGCAGTGGCGTGCTCATCAGTCGTGCGATTGCCACGCTCTGCAGTCCCGTTCTGTTGTGGTCTGTTCCTCGTCGAATGACGACGCACAATGCCTGCAGAGCGCAGAAAGTCTGCAAACTCGTTTGACATGTACTCTCCACCTTCGTCGTCCTGCAGCGCTTTGATTTTACCTCCAAAGTGATTCTCAGCATAAGCCTTGAACACCTGGAATGCCTTGAATGTCAATCACTTAGAGGTCCCCGGTTCGATTCCGGGTTCAGCCATTTTCCAACATGGTAGCAGCAACTCACAGGTTATAAGTCAAAGAGTGAAACAGTCTCTTTGCAGCCTGAGAGTACCTAGGAAAATGGTGCCCCCCTTTGTGAGTTACATAAGCCAATAGTGCTTAGTAACCGGGGGAGTGTTGCAGTATGGATTTGTTCCTTGCACACTATCGGCAGAATAGCTCAGTTGGAAAGAGCACTAGTGGCTCAATATCACTTAGAGGTCCCCGGTTCGATTCCGGGTTCAGCCATGTTCCAACATTCGTGTCTGGGGCTGCCTTGCCTATGTGCATGTGCAGAAGGATAAAAGGGACGCTTCTGGGTGCCATTTCCAGAAGTGCATTTTTGTGGGTTATCCTACAGAATATAAGGGCTGGTTGTTCTACAACCCTGTGACTCAGCGAATGGTCACATCGGAGTGTGCCGTCTTTGACAAGCGCTACTTCCCTGGGAACAAGCCTGATCTTCTCAAGCGCTGTCCCAGAGGACCTGCATCAGCCTTTGTTGATCTTCCTGTTGCAGTATGGATTTGTTCCTTGCACACTATCGGCAGAATAGCTCAGTTGGAAAGAGCACTAGTGGCGCAATCACTTAGAGGTCCCCGGTTCGATTCCGGGTTCAGCTATTTTCCAACAGCACCGACGTCGCTCGGTCGACGGCGAGACATTCGGTCTCGTTGGCTACGGACGGCGATTTGTATGTGATGGCTTCTCTCCAGGCCTGTTTTCTACAGAGTGAAGCTCACGAGAACAGTGATCCTAATCGAGGAAGCCTGGGATTGTGACACCGGGTCCAGTGAGGAGGGGCCCTGCTGATGAAGGTGTGAGAGGTGAGACGCCGAGGAACGAGCGAATGTAAGCATTTTCCTCTTTGTAGTTACATCCCCTTGTATCTTGTTCTAGCTATCCCTTTGTTTCCATTCTACCTACTTCCTTTGTTCCTGTAGGTATATAAGTAGAGTAGCATTGCCCTGGATCTTCAGTTCTTACTGTTGACTCCAGGCAAGTAGTTTCATCTCATGCAATCTAACAGAGTTCTTACTGTTGACTCCAGACCTCTGTGCTTGCCTGTTTAACACATAACAGCATCTGCAGTCGCTACTTTGAACTGGCCCTGGCCGGTCGCGACACGGTGGCTAAGTGGGATCATGGGTGGCACTTGTGTTGTCGCATGAACTGGGTAGCTAAGAGGTGTCTGCCCGTCGATCGTTGGCAACGTCGCCATGGCTGCGCTCAGGCGGTCGTCCGACGGATAACACAACTCCAAGTCCCAGATGCGATAAGGGTCGTCGGGAGTAGAAACATGAAAGGTAAACTCGTGACACGATATGTGAAAGGCTGACCAGTTTTATGGTCGCGAAAAATGCGAAAGGCGTTGAATCCGGCGCTACAATGCAAGCGCTGGTCGTTGGGTAAAACCACGCTTCCATAGTACTCCAACTGTGGGGCTGCCAAGAACGTCGGGTCGACATCGAGAGGCATTCCTGCAGCATAACGCTGCCACTGGCGACAAACAGATTCTTCCAGCGTAGCAATTGGACCCCTCGCATTCAAGGACGCCACGGGCATCGGAGGGTCGCCATACTGAGTGCACGCGAGGTATTGGACATTTTCAAGTAAAGGCGGCACGGGGCGCGTAGCATCGGGAGTAGCCATGGGATCCAGAAGGGACTGGGGCGAAGATATAGAGCTAGTAACATCAGGTAGGGGGAAATTCGGTAAGGCTCCATCGTCCTCTCCCTCTTTATATACCTCGTATCCTTGACTCAAATTTTCTGAGGCGAGTCGGCAGTTCCACAAGAAAGTCCCAAGCACCGAAAATACTCCCACTGCGACTTGGACAAGTAACATTTTTACCTCGAATGCACTGTTCCATATTTTCTCATAACCGCGGTCCCGTATCTCGCCGCCCCATAAGTTGTTGAATTCCACAAAAGATCTTTGATTTATATTGCTTCTAATGCAGTTTAAGGTTATGGGCCATGAAACTCTCCCTAACTTCATCGCTTGTTCTCTCATTCAGGATACTGTATAGGACTGCTCAGAGGGAGCACCAGACCTTTGAGGTACGTTCCTGTTCATAGTGTAAGCAAACAACTGATACTGACTTTGGTAGGTCGGCGGCCCATCGTGTTGGAGTGTGTGAATGGACTGTGACATTCTCGCATCTTTGATCTGATCTGATCCTATGTGATCCTATCATTGATCCTCTTTGATCCCTTTGCGCTAGTTGGTTACAAACCGCCTCCGCCGGCTTTCCAAATTGGGAAAGCTGTGGTCAGCGAGGTTTCGGCAAGCGGCGCGCTGATAGGTGGAGCCGTTGAGGGCGGCATCGTCGATGTAGTCCGGACAGCTGGTGGTGCGCTAGTAAGCGGCGCAGTCGAGGGCGGTGTTGCCGATGTTGTGTGCACGACTGGTGGCGCAGTTGCGGGCGGCACGCGAGGCGGAGATCCAGGGCTGTGGATGGTCAGGGAGGTGGATGCACCGTGGTCAAGCACATACCTGGTTTTGCGCCGCTTTAAACCTTTGACCTTGATCCCAGGCATCATGGCCTGCTGTGAGCAGCGAGAGGCTGAGGGGGAGCTGGAAGACCATTGGGGACCACGCCGAGAGCCCAGAACTTGTATCTGGGGCCATGGGCCTCGTTAAAGCATTAGAAAATGTATTTAGCAGTGGGCAAGGCAAATAAAACACATTGATAACACACCGCAGTATACCACTTGCCGTGGTTGACACCAGATTGGCACTTACGGGTCGCAGGGAGGAGGCGGGTGCAGGTGGGTTCGGGGCAGGGAACACCCAACACGTTGACGTCCATTGTGTGGTGGTTGGGGAAGAGGGGGCATTGTAGAGGTATCGCGGGGGTGTTGCGGTCGATGGAAGGAGGAAGAGAGAGGACATTTGTTTGGCGCATGCTTCAGCTCGGCTTCAGTTTCAAGCTCCGCAGAGAAGCCGTCGGCAGGGGGCGGTGCCCTTTCCAAAAAGGTTCAGGGGCGGAGGCGGTTTGTCTCGAGTGACATCTAGTCCCTTGTTCCATATATGGATACTCCCTTGTTCCCAATATGGATGTTCCCTTGTTCCAGATATGGATGTCCCCTTGTTCTTGATATGGACATCTCTTTGTAGTGACTTATCTGGCCTTCCCCTTGTATCTCGTTCTAGCTATCCCTTTGTTTCCATTCTAGCTACTTCCTTCGTTCCTATAGGTATATAAGTAGAGTAGCATTACCCTGGATCTTCAGTTCTTACTGTTGACTCTAGGCAAGTAGTTTCATCTCATGCAATCTAACAGAGTTCTTACTGTTGATTCCAGACCTTTGTGCTTGCCTGTTTAACACATTGTACGGAACCGCGAGAAGCTCGTACTGCGGTTGACGAGTTTTGCGATCCTTGAAAATCAGGTACATCCCCTCATCGCGCTCGTTGATGCTAACCAAATTCCCTCGCTGCCAAGGCCGTCCTAGTAGAAGCCCAAACGGAGCTTGTTGCGACACCCAGAGATCGGCCACAGTTACCGCCGCTCCACAAAAAAATTCCACGTCCTCAATCTGGCCTCTTAGCTCACCTCGTCCGCCATTCGCGTCCTTCATTACCGTTACCTATTCCATATCCACGGCCTTTTGCACCTTTTTAGCGGCTATATCCGCCCACAATGTCCAGCTGGGAGCCGGTGTTGATTATTGCACATACCTCGTTCCTACTTGTCCTCATGTCTACCTGAATCAATACCCCGTCCGTACGCGGCCAATTCATTGAGGCAGTGAAGGGATTATCAGCAGATTTCCCCAGCAGCACGGCCCGAACATTTTTCACCTTGATCAAGTCTTGGATTTCTGTACGTATTTCCTTCGATGTCACCATGATTTCCCGAAGCGACATGGGAACCTGCATGTCTAGAATTCTGTTCAACACCCCCTTTTGGTCCACCATTCCTGTGAGCTCTGACTGTTGTCCCAGGGACTTCGAGACTGTTGTTCCATCAGGCCTCGGCGCGCCCTTATCAACCTTAGCCGGGCTGGCTTCTGAGTGCCTGCTTCCTTCGCTAGCTCTCTCTTTACTCCGCGCTTCCGGCATCTCCTCGTCTTCACTATTCGCAAATCTGGCGCGTCTCACATTAATCGGCTGAATGTCAGGTCTCAACGGCTGCTGCTTGGGAGACGGAAGTCTTCCATGTGCTTTTCTTCGCTTTTCAGGCGTCACCACAGATGGAGCTTGTGCAGGTGGGCTTGCGATGGGTGGTACCTCTTTAATAACGGGAGCCTCTGCCTGTTCTGGCAAGCGAGGCATCGGCATTGAGTCTGGAGCCACCTCGGCTCCTTTATCATGTGTTTGTGCTGCTTCTTTTGATCCCTGGAGATCTTTTATCTCTCCAGCTTTTCTCTTCTCTCGTGCAGGTGGATACACGCCATCAAATATCTGTCGTCTCGCCTTCCGCACTGTCATGTCCGTGCGTTCTGCCGGCTGCACATAACGCGGTTCTGTGGCGACCAATCATGGACTCGTCAAATATACCCCCTTGAAATACGAACTTTCCTCTTCGTCTGATGATGCTTCCAATTGTGACTCACTTTCGGTATTTGAGGCTTCCTGGATCTGGGCCCGCTGATAGTCCTAGTAAAAATTTTGGACGGCGGGACGTCAGTCTTCCAAAGGAGTCAACAATGGTCCTAGAAACCCTAACATGACTCAAGGGGCACTGGGTCCTGCCCTTGCCTTTGCAATTCTCTCTGCTGCTTGAACTAATGACTCACTGTAATTTCTGCGAATCATATTCCCATTCCGCATTACAAACTTGCGCGTCTCTTCATTAAAGAAAATAATACCAGCCTGCACTAACTCCCCAACTTTACGACATTCCGAAATTCGGTGCCCTTCTTCTTGGCATCCAAAACAAGTCAGAACGTCACTCGGCCCTCCACCCAGTCGTCCTAATGGAATATTATTTGGATAGGTAACGGGCACTGCTGGAGGCAGGACAGGGGCCACAGGAAAGGGAACTGACGCTGTCACTTCTTGCCTCACCCCTCCAGTTCAGCTCAGACGCGCTCGCATTGGTTCGCCCCGGTTCAACTGCGGTGGCTCACCACCCCACTCCGGTCCATCACCATGCATTTATAATATGTGGGCGCGTATTCTGGGTCCTCGATGTTCATCTTGCTGAGCTTACTGATCAATTTAGCAATCTCGTCTTCATTCCCGGCGTATCTCTGGATCTCTCGTGCCCCAGGCATCTTCAGTCTTCTTCTTTTGTTTATCCTTCTTCTTCTTCTGGTGTTGGTGTCGCTTCTTCCGGAAGGCCTCAAACTCAAAGTCAGACTCGCTGGACGCATCACTCGAGTCCTCCTCGGAATCTTCCCCAGAATAGTCTTCGTCTGAAATGCCACTCCGCTGCCTCATTAATCTCTGCCACAGTGTATTGATTGTCATCATCGCAATGTGGGTTGACCTGCAGTATGCGATTCTCCAGCACCTGCCGAAGCATTGGGTTAATTCCGAGCAGGAAATAGGTGTTGTAATATAAGTCACACTGGTCCGAATCACTAGAAATGCGACATTTCTTGAGTAGCCGCTCAAAGTGGCCAATAAACAACTGTACTTCATTATACTTTCCAGTAAACATCTCGGGGGCGTCTTTTGATCCTCTAACGGGCATGTCATACGCAATATGTCTACCACAGCCTTCTGCTCCTTATCTGTGTGAAATGCCATACCCTCCGCTTTCTTGAGGTATCCTGTCGAGCATCCTTTAGATGCATGAACAGGCTGAACTGTCATGAATTTCATCTGGAAGAGGTAAACAAGATCTCACGAGTTGTTCATACAGTCAGGGCCATACTGGTTGAATGGGATTTTGACCCCGGTTACGAACACAGTGGCCTGGTTCTCCACATCTTTAGTGCAGTCTTCGATGAGAACACCAATGGTCCAAATTGACAGCAGTTTTTGTGTTGACGACAAGCTGCAAGTGATGAGACTGCACATGATGTTATTAACTTCATAGGCAGACTTTTCATCAGAGTCCTTGGCCGCAATATAGTTGCAGTTGAGGGCAATTTCGGCCTTTACAATTGATTTTATCACTGTGTTGACATTCCAAGGACCAGTGTTTTGGGTGAAATTCATTCTAGAGTAGGCGAGCTAAAATTTTCCAAGAAATAATTAACAAGTATTCAAGAAATATTGATGAGGGAATGTGTTATATCCGTGTTGGAAAAGGCCGGAAGACGGAAAGGCCGGAAGACAGAAGAGGGTCGGAAAGACGGATAAGGCCGGAAGTGATACCACGTAGATGAGCAGGTACACCAACTAACTTGGCTCAACGACGAAGGAAGCAGAAGTCAGACCACAGAGCAATGCAGAGGCAAAGCACATTAATTTTCAACTAAAGATACAGCAGAACATAATACATATCTATACTAAATACGGAGATAGTTCTGATGCAGAAAGAAGTATGTTAAAGACAATAAGTAATACGAAAGACAATAAGAGCAATAAGAGGGAAGCATAGTTGCATAAGTCATATGTTTGATTTGGGGAACGCTCAGAAGACCTTCATTGCGAAAACCCCAAAGGGTGTGCGTCAACAGAGCTAGCTGGACGCAACAGTGTTTAGATGGACACGAGCCAGAGTGTGGGTCGTGTCCGGAATAGATGGACAAGTTGGAGCCAAGGCTCCGGAAAGGATTAGACGGAAAATGAACAGAGAATAGATGGAGCCGTGCTGGGGAATTGCCGGAGGTGCATGGTCATACAGAATGTAGGAACACACTGGTTCCTAGTCCCTAACATCTTCTGTATCCCATGGTGCAGACTACTCTGAGTCTGCAACTTTTAGAATCTGCAATCGGGTTTCAGCCATGAGAATGTTAAACAGGCAAGCACAGAGGTCTGGAGTCAACAGTAAGAAATCTGTTAGATTGCATGAGATGAAACTACTTGCCTGAAGTCAACAGTAAGGGCTGATGCTCATGCATCGACCAAGTCGGGTGAGTCCAGGTGCAGTCAGGCGAGTCTGGGATGCAGGCGGCCAGTTGAAGGTGTAGGGTTGGTGAGATGGGGCCGTCCACCAAGCACTGAAGACAGACACTCTGTCTGATGGACATTGCTAGTATAAATGGTCCAGAATAGGTGCTTTTGGGATCGACCGGTCTAATTGGATACTACTAGAGCACAATTTTTAAATGTGTCTCCTCGGTGGTCTCCTGCGAAAACATTGTCCAGTGTATGGTCAACAAGTTCTTGAAGGAAGTTAAGCATGGCAAGCAATATAAAAGAGTTGATTGAGTTGATCCGAGCAGCCACTTCAAGCTCTGTCTTGCCATATCAAATGTCACCTCGGAGAAAACCAAAAACGCAAACCAACACTTAGTCTGTAAGTGCTCCAAGCATTAGCAGCAGAAGCAGACAATACCAATTATATTCAGCTCCCAATAACAAGCTGCTACCCTATATTAGATTCTCCTGGTGTCTAGGCTACTCTGACCCCAAGATTGCGGAGCAGATCATGGACCACTTTAACTGAGCCAAATATTCTCTGAGGTACAGAAAGTTTTCCTAAGATGCCCACTTCCCATTTTATGACTCATCTCACCAACAAGAGACAATCAAATGTCATAGAAAAGAAATGGCCCTATCAGGGTAAATCTTGCATTTTGGCGTGCTCTGAAACATCCAAACTAACCAGACAATGACCAGGACCAGAGCCCTGTCAGTCACTTGGGAAGAGCTGGAACCTTCCTACACCGTATTGAGAAAGAAGTTCCCTGTTCTTGATATCCTCTGTTTTGACCAACCCTGGAAGGATATACTGCGTATCTGGTGGATAAATCACAATTCAAAGCTGGTGACCAGCTACATCAACAGTTGTCATCCCATAGGAGGTAAGTGACTCTCTTATACCTACCTCTGCATATCTCATAGGCTATTTAATCAGGGATTCCATTGATAACACAGAGCGACCTTGGATCCGAGAACCATGAAATTGCAAACTGTCATACAGTGATTAGACAACACCTAAACCCTTCTCTGGAGGGGACCCTTCGACACCGTTGCATGGACAAGAAGTCCATGAATGTCAAGTCTGAGGCTGCTTGGTCAACTCTTCTTCGTAATTTCACCCCTGCATTCAAAGATATGCTCGACAAAGGCCAGGATATACATGATGTATTGAATCCTCTGCAACCCTTTTGCTTCAAGTTGAGCTTGATGCCTGGGTCAAAACCTTTAACTTGTCTGCTAGAAGAGCTGATAAGCACAAGATTCTGCCTCAAGGTATACTAGACATGATCACATCTAAGCCAAACCAGTTTGGAACAACTAATTATAAGGTATGTGTTCTATATACTCTAGAACAATTCTGATGTGACCTTATTAGGTCATTGTCCCACCTGAGCTTTTTGATGAGATGGAGGCTACTTGGGCCACCCCTTCACATCCTGTTTTTAACTGGTTCCAGACACATTTGACCGTCAGGTCTCTGCCTTCTACACCAAGCTAGGCAGTCTGGAAGTCTCATTGGACTCATTTTGGATGATTCATATGTCACTGCTCAATGCATTCAATACAGACATTGAAGATGGGCTAAGGGACAATATTGAGCATGCTGACAACCACTTTGAGCAGACTGCGACCCTGATACCTGCTCAGGTGAACTTGCCGGTGCTCGGTGACTTGGATTATCAGTATCTGGGTGGACTAGCACATCCACTGAGTGCTGCTTCCGATGAGGATGGTACACTGCCGTTTGTAAAAAATGTGTGGGTAATGTTTCCGCCACAATGTTACGAAACAATTGTCTGATCATCACACCATGCTCTGTCAAACCTTTTTAAAACATAAATAATTGAATCCCCCAAGGCTTTTCCAAGGTGCCATTGGGGAAACATTTTTCAAGAACCTTTTGCAGACATTCGGTCAGATATTGGGAGACTATTACAGGACTAAATTTTCGGCATTTGATAGCACAAAAAAAAATAGATTGTATTATACAAGAACTAGATGGTGATATACAATACACTATCTACAACGTGATAGGGACCAGACCACCTTTGTGCCGACCTGCTGCCAATCAATGGAAGCTCTGCTGGATGAGCTGCGTGAGGGGTAGGCCGCGGGGACGATTGTGGTCATGGCGAAGGCATATGGATGTTGTGCAGAGGTCTGTCGTGCATGCAAGAAGGAGGCCTCAGACGTGCCATCAGACAACAATGAAGAGGAAGCAAAGGTTTATGTCATGCGAACACTCATTCTCGTCAGTACACTATCCCTTCTGTCCCTTCTGGTCTCTTAACTCACTCCACATGGCAGTCGGTACGCTCCCTCTTTCGTTACGGCGTAGTGATGTAACCAATCTGGGTATGTAGTGGTGGCTGGTGAAGTGAGGAAAGCCCAAGCCGGCGATGCTCCTTATATGCCTGGGGCACCTAAAGCAGAGCTAGCAAGACATCATGCCAGAGAGAAAGTAGACCGAGATCTTGAAGCTGTTCAAGAGTTAGAGGAGAAGCTGGGAATCTCTGACCGCTGGACTTCGGAGTCCCCGCAGTGGACCACTACTGTGTAGCAGGTCAAGCAGAAGAAATATCAGAAGGCCCTGGATGCAGTTGAATTGTTGGTTGTAGAGCGTATTTTTGAGCTGACAAAGATCAATCAGTCGCAAATAGGCAAGGGTTTTTAGCTTTGTTATCACATTACTCTGGCCGATACTGAGATAGGATACAAACTTCGGAAACACATCACGAAGGTGCTCCAAGCCACGTCGAAAGCTGTTCGTAATGCTATTGATTGATACAATGTGGCTGCCATAGCCCTTGACCCTCTAGTGGCCAGCCTGACCTGGGAACAGGTTTTCGAGTACATCTTTTTGGCTGATTTTGATATTCTGCACGACACTAGAGCAGAGGTTCAGTCCCGACCATGGACCAGGCCAGCATACAGACTGGCTGTGGACACCTACTTCAAGATTGAGTGTGCTGGGAGGAGCTTGTCTGGCTCAACATCGAAATACATTGGATGATGACATGGATACATTTGTTGGGACTTTATCATGACTTTATTGCAGCTTATATCCACTATCACATCTCCATATAAGGCCATGTGTATATGCAGCTTTATTGTGTCTTTGCTGTGACTTTAGTGCAGCTAGGTTGACTTAGCTCCCATGTGCTGCTGGACCTCAGAAATATTGCGACTTTATCGCGTCTTTGCCACAGCCTTGATGCATCATAGGCAAAACAGCTAGAATCCTCTCTAGTTAAAGAGGGGAAATTTGGGAGGGTTAGGTGATTTGATTTGGGGAACACTCAGAAGATCTTCATTGTGAAAACCCCAAAGGGTGTACGTCAACGGAGCTAGCTGGACACAACAGCGAGTTGGATCGGACACGAGCCAGAAGTGCGAGTCATGTCCAGAAAGTGATGTTGGACGTAACAGCTGTAAACCAGGCCAGAGTCAGGATGGGGCCGTAAACAGCCGGAAAGGGACTGGAAAGTGCATGGTCGTAATAGTACCACTTGTGTCAAATTTGGCGAGCTGGTTCATAAAGGGCTGATTTCTCTCAAGCTCGTACTGACGTTTGAAGAATATGAGAATCCCAAAGCATTCTTTACAGAACATCTGTTCTCCAAATCGCCAGTGCTTCCGCCTATGGGAAGAAGCAGCAAGTGAAAGCTCTGGTAAATACTCTACCGATACTTGCCACTCTTCTGCCACAGAAGCCACACTTCGGAATTTGTGTGATAATCATTCAGGAGGCTCTGGCAGAGCGACAGAACAAAGAGCCTACACTTGACACCACTGTGTTCCGCAGGATGCTCACTGGCCTTTACCTAGCAACTGGGCAAAAGACTGGACAGGATCGGGACCAGATGGATTACCTTGCAGGATTTCGGCTGCTCAAAAATGTCCTCCCTTTCCATCACCTGACCATGGTGACAGGTCTCTCAAGCCTGCTTGTCTTCTTGTGGTACCGGGCAGGGCAGTTGGATGGCCAACTTCCTTGCACTTATGAGTGCACAGCGACCAGACAAGATACATTTCACCTCTCTTGAGGATTGTGTTGAAGAATTCACAGTAGAACTAGTAATCGCCTGGGTGCACACAACAAAATGCTGGGTAAAAATCAATGCAGGTTCTGGCCCACCTATTCTTCAGCAGCGGTCTGCATCTGGGAATGTATGTATCTATCTATATGAAATTTCCACCTGAGCCACTGTATTGCCCCGACCAATCAAATTGGCTCAAAGAAAACAATCCCCTTTATCCCAATATCAAGATCAACCTCATAGCTCTGGTGGAATATCCTGCAGATGATGATGGCTGTATGCCTTTTCTGGTGCAGCATCAGTCTGACAGTGAGGCCATTCATGGTCAGAACACAACCTATACAGGTCATGGTATTGATACCACAGAGGCTATTTTTGCTGAGCACTCAGGGTCTGACAAGGATATTCCACTGTCGGTCACTGGGAAATTTGATGTAGAGAACTCTGGTATTGACCTAAACAGTCGGAAACTTGAGACATTGCGGTGGCTTAAGGCCGGTGTGTTCTTTGCCAAGACTTCCACCATGGCTAATACATTGTCTGTGCAGGACAATCCCAACATCGATGGCATGTTATAGCCGGTGCTCTTTCTGTACAGTGCCACCGGGCACTTCCCTGATAGTGGCTGGCACGGCCGAGATTTTTTTTGTAGATTTTCTCATATTTTTTTGCTGAAACCACCTCACTTGAGAAACACTGTTTTATGCATTGGACCTAAATTTTCCCACGGTGTTTCACTTTTTGTGGCCAGAAAATTGCGACAACTATCGGCAAAGCCCGGCGATCAATCCCTGGCAGAGCCCAGGGTCTAGACTGGTCTGGAACATTGATAGAAATCTATCTACGACGCATGTGCTGTAAACTCGGAAGACCTTTATAGCTTAAGCGTCATCCATCAGAATCCGTCCTGCCAGCGCATCACGCAGCCAGAGAAGCACATAACGTCCCGCCGCCATGAGAATCAAGAAGACCAAGGAGGCTGCCAGAACTCGTGAGAAAGAGAAAAGTGCCTGCCGACCCAAGCTGAAGTCGATGCCACGGATCCCGAATATGTGCCCCCAAGTGACGATGAGGATATTGTTGCCGCCCCCGTTGCAAGCACATCTAAACCAGGGGCTAAAAAGCCTGAGGAGGCAAGAATTTGAATTATTAAATAATCCAGTACACTAACATGACTTGCAGCAGTTGGCAATGCGGAAGCGCCGCCATGAAACTCTGATCTCTATGAGAAATCGGACAAGCGCTCCCGCACCTCGAAATGGCGGGATGAAAATAAGATTACCAAGAAAGCGAGAGTCATCAGCGCTCAGCCTTCAATTGCAAGCCTTTTCAAGGTTTTCCATTTTTATTTTGTTGACGAACAATCGACTCACGCAAAGTCAAAAGAAATCTGCCGACAAGTCTGGGCCCTCCAGCGGGCACCCAGTAGAGGTTGATATCTTACTTCCTTTGTCTTTCCCTCATTTCATGGAGTTGTCTAGGTTTCACTTGTTTATCCGCACAACACCGAGTCACATGTCTGCAGTCCAAACTCAATCTCAGCACTCCACAGCAGCTAGAACATGCTCCTGTGGACTCAGATTCCGATATCGAGATGACTTTGATACCTCCTGATGTCCACGAGTCACATCCCCTGTTCTCCCCGGTCAACATGCCCTCGAGCCCGTTGAATCTCCTGTTCACACTGCTGTGTACTCTACCGCAGCACCTGCCCCTGCCAGCGACTCGCAAAGCGATGATGGCTATTTGACCGGTGACAGTGATGATCGACAAGAACACTCACAAGCTCACCCTTGCTGCTATCGAGGACACTTTTAAAAAGTTCGACACAAAGATCAAAAAGTATCGCAAAACTCACTTGTCCGCACGAGTGATAACGGCCATGACCCCCGAAAAAGGCGCGCAGCGTATGGTCATGATCAATGGGCTGACAGAATTCAACATCCAACACCACAAACGTGAACTTGAGCGTGCCAATCTTGCCCTGAAGATTGACAATGCCCCGAGATCCCAGGGGCCCAAGCTCCGCTCACGCCTCCGAAAAATGAAGCCGTCTAATTGCTGCCAGCATCACAGTGGCAAACCAGTTTAGCAAGACCAAGTATTGGGCACAGAAGCTTCGTTCGACTGCACGGACCTTCTCTGCCACCGGGGAGCTCCTGGAGAGCAACCAAGGCAAAGGCGCGAGACACAAGACTCATTTCGACGACCCAGATGTCAAGCCCCGGCTTGAAGCTTTCGCACGCGGCCTGGTTCCGGAGGCTGAAGGGGGTTTCAAAGGGCGGGTGTGTTGGCTACTTTACATTCCAACCGCTTCTTCACTTTGCTCATTGATAATTCAACTTAGATTGCACCCGATAAATTGCGACGCTATGTCAACGAGTTCCTCTTTCCAGAGCTTGAAATTGAGGACACAATTGGCATCACCACCGCCACTGCATGGCTAAAAAAACTGGGGTATCGTCTCCGTCGTTATCAGAAAGGAATTTATTTCGATGGCCATGAGCGACCTGATGTTGTTGAAAAGCGAAATGAATTCATCAAGGATATGTTTGCATGCCTCGAGTGAGTCGATTCGGAAAGTACTTACGCAAATGCTCAATTAAAAATTTAGAAATGCTTATCAGTACTGAAGATGAGAAAGAGGATGACACCACCTCTCAAAGCAAGAACACCTCCGGCAATCTCAAAGAAATTCCGCCAAAATTGAAGCCTGGGGACGTCATCTATTATCCAATCTGCCATGACGAGTCGAACTGTTCATGCCAACGAGCAAGCCATTTTGTTTGGGAAACCGATGACCAACATGAATTGCGCAAGAAGGACCGGGGCCGCCTCATCCACATCTCGGACTTCATTATCGAGCACTGTGGCAGGCTTGTTTTGACCGCCGAGGAGATCGAGCGCGAAGAGCTGCTCCCAAAGCGTCCACTCAGCCCTGCCCAACTCCAAGCAGAACAGTGTCCGTCTTGAGGCAGAAGCCTGCTGTCGCTGCTGCTGCAGCAGAGAAGGAGCGGATAGCGCTCGAGCAGGGGAAAAAGCCCAAGAAGAAACGGGCAAAAAAGGATAAGCCAGCTCCGAAAGCGCCCCCTGCAACTGATCGCACGACTGAGGGACTTGAGTGGACACCACCACCACCTCCTGCACCATTCAAGCGCTATAGATGCGAATATTATGATGCAGTGTCGCATCATTCATCCGGGATCTGGGCATGATCCGTACTGGGACATGCCTCAGTTGATAGCACAGGTGAGTTTCATTCCCAACAGTTGAATAAAGTGCTTATTGGATGCAGACCAAAGGTGCAATCGACATTTTCGAGGCCAAATACCCTGAAGGCCGGGCAGTGTTTATTTTTGACTGCTCCTCTGCACATGAGGCATTTGCCATTGATGCCCTTGTCGCTCACAAAATGAATCGTTCACCAGGCGGGAAACAACCGAAGATGCACGCCACAATCAATCCCACAACTGGTGAACGCCAGAGCATGGTCTTTGAGCAGAAAGATAATGCAGTTGACTCGGAGGGAAAATCGTTGGTGGGTCAAGCAAAGGGGATGGAGCAGGTTTTAAGAGAAAGAGGTTTGTTGGACGTGCTGAATGCAGCAGCAGATAACCGGAAAACTGGCTCGGCAGCGGTCGGAACCTGTCAGGAGTGTGCGAAAGTCTCAGAAGGCTCGCGATCTGGAAGCTAAAGCACGCCGTGAAGGCCTGGATCCCGAGGACGCGGCTGATCAAGGAGCCTTTGATGACGAATGAAAACCACCCGACCGACTGCTGCATGCAGCGTGATCTCGAGTGCCAGCCCGACTTCAAGGCAGAAAAGCCACTTCTGCAGGTTCTGATTGAGAAGCGGGGCCATATCTGCCTCTTCCTTCCCAAATTCCACTGCGAGCTGAATCCAATTGAGATGGTGTGGGCTCAAATCAAGTGTCGTAAGTCCTCTCTCAAGCTTGTTGTTGTTGAGTGCCCCACCATCCCAAGGTTTCCGTGAGCGTGCTGATGGCACATTCCCCACAGCTCAGAAGCTGGTTCCAGAGTGCATTGAAGCTGTTTCTTTGGACACCATTCGACGCTTTTTCCGACACTGCTACCGTTACATGGATGCTTACCGCCATGGTCTCAATCCGCAACAAGCTGCGCGAGCTGTCAAAAAATATTCGTCTCATCGCCGTATTCCTATTGGCGATGTTGCAATCCTTAAATCCACTTAACTGTGTACTCCGTTATTCCTACTAGAGCATTTATAATGGTTTAGGAGGGCTCCCGGAGGTGCCTAAGCTATGCCAAAGCCGTGCCGAGCTATTTTCCCACGTGTTTCACTTTCTCGAGAGACAAATTTTTGAAATGTTTCTCAATCTCTTAGATTTTCTATCAGAATGAAGCCCTACTATGTATCTATCATTTCCGGGTGTTTCCAAATACCTACGTGAATTAGAGAAAATGATCCGTGGTTATCTTTGAATCCAATCAGTCTTCCCTTATCCGGCAATCGAGAGGTGCCTGGTGGCACTGTAGAATTTTTTATTACGCTCCAAAACATTCTGGCTAGTCCAGTCTCGAGGTGCGATGGGCCCAAACTCCGGGAATAATTGCACGCTGCGGCCTTGCCCAACACGATAGCCTAATCCAACTGTTAATATGCATTCAGAAGGTCAAAAGCTGATCACATTACCTTTGACTCCGGAGTGCTTTCCGGTCCCATCGTTCACAATGACCGTGTCGAATGAGCCACCAATAATGCGCCCTTGTTTATTCACGTACCCAGGGGTCAGAAGTTGGTAAGAAGCAATTCAGCGGCCAAGGATGGTCCAAGACATAGATCTCTGTCCCTCTCCACTTCCTTGTGTCCTTTGTTAGGCTCCTGTACTCATTCTAAACCCCACATAACATGCACTGGGGGAAAAAAATCTGCCTGTTCCAGACCCCCCTCCCCCACATCAGACTTTTGACATGAAACTTTTGACCTTGTTCAAGCCTGAAAAAGGCCAAAAAAGGCCAAAAAAGGCCCAAAAGGTCGCCAAGGTCCCAAGGACAGAGCCGATTTTCACAAGGTCCGCGGATCCCGGTAAAAGTAGTAGTTTCTCGGGCTGTTCCGGGTGGTTTCGGGAGTGCAAAAGCTTATATTCAGCGAGGTACAGACTGGCAGAACACTGTTGTATGTATGTGATATCAGTACTTGCACAATTGAGAGAGTGAAATACTGGGTTTTTCGCCTTTTTGACTTGCGACCTTGGCGCCAAGCCAAAAAGGTCACAAGTTATTTGTCAAAACTCTGATGCAGTGTAAAGACCAGCACTCCGCCGGCACGTGCAACTTAAATTGTTTCGGTCGTGTTTGGAAGGGATTAACCGTTTGGTTAGCCGCCGATGGGACGGGCCTGCATACTGTAGCATTTCATTCAATTCGCGTGTCACGCGTCACAGGCCCCCAAATTCGCGGAAAAATTCGCGAATGTCACGGGTCACCGAGGCCAGTCGCGAACTTGCGAAAGAAGTCACAAAATCGCCAAAAAAAACCGCGAAAAATGCGATTTTCCCCCCCAAGTACCTCGATGTTTGATTTGCCGCGGCACTCACGCAACTGACGTGATCGGGAGTAAACAGGACTTCTTCCGGGGGTACGATTGAGTAGTGGTCTATCGTGCGGTGTTTCAACACACCACCTGACTTGCGGGATCTTGGAGCAGGTTCGAACCCCCCACGTGCTGGAGAGATTAACATTTTTGACACTCTCCGGCTTCACCACTTGCCGATTCCCGGCTTGGCCTTCCTCCCCTTCTTTCGGATCATCCCGCGGATCCCGCTGTCCACCATCCCATGCCATCGGCAAATTCCCCCTTATCTTCGCAACAAAGCCGGAACAACCCAGCGGCCAGCACATTCACACTCCGCAGTACTGTGTTCATACTCAAACGTGCCGGGTGGGTTGAGCCCGGTAGTCGTTTATCCCAGTGAGGTTGCCTGGGATTTTGATGGGGGCCAACAAAGGAGCCGGAAAATCACTGCACTGTGCCGAGAATGGGAATTTCATCAGCCTGGGTTCGAAATAGGATCAGAAGGAACTGGGGTAGGGGCTGCTGGTTGGCTGGTTCTAGGGATGGAAGTCGGGCTGGAATGTCAAGACTGACGGGATGATTACAACATTCTCGGGAGTTCCCCAGATGTTAACATTGTGGCCGTGCCACAGGACTGGATTCCATCACCATTTCATGTGTTTGAGTATGGTGCAGGTCACCTAGTCGCCGCTACCAAAATTTAGTGGCCAAATCGGCTGGAGAATTTTTTTTTGAATTAAGTGTACCTCTGGAGGGATTTTAGGCGTACTTTGAATGTATTATGGACTTGAATTTGGCCCAATGAGCCCAGCGAGCTCGCGCTTGGAAAGGCCGGTGGATGAGTAGAAATCTGTAGCATCATTTTGCACCTATTTACGGCTCTGACAGAGCTTTTTTCAATATAACAAGAGGGTCGGTGGCCTTCGGCCGCCTCCTCCCTTGAATACGACAATTGTAGATGGTCCCTTCTGTATTCGCGCAAACAGAGCTTCAGGAGTGCCATTCACATCGAGAAATCTGTTGCTACATCGTTTCAATGACAACTGCTGGAGATACAAAGTGGTTGATATGGAAATTATTCAATTATAATAAAAACAAGCGCTCGCCGAAATGATAGATTAAAAGCGGAGTTTAAAATGGCTTCAGACAGACAGACACACGTAATTTTAATAAAGGGGTGACTTGCCGGTGGAAGAATGCACGAAGCAGTAGAGTATGCACGCGTCGGATTTGATTTCGCGGAGCAGGAGGCTCGGGAAAGACATACGGCTCGATTGGGAAGTTTGAAATGTCTGATCAGTTCGATCCTTGGCGACCGATCGACAGGAGAGCATGAAAACTCAAGTGCTTAAAAAGGGAATGGAGGTGCATGAAAGGATTTTTGGACCCCAAATCTGCGGATGCACATGAGGTGGACTGTGAAAGTAGGGTCCAGAGAGGGAGCAATGACTCGGGCATGGTCACAGAAATGTGGCTGCTTCGGATTTCGAAATTATGTTGACAGTTGCTAAAGATGATCATTAATGTTGATATTGGTGACCGATCGATCCGGGAACGCAACATCAACGTTCAAATCGCAGCGAGCGCATTCAAGCGCATATTGCAAGTTGAAATGCATGAAAACACAGTAGAATCCTGGTGTATGAACATACGCAATACGGCCGCAATTGCATGAGAGGGTGAAGGATAGACGATCGGGATTCAGGGGCGATGGCAATGGACAACAGGCGGCAACCGGCGTTAAAGTTTGCACCTCCGGGAAAGGAAATTTTGAGACGCAAAGATTTTATAAAGAGTTTGATACGTGCATATGGCCAAATCGGCGGGCAACTTTTTTTTTGCTCACTCAGTTTTGCAGTAAATAAGAATCCCTCTTACAGATCTTCTTGGACGTTGAAACGGAGCACATTTGTAAGAGGGATAAGAAATCAGATCAAATTTGAAGCCGCAAAATTTCAAACATTAGCATGCGGTGACTAGGTGACCTGCACCATAGGAGATTAAAAAGATTAGATATGATTACCTGATAGATAGAGGAAGACAAGTTTGTATCTCTACCATATGCCCTCGGCACAAAGGAGAATAAACAAGTATTCAAAAAAAAAAAAAAAAAAAAAAAAAAAGGACTTCTTCCCACAAAACTGCCACATTTGTCATGGTGCTGCGGCGAGTGCACAAGCACAATGGATTTGATTTCCTTGTCGGTGAGTATGGCATGACTGCAGCTTTCTTGTTGCATCATGGACACGTGCTGGTGCGTGAATGTGCTTATTTGAGTGAGAAATGAGCTCTGTCTAGGTCTTGGTAGTTCGGTGCTCCGGGCGAACACGCGAATTTTTTTCCGTGTCACAGTACCCCGAGCCAATTCGCGAAAACCAAAGTTCGCGAATGGGTGTCACGCGTCACAGGCCCCGCGAATTGAACGAAATGCTACAGTATGGTAACATCAAGGGGCATCCCCTACCCAGTGTGTTCTCGTCCCTCTGCCAGGGTCTGCCATGTGTCCAAAGAGAATTGGATGGGGGTTTGATGGGGGAAAGACAGAAATGATCTCAAAGAGAGCCTCTTATATAGACATTAATTGATCCAGTGATTGAGAGATGGGATCAAAATGAAATCAAAGCAAAATATGGGGATTCTAGGTATTAGTTTCTGAAGCTGAAACAAAACAAAACCCGACCTCTTATCAAGAAAGATCAAACCAAAGTATGAGGATCCTGTCACGGGCGAATGATCTTTGAGACATCAGACTTTTGTCAAAAATCTTGTGAGCTTGTACAAGACCCTACAAGACCCAACAAGGTCGCAAGACACACCAAAAGTGCCGCAAGATCGCAAGACCGCAAAGCCAGTCGAGATTCTCACAAGATCACTCGTTCGACTCTGGCTGGGGGCTTAAATTGCGAAAATTGAGAGGCTGTTGGGTACCGCACGGTTGCGAAAAATTTTGAGACCTCAGAACTCTCACAGCCTTCTCGTGTCTTATTTGTGCATTTTTTTGGAAGGGCTACCAGACCGCCGCTCCTGACACCGCTTGAAGCCTCCTTCAATCCGGCGCTTAATTTCCTTTGTCCCTGAGCAACGCTGTCCACGACATCAAGCCTCGCTGGCATCAACAGTCTGATTCAAGACTGAGGACTCAAGACTACACAATACTCGAGTTATACTCGGTCGCAACTCTGCTTCGAAAGGTGATCAACGCAACATCAAGGTTGATAGCAAGTTTCTCGGGGCTTTATAGCTATGACCCACAGTTGCAATTTGGGACGTTACAACTTTACAAGACCTCGAAGATGATCGGTTCAACCGTGAGCACCATCCGTAACCGTTCTCCTGCCCCCAGCATCCACGTTGTCGAAAGAGGTGCGCATGCTTGCATATTTTTTCTTGCACTTTGACCTTGTGAGCTTGTGTACAAGCTCACAAGGTCCGAATAACCGCAAGATTTTTGTCGAATCGCTGATGCGATAGTCGGCATAAATCAGGTTGCTTCAGACACCGACTCGGAGTTCAATCAGATTTCTGGCTCAGATAAATACGAGACACTCACGCGGACGTGCTTGACGTTCCGAGTCACTTTTTGACTTGCTTTGCGGTCTTCGTCATCGTAGCAGCTGTCGAGACGAGATTAGCGAGCCATTGACCAACACAAAATCCACGAACCAGCAGCAGCTTCGCTTCGTGCTGTGGGACCAGAAGCGGGCCCAAACTCCGCGTCACTGTATGCACGTCAGTGACAAAATGAAGGGAAGAACAGAATATATAAACTTACAGAGGATTAACAATTTTGATTGGTTTGAAGAGAAGGATGATCAGACCGAAGAGCGCTCACCGAGATTTACAAAAAAACGGTTTCCCATGGCACTGTCCGTGTCTGCGCTTGTAGAGGCGTCAATGGAAGAGCCTCCGGCATTTGCGTTTGTGCGTGTGGGAGGGGCGAGAATATGGGCGTCCCCATCCAAAGAAGGAATGGTGACGTCATCGTTGACAGTTGCGGGATGGTGAGTGCTGTGAGTGTTCGCGTTCGCAGGATCCGAGGCAGGATGAACACCAGCATCGTTGGCGTTCGCGGGAGCATAAGGGCTCGATTCCGACGTCGGTTGTACAGCGGGATCGCTCGAGGGAATCATGTTTTGATCAGCGCTGGGCTCGGAAGGAAGAGGAGAGGAAGAGGAGAGGAAGAGGAGGCAGGATTGGGTGTAGGTGCTGCCAATTGCGTCAAATCAGAGAAGGAGGAAGAGGAAGGATTGCCGGGCTCAGGAGAGGAAGCAGAGTCAGGATTGAGTGTGGGTTCCACTGATTGTGTCGAATCTGAAGAAGAAGTATTCGAGGCCGCTGCCGCCCCTGTTTTCTGTTTCTTCTGCTGGGTCGAGGGAATGAAAGTCTTCCTCCTCTTATTGGGAACGAGGGTAGACAGCGCAGGAGAAGAGAACGACGTGGAAGCTCTAGATGGAGTGGAAGTGGAAGCAGTGGTGGCATCAGCATCGAGCTCATCCTCGCTTGGAGAATCGTTGTTTGAGTCGTTGGAGTGGGCGGCTTTTCGTTTCCCTTGTTTCGCACTCTTGCCCTTGTTCTTGACATTTTTCCTATGCCAGCTAGAATAGGCCGTTGTGGCCAGGAGATTGACTTTCCAATGGTCTCTACAGAGTCGAAGGAATGGATATGCAGCATACAGTTCTGCGCGATGATAGTTGACGACCAACAGAATCTTGGAGCTTTGATTGCTTGGAGACTCTGACAGCTCAATGGCGCGTTTCAGCGTGCGACATGATTCACTGTGGGGCTAGGGATTTGCTCGCAGCATTCACAATATGCGGAATGTATCCATGACTGGTGTTGTTAGTAATCATTCCCACGGTTCATCAATACGCCGACTCCCCGAGTTTCTCCCCGATTCTTCTTACTAAACACTTACTCATTTCTTACTCAGCTAATTCTTGTTCTATTTGCTCGTAGTACATTCTAGATAATATTCTGTACAGTATATAAGCTCTCTGTACAACCCCCCAAATATATTCAGATTTTATCTTCTCTCAGCGCGATCTTTACAATAGGTTATGGGCCCCGGCCGTAACTGACTTCTCTCCACATACTTGCACATCACTACCCCACACTCAGACACCGGATCACATCGATCCCAGCCCAGCTTAACCGCTCAAACAGTTATTTTTAGCGAAGCACACTACGCCTCTCGCACCCCAGCACATACATCATGTCTGACGTTACCACATCCGCCTACCGCATCCAGCATCTCCTTGGCGAGGAGAACTACCCCACATGGGCCGTCAAGCTGACGGACATTCTCACCGATCAAGGACTCATCGACTATGTCCTTGGCATCATCCCATGCCCACAGCACACTTTTAGTGCTGCTGGCACTATCATTGATCCACAAGGGACCCAGGCTGCCGCAATTTTGGCCTGGGAACGCAAGGACCCGCCAGGCCCTTTCCCAGATCCGACTTCGCGTCTCAGATGACCCATTGGTTTATATTACTGACGCCACCACATCTTCTTCCGCATGGAGAACTCTGGCTGATATGTATCAGCCCAAGGGTGTCATCTCCATTGTACTCCTCCGCCGCCAGCTCTCACGCCTCCACTGTGAGGAAGGTAGGAATGTGGAGGAGCACATTCGTACCCTCACCAACTTGCGCTCCAAGTTGGCAGCACAAAAAACTAAACTCACAGAGGAGGAATTTTGCATCACCCTTCTCACGTCACTGCCAGACTCCTGGGATAATTTTATTTCTGGAGTTGACACGGCATCGTTGACGGAATCAACCAAACTCGTGGCTCGAATTCTTGAGCAGGACCGTCTTCGCAAAGCCAAGCCCTCTTCCGATGAGGTAGCGCTTCCGGCCCACTTCCACAAACAGAAACACGGTCACGGCAAACAGTCCAAATTTAACCCGAAGGTTACCTGCTACGGTTGTGGCAGAATCGGGCACATCATCTCGGACTGCCGTGATGCAAAGGCTGGGAAAACATTCACTCCAGCCCAGAAGGAGCAGAACACGCGCGAATCAAAGGAGCGCTATGCAAACAAGCATCACGCGCACATTGCACAATCATCTCCTAATTCCGGAACCACCGACTTCGCATTTATGGCGCAACATGGCGCATCATCCCTTCCCCCCGACACTTGGCTTGCTGACTCCACTGCAAGCAAGCATATTTTGAAGGACAAATCATTTTTCCAGTCATACTCGGCTGCCGGAAATCATTCGGTCACTGGTTTTGGAAGTGTCCCATGCCACGGAACCGGCAATGCTGCTGTCGCTTCCCACGTTAAAACTTCTGCTTACAACATTGCGTTACGGGACTCACTCCATGTCCCTGATGCTCCATTCAATTTAATTTCTATTGGACGCATCACTGATGCAGGATTTTCTGTCGAATTTGATGGAAATCTAATGCATGTCTACACCAAGGGTGCTACACGGCAGGCAATCATGCGAGGCACCAAGATTGGTGCACTCTACCTAGTCAAGATTACACACCCCCGCATTCCGATCTATCCCTGTTGCGTTTCCCGCTGCACCAGCCCTGCCATCAGCCGAACTTACTTCCACATCAGTCCCACCGGCCATTGCCGTGCCTGATGTTCTGCCAGTATCTCCTGCACCTTCACACTCTTCATTCACTCCCGCCTTCGCCGCCGTCGCCCCTACACACTCCTGGGACAAATGGCACCGCATTTTTGGGCACATTTCTCCAGCATCCATCCAAATGCTGAAAAATCACAATATGGTTGAAGGAATGAATATTGATTCAACCTCTACTCCTTCCGCCCAATGTGCTGCCTGCATCAAAGCCAAATCCCACGTCACTCCGTTTCCAGCTGAGGCTGAACGCGAGTACACGGAGAGGTTCTTGGCAGGATGAAAGACTACGACGCATACATTTTCACCCAAACCGGGAAACATGTCAAAGCCTTTCATTGTGACAATGCCAAGGAATATATTTCCAAAGATGTTTGCGAATATCTCGGCTCCCGCGGCATTCGCCTTGAGCTCACGGCACCATATTCCCCTCAGCAAAATGGTGTTGCTGAACGCTTAAATCGTACTCTTATCGAGCATGCACGTGCCATGCTCGCTGCTCGCAATATTCCGTTGTTCCTTTGGCCCGAAGCTGTCGCATATGCCACCTACCTCAAAAATAGGTCTCCCACACGTGCCCTCGGCGATAAAATGACGCCGGACGAGGCATTTTGGGGCAAGAAACCCAATGTCGCTGCATTACAGGAATTCGGCACACCTTGCGAAGTTTTAATACAAGACGGAAAGAGCTCTAAACTTGGAGTTAAAACCCGTTCTTGCATCTTTGTTGGACTCTCCGACGAGTCTCGAGCATGGCGCTATTATAATCCAAACACACGTCAAGTGCTCACCTCGCGTAACATCATCTTTACTGACACCATCACTTCTGATGTCGCGCCTCCGCCTCCGCTCAAGGGGGAGAATATGTTGGAATCTGTACCAGAAACCAATCCAATTGAGCATAAGGCTCCGTCGACGACACCTACACAACCGGCACCTGCCTCAAGTGCTTCTTCACTAAGCACTCTCACCCCTATCTCTACTCCCACTCACACATCACCGGCACCACGTCCAAAGGCACCGCGTGACATTAGCAGTGCCATCACCGAGGACAACATTATTCTCGGACCGCGTACACGCAAATATGCGCATCCGGACAGTGCTCACCTTGGATACGCGCTTGCAGCAGTTGCTGATCCCATTGCCAACGATCCACTCACAGTCGACGAGGCTAAATCACGGCCCGACTGGCCTGAGTGAAAGAAAGCTATGGATGCCGAAATGGATCAATTACGCGAACTCGGCACATTTTCTCACGCCCCGCTTCCCAAAGACAGGACAGCAGTTGCCTGTAAATGGGTCTTCCGCGTCAAACGCGACGCGAACGGTGTTATTACACGCTACAAGGCCCGGCTTGTTGCCAAAGGCTTCTCTCAAATTCCGGGCATTGATTATGACGAGACTTTTGCCCCCGTTGTTCGGATGGAAACAATCCGGCTGCTTTTTGCTCTTGCCACGCGCTACCATCTTCACATTCACGTCGTTGATGTGATTGGCGCATACCTTAACGGCAAACTTGATGAGGAAATTTACATGCAGCAGCCAGAGCTCTACCACAATGGCACCACCCATGTTTGGAAACTCAACAAGGCCCTATACGGTCTCAAACAATCCGGCCGTGTTTGGAATCTCGAACTGAATACATCGTTCATTTCCCACGGCTACACCCGACTTCTCTCGGACCAGTGTGTCTATATTAAACGTAATGGTACCGACATTGCTGTTCATGTCGATGACATGACAGTTCTCGCTTCATCCCCAGTTCTCATGGACGCTGCCGAAACCGAGCTTGAATCCATGTTCAACATTAAAAAGCTCGGCCCCGTCCGCCGACTTTTAGGCATGGAAATTTCTCGAGATGCTGATGGTTCAATTTTTCTGAGCCAGTCTCAGTACATCACCAAAATTCTCGAGCGGTTCCAGATGCATAATTGCACTCCCGTCGCCACACCCATGGACTCCCACATCAAACTCATCAAGACGCCCGACTCGGAATCTCACCCCGAGATCAAACGTCTCTATCAACATATGGTCGGATCTCTTATGTACGCCGCCATCTGTACTCGACCCGACATTGCCTTTGCAGTTCAGACTGTATCTCAATTCAGTCTGAATCCTGGTTCCACGCATCTCACGGCTGTGAAGCGGATCTTCCGCTACCTTCGCGGAACCATGAATCTCGGCATCAAATACACTGCCGACCAACATTCCGTTATCGAGTTATTCTCGGACGCGGATTGGGCTAATTCACCCGATGATCGCAGATCTCTCACTGGGTACCTCCCTGCCCTTTCAGGGGGAGTTGTCACCTGGAGTTCGAAGAAGCAACCAACCACTGCGCTGTCGAGCATGGAAGCCGAATACATGGCTCTGGCTTCCGCTGTCCGCGAAGCTCTTTGGCTTCGCAACGTGCTTACGGAACTCGGCTACCTTTCCCCATTTCCCACTCATATTTCCGTCGATAACCAGGGCACCATTTCATTCACCGAGAACTCTGGTTTTCACGCCCGTTCCAAGCACATTGATGTTCGGCATCATTTTGTTCGGGAGAGACTTACTTCTCACGAAGTGCCAGTTTCCTACTGCCCTACCTCGGAAAACACCGCGGACCTTTTTACCAAGGCTCTCGACAAGTCCAAGCACGAGTACTTCGTCGGCCGCCTCGGTATGACTCGCGCTTGAGGGGGAGTGTTGTTAATAATCATTCCCACGGTTCATCAATACGCCGACTCCCCGAGTTTCTCCCCGATTCTTCTTACTAAACACTTACTCATTTCTTACTCAGCTAATTCTTGTTCTATTTGCTCGTAGTACATTCTAGATAATATTCTGTACAGTATATAAGCTCTCTGTACAACCCCCCAAATATATTCAGATTTTATCTTCTCTCAGCGCGATCTTGACAATAACTGGAGTGTACATGTAGGGATAACGTACTCGAGTTTGTGGACATCTTCGTGTTGACGGTGGGCACTGTGATCATTCAGTCGCCCGCATCGCGTGCCCCGCAGCTTATCAGCACACCGTAGCGCCCTTCTCGCGGCCGCTGGGCTCGTGCACTTAGCCGCCACACTCTGCTGCCGTTGCGCAGTACAGGCTTACGTCGTGGCTCCTCCTACGCCAATCAGTGTTGCGTGGAACTGGGGAACATCTATTCTTGTTTGTTCTGTCTGTTCTCGCGCGATAATGGCAAAGTGTGTATGGGCGAAGAGGGTGTGCGCAGGTGGATGTGTGCACAGGTGAATGTGTGCGCATGGGGCAAGCAGTGAGGGTTGATGGTGTGCGACGCTCACTGTCCGGGATACACCAAATCCGAGAGATACATTCATTGGAACAAACGACACATTCAGCGAAAGCCCGACACATTCGAAGCAAAGCCGACACATGGCAGGAAAGCCGACACATTTGTTCTCTCATTGTCCATTCGAGCCCCAGACATTGTGCATTACTTTATGTATTGCATAAATCACATGAAATTACAGCTGTTTGCAAAAGTAGGCAAACAAATGCTTCCCCTCTTGTTGCGCTCATTGTGAGCTCAATTCTTGCCCGATTCACTTGTTTTATAGCGCGTTCGAAAGCTTTTCAAAGGCGCTTTCAGCGTGTAGTAGTCGAAACTTCTATCTACAAGTTTCTATTTTCGACCTTTTTCGGCTTTGGCGTCGGGCGCCGTCTTGCAGGTATCATTGCTTACTCAGTTCTCTTTGAATTTTGCTAATGATAGGTTTATTCGGGCACTTGTAAATGCGCAAAGCACATACTATTCAAGTTAACCAACATACACGTAACAGAACAAGACGTGTTCACTGGATGAAATCGTTGAAATGCCATACCAGCTGCGGCAGATGGTGAGTGTCGTACAGCCTCGGCACTTACTCCTTCCCACATGTGCTATACCCACTTCACCCATTGCGGGCCGACCGTAGCACAAAACCGGACGACAAGGAGCCGAGGGATGTTAAGGTTTGCAGGGATGTACTGTGTCGTCTCAGACGCCAGACGAGAAGATCAGTGTGAGTGACGGCGGTGTGCGAGGACGATGAAGAGAATGCATGTGTGCGTGGTGGTACGCACTTGAAGTTATCGCGCGAGAATGCAGAGGACAAGACTAGATGTTTACCGGCTGTTTCATGAAACAATCGCATTAGTGTGGAAGAGCCATGAAGAAAGCCCGTGCTGTGCAACAGCAGCAGATTGCGGCGGCTAAGTGCACGAGCTCAGCGGCTAGGTGAGCGGCGCTACAATATGCTTCTGAATCTAAGCTGTGGGACACGCGATGCGGCGACAGAATGATTAGAGAGCCACCACCAACACAAAGATATCCACATACTCGAATCCCTTGTTCCTGCACTCCAGTTACGGACAGGTATGTAAATGCCTGCGAGCGAATCCATTTTCCGGTCCACAGTGAATGTCGCACGAAACACGCCGTTGGGCTGTCCAAGTCTCCAAGCAATCAAAGCTCCAAGATTTATAGATGCTACAGCACCAGAAGAAGGCTCGAGCGTATAGGGGACGCACAGAGCAGGCCGTGGAGGCCTCAGGATGGCGAGGGTAAAAGGAAGAGTCATCGCCGGGCCGCCAGGGATCCGTTCGCGCGGAGCCGAATAAGTAAGGTCGAAAACTGAAACTTGTAGATAGACGTTTCGATCACTACAGGCGTAAAGCGCCTTCGAAACGCTTTCGAACGCACTATAAAACAAGCGAATCGGGCAAGAATTGAGCTCACAATGAGCCCGACAAGAATATTTATGAAATGATCGAAGTGTCATTACTTTTGCAAACAGCTGTAATTACCCCCCACTTAAATAAAATTAGTATCTGACTCACCGCGAATTCTGTAAGAAGAATTTTCGTAAGTCAGGGTGTCACGGAAAGACCTGTACGAAAGGTTCCCGATACGCTGCGGACCCCTCCCAAGCTCTCCATTGGTTTTATGTCCCATTTGTGTGTCCTCTTTCACTCATTTAGTCATTAAGCGTCACTGTTACATTTGTATTAATCGCATGAACTCTCCTTGTGGACCAGTAGTTGCGGACTAAGGGTTTGGTGGCCGGAATTGGACAAAATACCAGTTTGACTTTGCTTTGTTGAAAATCATTGATGATCATAGCTTTTCATGACAGTTCATAGTGAATCTGAAGCGATCACAGCAAATCATAGTAATTCACAACTGATCACAGTAAATCATGATGAATTCATCATGATTCCTCATGATGTACCCTCATCGCAATTCACTGTGAATCAGGAGGAAACACAGCTGTTCACAAAAAATGGCGCATTTCAACATTTCTTTGACTTTGTCGGAATCACAATGATTCATGGAGAATCATAATGAGCTGTCAATGTCACCAACTGTCGAACACATTACATACGTTTGCCAGAATCTCTGTTCCTTGTTCTCCCCCACCTTGTTTCGCATCCAACTGCCATGGGGGATGCTGACCGGCTGAACAACCTCCGCTTTGCATACCACACTTTACATAATGAGGTCTGCTCTGCCTTGCGTCGAATGGTTGGGGACCCTCCTCAGCTCAATGCTGTTTGTGGCGGTGCACTAGTACTTGCTGCAGCTGCAGAGCAGGTGGGTCTTCACTTTGCTTTCATTGCCCTCCATTTCTAAGTCCATCTAGCATCAAGCGGCTTTCCCCCAGACGAGTATGCGACCCTCCAGACATCTATTTCGGCGATGGTCTCTTGCGTATCACGAGTCCATGGACCCACCTGATGCTGCACCACTCGTTGTTGCGAGGCGCATTCGGACCGGGAGACCTGGCCGCCCCAGGGTGGAAATAGACCCCGTTTTCCTAGAGGCTGCATTGGAGCTTCGTGGACCTACTGGTATCGCACCAGAAGTTGGGTCTGTTCACGCACAGTACTACGTAACGCTTTGCGTGCGGGACTGGTTGAGCCTGGTGCTCCAGTATTTCAACCGCAAGTGAATGAGCAAGGTGTTGTTCAGATTGTTCATCGCTCTACCGCGCCCCCAATTTCCGATATCTCGGATGAGGAGTTGGACCAGCTCGTTGCATCTACTCTCGAAATCTTCCCCCGATTTGGGCAGGATGATACGTGGCCATTTGAAGTCCCAGGGCTACCGTATCCCCCGTGAGCGCATAACCACTTCCTATCTGCGGGTGCATGGGGCGCCTGCCATTTTGGAGATCGTCAAATCAGCAGGAAGAAGTACCGTGTCCCTGGCCCTATGTCTCTTGCTCACATGGACGGTCAGCATGGTGGGTGTTCTCTTACTGGGCTATGAAATGGTACTCAAAACTTCCGCACCAAACTTCTGTTTTCTCAGGTCTAATCCGTTACAAGATTGTCATTCACTGCTTTATTGATGGCTACTCTCGGTTTGTACTCGCGTGCCTTTCGACCACGAGGCCGCTTCTTGCTGAAGCCCTTCACCAGACCGCGCAAGTTCTCGACTTCCTTTCTCATTGCTTGGACCTCGGCTGTGGTCATTGTAGTGTTGGTACTGTCCCGCAGCGGGCTCGACGTCAGCGGGCTCGACAGCCCGTCCGAGTTGGTGGTGCTCGCGTCATTTGCCATTGTGCTGCGGGGGGAGGGTGCGGCGATGAGAAGGGACCAACAAAGGGAAGTGCAGGGAGCGGAATAGGTGCAGGAGAGATGGTGGGAAGCAAGGTGCGTTTGATGCGGCACGGGTATGTATCCAACGCATACATCTACCTGTTTCGGCACCCTGTTGGTCCTTTCCCCCCCTCTGCTCACGCCACCGACTTTGATTTTCCTAGTAACCAAGTGCAAGCTCGCGATAGGGATAATTTCCCCGGGTGCGTTCTGTGCAGAAATATTTGCTGCCCTTTATGCATTTCTCCTGTCTCTTCAATTATAGCTTTGAATCCGGCAAGAACACCCCTCGTTCGAACGGTGCGCGGGCCATTTGTTCATGAGAGATTTTTCACGGATATCAGTCGGGTCAGTCGGGTTAGATTACGTGGATTTCGTCGTGCAAGCCTTTCTCTGTCCGACTAGCCACGCAGACTGAAGTTTTTATTTGTTTGTGTCCTTATTTCTACCCGGCTTGTCCGTGCTGAGCCGGGGGCTTTAAGAACGGTGCGTCGCGCGGTCCCACTATCTGTGCACCGATGTTACTTATATCTCTTCATGTCGAACTTGAGAGGAACCCAGGGAGTAGGCCATCACGAACACCTCAATGAATATGGACCATCGTGCGCCTCGGTGTCCGATAATCTTTCCATACTTTGGAAGTTGGGAATCCAATTTGAAGATATATAAGCGGTTGCTCGGCCGGGCCTCGCATCCTCTTCTGCAGATTCACCGGAGGTGTGCTGGTCTTGAATTATCGGTTCAGTGGAGTAGAAAAGATGGCAGACCCATGACCGAAGTCTATTTGAAAGAGAAATCAGCGCCTACTGTGAGAATATCCATAGTTTTCGGGGAGAAAAGTCCATAAGCAGAGCCCAAAAGGCTTCAGACAATAAAGAGAGTAACAGTCACGGCGAAATTAGATGTGTAGATCCATGGGGGCATTTCGACCCGATGTGGGACGCTGCTCGCTGTACGGCACGATGTCCAGAGACGTCAAGGATGACGGGCCGATGGCCCAATCATGGTTATTGTGTGTTCACCGTCCCGGTCTCGACGTGCAGCTCATGGGCTTAGCACGATCGGAGGGGCGTCACTCTCTGGCGGTTGTGGGCGTACTTTTTTTTTTTTGGCTCCAGTTTTTAACCCAGAAAACGGGTGAATACAACCTGTTTGCCGGGGGGAGATGACCCGGTCACAGTCGGATTCACCCGCACAACGGGTCAATATTCCCGGTTACAACCGGGTTATTTTGGGTGACTTTCACCATTTAACTTTTGCTTTTCACCCGGTCCATGAGGCAGTTTGTACAAAGTTATTGTAACCCATTTTTCGAGTGGTTCCTAGAACCCGATTAGGGGGTCAAATTCGGGTTGTTTTCCGCCGCAAGACTACATCAAAGACTACAATGTGTGTGTTGTTAGAAGCCTGGAAGACTAAAGAAATAGATGAACACACTCAGTGTGATACGGCGTCGACACTCGCAGTGGGGAACCGGATCCTTGTGACCTGTAGAACTAATGAATATGAGACATCAAAACACCACAGACAGTCAATCTAGCAGGACTAAGTGCTGGAGTCAATGATGATCCCTTCGGGACCAGAGTTGCGCCTTCAGCTTACGCTAGGCACAGAGCTGATATCCAGCTGAGCGGGCTTGAGGTGAACAAGGGAAGCAGGAAATGGAGTCTACTTCTCCCCCTGTTTAAGGGCCTGGGGATAGAACTCGAGACAGAATAGAAAAGTGGTTAAAATAACATAGGCTCGTGACCAACCGCGTTCGCCAAGCACGTGGCTGCGCTTATCACGGTTGGCGAAGCGGCTGGGATGACTGGTTGCCGTTTTGGCTGATCCCGCCAAACGTGGTTTTGGACTTGGTATTTTTGACCTTCTGCACCCTGAAAAAAAGTGTAAAGAGTCCTTTAGAAAAAGCTGGTCAGTTTTTAATTCTGAGTCGAATGAGACCCACTTGTTTTTCATATTGCCCAAAATCAAGTCGGGCTCATTCAATTCTAAATCCAAAATGAAGCAACTTTCTCTAAGTGACCTGGGTCCTGTAATGCATTGTTCTGAAGATACGGTAGGACACAGCAGTCGAAAATGTACAAGTCCGAAACCACATTTGGCCCCATCAGCCAAATCAGCAACCAGTTGTTCCAGTCGTTCCCACAGCACTGATCTTCTTTTGAGCACAAAAGTGAAATATTCTTGTCACAAATTGGGCTGAGTCGAGGAAAGAACCCGTTGGGCATTATGTAGGAGCTTTCTGTGTCATCTAATGGACTCCTTACCGTCCTTACTATGTATTTGAGCAATGAAAATCTTGACATGAGCTTATTGTGCCAAAATATATCTGGTGGCGTCAGTTGGCGGCAAACTGGGGGGCGTCAAGGGGCGGCAAGGGGGTGTCAAAAGGGCGGCAGTGGGAGCGGCACAGGGCGGCAAGGGGGCGTCACCGGGGGCGTCACATTTGAGGGCGGGGGGCGTCAGTCCAAATGTGGGTGCGGCAGTGGGGGCGTCAGTCCATGTGTGACATGGCGGCAGTGTGACATGTTGGCGCCAAGTCGGCGTCAATACTAGCAGCAAGTCTATTACAACGCAGCATCTCTCTGGCTTGGTATTTCTGATTTTGCAGACAATTTGGTGAAACATGACTTGGTTTCAAGTGATGGACCATGGATACTGTCCAATTAGGTTCAATATACAATTATACTTGCTGAACTGGAATTTCCAGCCACAAATGGTTCAAGATTGGGAGGGTTAGTCGACTCGTTGAATGTTGTGAGTCTTCCAGGGTGTACTATTACATTCAATTCGGCAGTTACGCGTCACAGAGGGGGTTGACGCCGCCGAAATTTGGCCGGTGTCACGGGTCACGAAGGGCTTTGACGAATTCAACTTTCGTCACGGTACGTTCAGATTTCGGTTCAGGAGCCCAAATTTTCAAATTTCCCTCGCCGCTGCCATCGCCCTCTGGTTGATTTCTTGCACATTTCTCAAGGAGTTCTGTTATTCAACTTGTAGTCAACAAGGAATTCTTGGTGTCCAGCAGCCCTCGACAGGCCCGTTCGATTGGCGTATTCAATTTGGCTAAAACAAAATCGTTTCTTTTTGGTGGACTTTGTCTGTCCACAACTGTAATAAACCTACTACACTACCTTATGACATAAGATGGGCTCATCGACGCCATAACCGAGGTTTGGGAGTCAATTTTGGTGGAGGGAGTCGACAAACATATTGATTGGATGTCAGGAGTTCTGCGGGCTGTGATTGATGCAGAGGGTGGACATCCTGGATTCTAAGTGCACACATGGAAAGCATATATGTGTAGTATGTCAACACTCACTTCTTGTTTCATTCCATGAAAATTTGTCCTGCCATGGGAAATATTTTTCTTAGCGGCGGAAACTTTTGATGAGACCGAGTATATATCTTATCATCTATTTCGAGTGCCATATATCCGAACGATTCTTCCGCAGCCCCCGGAATCCATTCTTCAATACTTAGTCCTTTGGAATGCCAAATGGATCGGCTTAGAGAAGACGACTATGACTCCGACACGGTGTGAGAATTAATGGATATATCAATAAATCAATGTATATATATATATTCTTATCATCTATTTTGACCTCGATGCGAGTACCCTATACAGAAGTTCTGGCTCGGGAAGCAGGGCTCGCTATCGATTCCGTTTTGCCATAATACATAAATGGCCCATGGGCCATGAACCTCCACTCACCTCATGCTCCAAAACCTGCCACCCGAGCTGATTACCGCAATCTTTGAAGATTTACCCCAGTCAGGTGTAGCATCGTCCGTCACAGTATCACGAGTCGTTGGCTATGTTGCGGAGAGAACACTATACTCCAGCGCAGTTGTGGATCACCAAACAGTCCAGGCACTGGCCAAAAGCTTGACAACGCGTCCCGAGCGTGCAGCCTTTGTGACATGTTTGCAGGTCACTGACAAGTTAAAAGGCTTGGATATTGGTGACAACACTGTAGGGTACGTGGTTAGAAGTGTTCCTCGTCCTCGCCATATCTTCATCCTGAACGTAGGGAATCTTTTGGGATGACTTTGTGCTTCATCCTGAATTCTACCCGGAATATAGTCCATTCTCTCCCTCCTTTTCGCCATCCCAAACAAAGTGCTGCCTCTTTTTCATTCCTGGGGGGAAGTTCTGTCACGGAGCCTGAACTTTCCGGCAGCTTGTGGGAGTCCTGATATACCTCGCCATCTCGACGCGCCCGGACATCATGCACGCGGTGAGCACCCTGAGCCGATTCACGGGGAAGCGCACTGGAAAGCAATCGGATTCACACAGCTCAGCGTCGAGATGTAATGAAATGAACAACGAGGTTCGGAAATACATGACTGATCTGAAGAGATGCCGAATATGAACATGCTGTGGATTCCGTGACGACGCGCTTGTAGCTGCTTCAGTCAGTATGACTTTCTGCATAAATTTTGGCTCGCCCGAGATACCCGGGGGACAATTGAACTTGGCATTTGGCAGCGTCAGCTTGAAATATTCACAAGTGTACATCGTTTCGACGTAAGGTCAGCATCGCGCGCTGCTGAAACTGGGGTGACGGTACCCACTACACCATCCTTCCTCAGGTGCACTTCGACATTTCTTGCAAAGACATGGCGATGGTATACAATCACTGCAGCAAGAGTCAGAGGAACAGCGGTCACCCATCGAAAGAGTTCGTGCCTTCCGTAGTTGATGGTAATCTCCTCGTTAGGATAAATATCCTTTTTGGAGATGATGAGAGCTCTAGATTTTCCTTCTGGCGTCTGCCAGAGCTCAACCACAGTGTTTGGATCACAGCTATTATCAGCGACTGCCTAGTCGGCCCAAACTAGCTGGTCGGCCACTTGCATAATACAAGCCGTTGTGATGCATGATTTTGAGATTTGGTGCCTATGGGATAGAGCACGAGTTATAAGGATGTTGTACATCAAATTTGGAGGCCAACCGATGCGGCGATCAGAAACTGTGGGAGGTTTTCTGTCAAGATGGCGGCGGTGTGAACATCATTTCTTATCTCCGAATGACCTGCCGGCTCGTCTTTTCCTTATTTCTCGACCAATTCCGCACCGATTGAGGAGTTTCTGGGTTCGTTTTTTTTCTCGTGGTTTTTGCAAATGATCCATTCTCATGTAATATGCCTAAATAGACCTTCCTCGTATCATGTGTCCTGCAAGAGATCTTCCGCCTGAGCTTGAGTTCCACACCGGCCACCTCTACAGCGAGCGACATAGGGCTACTACGGACATAGAATTTGATGACTGCATTCGGGATAGTCTGTTCTGTATTATTGCAGGTTGCTCAGCATTTTCAATTCCGGATTTCTTGGTAACGGCGGAGCACTACCGCAAACCACCGAAATTCAGTTGCATGGACAAATGAACTTTTGCGAGTGGTTTTTGGCAAGTGGGTGGCATCCCTAGCGAATAGGTACGTCCTAATACATTCCATGGAGTCATACAGTATGTATCTTCATCCGAGGTTTCGATACCCTCTGTAGTTTGTAATCCACGCCATTCCGCCCGGATCATATTTTCACCCATCCCGGTGACTTAAAAGCGAAATATTTATCGTCTTCATATACCTCAGATGTACATCTTGAGTGTCTAGAATCATGTAATAGACGATATGGGATACACTGAGATGGCCGGGATGAGTCGGAACGGACGGTTTTGCAAGGTGGCCGACTAGGCCGTTTTTGTCCATTTTGGGATATCGCCAGAAAAGAAATTCATTAGGCCATGAAATGGCCGCGTAAATTCGCAGAAAATATCTCAACTCACTCCCAGAATGCATGCCTTCGTTTGAGAGTCCATAAACATGTATCTAGTCCACTGGACGTGCGTGCATGACCTCAAAAATGCTAAGGTGGCCGAGTAGGCAGTTTCTGATAATATGATTGATGTACCGTGCGAGGTTAATTCGAGTTGGCTTGCTGGCATCAATGAATTCCTGGGAAAAAAATGTTAAACACTTGTTGAATAAGGTAAATTCGTGCACCTTAGGTTCAACGCGAAGAATGTACACACATCCCTGCTTCACGAGTTCATACATTTTTTTTGGCCCAATTCGATTGCCTGTGTATTCAATGACAAAAGTTTCCCTTGGAGAGCGGTGAGCATCCTTATAAAGAAGGTATGTTGACCACGTACTGAGGTATATGCTCCCGGAGAAAAGGCCCTTCCCGCGCCTACCCGCGTTTCAAAACACACGTGGCGCAAGGATGTGCCGGTTTGGGACTGTTGTATTCAGTTTCCGGTGACCAACGTAGCATACCGTCTCACCAAGGACAAAAAGCACCAGTGCAATCGCAAAGCGTTTGCGAGCGATAGTTGAGCCAGCAGCTTCCCTCGAAGGTCGGTCCGCCTGTGGTAATTCGCGGCTTGAATCATGTTTGAATTGGATAAAATAGCAAACCAGCTCAATTCCGACCTTGTTTCTTCTGAACTTGATGGATGCGATCTCCCTGTTTCGATGGATGGAGGCTTTCCTGGCATGTTAGCTGACTGCTCGTATTTGGAACGATATACAAATCACTCATCACAATATCTTGTGGCCAGGAATACACCCCATCCACTTTCATGGGAGATTTGACTTGCATTTGCTCATGTCTGATCTGTGTTGCTGCAATCCTTGCACTTCTTCAAGGTCCATGTGTCAGGCATCTGTCTTTCCGCCTCCAGGTGTGGTCAATGTTTTGAACTCTGTCAGCAACCAGTAGTGAGACTAACTCGAGGCATTGTCGAGTGGGCCCGCCAATCAATCGGAGAAAATGATAACTTTCGTCAGATTAAGTACACAATCATGGGCATCGGTACCCTATGGAATCACCCCACTTGTGGGGTTCGGGCAAGCGGACAGAGGAGGAAATGGGTGTCTTCTTGTCAGTACTCGTCATGATCAAAAATAACCGGAAATCCGGGTTTCAGAAGCACCTATGGTGCCGTTCAACTAGTCACCACCAACTTTGAACTAGTCCCAAATTTGGCCGACCGAAAAAAAAAAAAGACATTGAAGAGCGGTAAAAGGCCTCGCTGACCTGTAGACGTCAGCAGCCAGAAGGTTAGCCAAAAACGCACTCGCCACAACCGCACTTGTGGGTGGATCTGGCCGACAAGGTCAGGCCGAGTAGTCGAGCTCGTTCCCGTAAAGCGAAAGCATGGACCCAACCCCAAGCCTGTCGGTACATTTCTTTTTCTTTTTTCCAAAGCATGGGATCTAACAAGCATCAAGTTGCGCCAGAGCCTCGCCAAATCCAATACACCATGTCTATTTACACAGCTGAGAAGCTCCACAAGCCCAAGAGTTCGCGCGGCCCTCCTATTTCCGATTTTTTCAGGCTTTGGAGTACCGACGACTGGACCGTACAAATATCCGGGCTGGTCTCGAGCTGACGACCGTCAATTTGACTGCTTACAACATCACCTTCACGGTTCCCCGTCAAGTTACAGATTCGATTCCACTTACCAACCACACTAAATTACATCGGCCCAATTTTACATGTAAATACAGCGAGGCCCTCCGACCTGCATGTCAAAAAATGTGAAAAAACCCACTCCAAACGGCTCACAGGGCAATCTTTTGTCGTCTTCTGGCCCTGCCGAGAACCTCGGGCCGGCTAATAAATACAAAACCTCTTCTGAGGTGATACGGATGGCGGACACATTTGAGGATATCTCGTGAAGTGACAGCCGATGTTTACACACTTGACAATGTTTTTTACACCCTTAATCTTCCTCTTTATAAAATTAAGCCATTCTTTCTGTCTGAAGCTTTTTAAACTCCGCTTTTAATCTATCATTCTGGCAGCTCAGATCAACATTCTTATTTTAGTTACATGCAGCAAGTGGGAGCCGGCGACTGCTTGTGAGTGCTCAGGAAGAGCCATGGAAAATTTAACCGCTGACGGCTCAAGTGGTGTAATATTTTCTGTATTTGGGCATGCAGGTCTGACTCCACAAGCATATTTGCTTTTTCCATGTTCAAAAGTGGAATGGGTGCAAATTTCTCGCTCGAATCAGGTTCCTTACCATGGAATGAGTGATCAGGGAGAGCCACGGAAATTTTGACCACCAAGGCTCAAGTGGTGTACTATTTTCTGTATTTGGGCATGCAGGTCTGGAATGGGTACAAATTTTTCTGGTGGAATCAAGCTTGTGGGCATGGAATGAGTGCTCTACAGAAAATTTAACCACCAGCGACTCAAGTTCTGTAAAATTGTCTGTATCTGGGCAGTTCTGACTCCACAAAAGTATTTTGCTTTGTCCTTGTTCAGAAGTGGAATGGGTACAAATTTCTTGGTGGAATCAAGTTTGTGGGCATGGAATGAGTACTCTGAGCGACCCACAGAAAATTTAACCACTGCCGACCTAAGTTGTGTGAAATTTTCTGGGTTTGGCTATCCACAGCAGGAATATTTAGAGCTCTACTTACCAGGGTTTAGCTGATGTGCAGATTAACATCTTATCCCAACAACCTTGGTCTCGGCTGCTTGTAATAATATCTTCACCCTGCACAGTCGGACTTGCCCACCAGGAGCATAATATGGACCATAGCTGACCCTATGTTATAGGACCCGCCTGACACATACATTGATAGGTGGTTAGTGCCCTACGCCCCTGGCTTCGGATGATGTAGTGAATAATATTTTACCGCGAGGAGTCCTGGATTCGGCCCGACCCATCACGAGATTGCTGAAATTGGGGTGCGGAGTAGTCTAGTGTTTACCGCACCAAATCTTTGGGGTACAAGTCATATAAAAAATCCCGGTATTCCCTGCCCTCGGGAATACTCTCAGATATAACATATAAAAAAACGAGATCATTTGAACTATTATATCTAGCATGTGAACTGTCCTACTGAAAAACAGTCAAATCTGAGCTATTACATCATCTTGGGGGACTAATCAAAAATCATAAGATGCCATGCCCTCCGGATTTTCAATGCCAACACAATGAGCATATTCTCAAGCAAAACGGTTGAGAATTGATCTCAGGAGAGCCATCCGATGGAAAATTCGCTGAAAAACAAAAAAAAACGGGCCGCGCCCTAAGTTCCGCAAACAGCTGTAATTGATTGCAAGAAAGGGTGTATCTCCGCAGTATCGCCCAACTCTTAGCACCTTTTTGATCGGTAATTGACAAAGGCGCATACCTCAACATGGGACACCAGAAATTACCATCTGGTCTACTTTCGTTGCTGCGAAAATCAAAATTTAAATCATTTTTTCATCAAGGCCGTGATTTTGGCCGCTTTTTATGGTGCCCGTCACTTAGTCACCGCCTGATTGTGACAATGAATATTACTCCTTCGAAAAAAATCCGGTTTCTTATTCCTCTTGCCAAAAGACTCAGTTTCACAGTAGGAAACTTTTCCCAAGAGCGATTTTTATTTGAGTCAAAATTGAGCGAGTAATATTTTTCTGACTGGCCAAATTGGGACTGTCTACCAAAATACACCACCTACTGGTCAAAAGGCCAGTGCTACCGTCTTATAAACACACCTATGCGACGTGTACTGCTTGGAACTGGACCTCTGGACCTATAATTGGGTGTTCTGAGTCGACATCCTGGCATGGTTGGCCGACTTGGAATAAAGTCGAGGCTTGTGGATTTGGAGGAATATAGATTGCCAGATTATTGTATAGAAGTAGATATGTATGAGGCTGCCAAGATATGGAAAATGGTGTGCTGCAGCAGCCCAGAGAGATACAAAATTTAAAAAATTTTGGCCTTCGGCCAATTTGGGACTAGTCCAATTTAGGTGGCGACTAAGCGACGGGCACCATAGTTTATTCATGGAAGGATTGAGGGCATCCTTCCACAGCTTAATTTTTTTGTGTGAGTTCCAACAGACCTAAGGCCAATTATCAGATACTCGGATACCCAGAATTACCATCGGGACAACGCTTAAAAAGGAAACACCATCAATTCTCGATTATTTCCGAAATTTAATATTGCACTCAGTATGAGCTGCTGCACTGCAGGTTTGAATGTCATATTCTATGCCAAATAAGCCATAGATTGAGAATCCAGCCACGAGGATGGTTAAAATTCATGTCAGATGCCGTTAAAACCAAATTTCCGGTTACTTTTTGTAATAACGAGTATACTCTAGGCCCCCTACGTGCAGCGGCGGCAAAAAGTAATGGACGCGGTCGTTTGGGCCCGTTTGTAGGTCGAATCTCTTCAAATAAAATTGTACCATCAATGTCGAGTGATTTCAACCTCGTATGACCGATTTAACCTATACCATAACTGTACGAATGGCCTAGAATAAAATAATTCGGCGTATTCTAAAAAAAATCGATTTTTGTGGCAGTGCATAGGATCAAAAAATGGTCATTATGGCATGAAAGTACTTGAAAAATGAATGTTTAGTTCAATGGATTTGATACATATTTGAGCTCACAGTGCACGCGGTAAGTTGCGCATTTTGACCATTTTTGCAATTTTTTGCTCATTTTTACCCAAAATGGCGATCTTGAGAGGTTCCGTGTAAGCCCAAATCCCTGTCAATTTCATTCATACAAAGTGTGAGTGTCCTTCATTTTTCAAGTACTTTATGCTATGATGACCATTTTGTGATCCTACTATGCACTGCCACAAAGTCGATTTTTTAGAGTACGCCGAATTATTTTATTCTGGGCCATTCCCACAGGTTTCGTATAGGTTAAATCGGTCATAAGAGGTTGAAATCACTCGACATTGATAGTACAATTTTATTTGAAGAGATTCGACCCACAAACGGGCCCAAACGACCGCGTCCATTATTTTTTGCCGCCAGTGTATGATTAATCCCTCATGCCCAGACTCTAGGAGCAAAACCATATTTTCCTGAGGCAGTATTAATATTATTTGGCTAAGAGATTAGGGACAGGCTCATGGTGCAGAAGAGCGGTTGACAGGCAGGCACAATAGTATATTATTGCTGCCAGAAGCATAGAATGGGGCCACAGATAATATTATTGTGCCCTGGTGGCAAAAAATAATGCAACACGTGATCTTCCCGAAAGATTGATCAATAGCTCAACAACGGCAAGGTATTTTGCTTAGGTTCAAGTGAGTCAAATGTAGCTATATATGCGTAGTATATGCGCACAAAAATTTGTGTTCTCAAATGTCTCTGTTCAGGGCGGTACAGATCAAGAATTCCGGTCGGTGCCAAATTGGGGGTGAAATGAAAATATCTCAAGTCTTCGAATGAGACCGCTGAAGCCACAGAATCAATTGCAGTCAGTAATAACCGGTCCAATAGCTCTTGGCGAGTTGCAAATTATTCACCCAACCAGGAATACTGTCATAATGCTTGGTGCAGTACTCCTTCAACAGCTAGCGCTTCCCCGACTCCTCCTGCAATGTCTCGAATAAATCATCCTCGTTGCGCGCATGGCATGGCTCTGGAAAACTATTTCCAGTTTAGAACAGTGAGAATGTATGTACATTGTCACAACTTATTACTATGCTCATCGTTAACCATTATAGACGCCAGCAACGTTTATTGCTATGCTAATCGTTAACGGTGCGTCTGATACTACTTCGGGTCCTTCACTTCTTCGCGTGGCCGCGCTGGATACACATTGTACGCAAAACTTGACGCTATGATTTCCACCCTGGAAAACCTCGTTGCTACACCGCTGATGTCATTGGCGCCCGTCTGTGCGAGCCCCTTGGAACGACCTGGTCCCCTTTCCATCCCGACTACGATGCCGATCCTACGTCCTCCCGCGAAAGCGTCTGTCTCTACTTGAGCCGCGGCCTCTTACTATCAATCTATGTATAGTCCACGTTCATCAATTCTTCACCGACTAATATTTTTCTCTAGTCGTTGTCCCCGATATTTACGCTCGGATATTGCATCACTACAATCTGTTTTAGTTCTGCTCTCATTCTCGCCGTCATTGAACATTAGCCACTAGGATTACAGCTACAAATAGTGCACTGCGTGTTCCCCCTCTCAGCTCTGACTTGTAGCATAGTTATCATGTGTTGTGTGTACACGATGAATATATACGCCCATCCCGTCCGTGAGTGCCGGGATGAAAACAGAAAAAGAAACAGAGCGGAGGAGTGAGAGAAGCTACTGTTGAGACTTCGCTGTAGTCCCTTTCATCGAACGTATGTTCTCCCGATGTGCAGATGTGGTTAGAGCATTATACTCGATGGAGCGAATTTTTCGGTTCAATTCTTTTGTTGACTGTACAACCGAAGAACGCAGCCGCCCGAGGTTCCGTTAAATACTGTACCACAAAAGAGCTAATAAAAGTAGTCCATAGAAAACCCAAGTAAGATAATGGTATGTAGGTGGCGGATGTTGAATTTGTTCCCAGTTGGGCCCAAGAGAATGGCAACGAGAAACGAGAACAGTATCCCGAAACTCAGGGGGGGTACCAAAACAAGCGAATCTGGTGATTTTCACGCAACACTACCCAGCCGTCCATTTTATGAATCAACAAGTGAGAAAGTCGCTCGGTCGTCGCATGCCAGATCCGCACGGTCTTGTCGCTCCAGCCAGACACAACGCGCGCGCCGTCGGGCGAGATTACGACGGACCCGACTGACTCGCTGTGGCCCTCCATGCCTACCCGGATTCCACGCCAAGAGACGCCCTTGCATTCGATGGAGGGTAGCCCGGGGAAGTGCTTTCGCCAACTTGTCAAAGTTCCAGCAGAGGCCAGGGCCAATTCTGTTGCGAGGCTGCTGATGTAGATATGTGGTGTCGATAGCGAAGCTTGGCTCCGGACAAATGCCGCCCAGAGTCTCTGGCTCGCGGCCAGATACATGTCTAGCTCCGCATGTTGTACCTGGTTCGTTTTTTAAAAAAAAAACCACGACTGAAAAATATCATTGTATTTGCATACCTGGACCGCCCAGGTGCGGGACAGTTGTATTGCCAGATGGCAGTCCCACTTCAGCAAGTTCATGGCTTCCATCCAGAAGAGCACTTTCAAGTCGCAAAAATCAAGTAGCAACGCTGAAAGCTGCTGCACGTCCTCGCAATCATGTTGCACCAACGTGAGGTGCGCAGCCCAGTGTTGACAAGCATAGCGAAGCTCGGGCCTGATGTTGGTCTCTGTCCGCCCTGACAAGCCCTCGTCATCCTCGTCGAGAAGAAAAGACGATGTCAACTTGCAGATATTGAAACATAGGGACTCATTCATGATGCGAAAGCATTCGCGTATCCGCTTCGGAAAGTAAGACATCGCGTCCTTTGCTAGGTCAGGAGAGCGATCTAGGTCGAGGATGAAGTTGGCGAAGGACTTGTGGAGTGCGTAGATGCATTTGTCACCCGAGGAGACATACAGAACAGCATAGAACATGCTCAAACTGTTGCGGACAGCCACTTCGTCCGCTTTTTAGGAGCATCAACAACAAGGGGAGCAAGGTCGGAGACCATTAGAGGCCGACAAGTGGTGACGACAGCGTACAACACCCGCTTCGATGTCTCCACCTCCCGCCCAACCTTTGGGAGCGCTTGAGTGAGGATGGTTTTTATACAACGAGTCAATGAGTAACTCGTGTTCGCTGTCTGACGCTACCGGGACGCGACCCGCTGTTAGATCATCAAGGCGGTCCTCTTGCTGCATTGCCGACAAGGGATAGTTGGGAGGGCAAAGATAGCGCACGACAGTTGCAGCGTAGATGAAGAGCCCCGAGGAGTTATAAACAATGTCCTCCCGCCGCTCGGGACGCAGAGCAGGAAGCTCGGCGTCGACAAAGCGACGAACATCTTCGGACGCCTCCTTTGGAGCAATTTCTTCCATGTGATATACCGCCTTTCCGTCGATGGAGCTGCATTCTTCCACGATTCGAGGGTGAGGTCGACTGGTGACCAAAAACTTGAGCCCGGGAAGCCTCGCCTCAGACGCAGAAATTGCCTGGATGAGTTGTTTGATTAGTTGACGAGCTTGCTCGTTGTCTTCAATTTCATCGAGTGCGTCGATGACGACCACCAGTGGATCCGTTGGCAGCTTCTCCTCGGACTGGGACCCTATTGCCGATAACCATGGCTGGATAAGGAGCTCGTCAAGATGGCGAGTCGACGCTGGAATAACTAGTGAGATATGGACATTCCCCACGGAGTGAGCGAACGGCCTGCTGAAACGGAGGAGTTGTTGGACAATGGTCGGAATGATGGATCTACGGGACCGTGCCTTCTCATCATTTCGGGAGCAGAAGAACGATGCGCCAAGACGGCCTTGTGCGTCCCAGTACTGGCAGAGGGTGTAGGCAACGGTCGACTTGCCGGTACCAGCCATCCCGCTAAGCCAAAAGATGGACGAACTCTTGGGGGTGTCGCATGACCACTCTTTCAGGCGGGATATTAGTCCCCCGCGAGTTTGGTCTGTGCAGGCCCGCCTCGCTGACCCTCCTTGGGCTGCGTCCGCGTCAAAAAGCGCACTGGGAGCAAACCCTGGCAGTATATGCGCCTGAGACCCGCTTTTCAGAGTCTGAGCAAGTATGATAACCCATCGACGTACCTCGGAAGAAGTCTGGAAGATAACGTTGACACGAGGACCACCGCCTCGTCCGCCCTTCCCACCTTGCCCGACGACGCCAGGTCCTCCGGATCCGCCAATACCTCCATTCACAATAATGGTGCACTCTTGCTCCCCTTGGCGCCTTGGAAATGTACTCATGGTGTGTCTTGCGTCTAACAAAGTTGCCACGTTTAAGGTGAGCACGTGACAGACACCACCTGACGTGATGTGAATCATACAGTGGCGGCGAAATCTGATGCCACCCCCCAAAAAAGGAAAGTGCCATCAATGTCACTCCTTTTCCTTCATCTCGAGCCACACAACAGCTTTTCAGTCGGGATTTTTACATAGAATCATTGCTAGACAGATGTAGGGCCCCGAAGTAATTTTTTTTCGATGAAAAAGGATGATCAAGTGAGGTAATTCATAAAACATCAAGAAAAACACGAAAAATACAAGTTAATAGTCAACCCACGAGAAGTCATTCTCCCTCAAGGCAACAAGGCGACGCGGAAACGACATGTAAACTTTTCTAGTGTACTCCTGGAAGTCCTCCTATCCCCAGATGGCCGTCAGCGCATTGAAAAGCTGATCTGAGGTCTGAATATTGCTGTACTCGGGCGAAATTCTGACTCGACGATCCAACTCGGCCCAGCAATTCTCTATTGGGGAGAGATCCGGAGACCTGGCAGGCCATGGAACTTATTGATGTTCTGGTCGCACAACCAGTCCCGCGTCCGATGGGAATTATGTTTCGAATCGTTGTCCTGCTGGAAATAGAAGAAGCTGTGATGCTGGAGGAGGGGAAGACGAAGGATGGTGGGGAGGAGTCCACGAGAGAGGATCTCGGTGTATTGCTTCGAGTCCATCAAGCCCTCCACGCGCACCAGCGGTCCCGTTCCGAGCAGGTGGATACAACCCCAGACATTCAACTTGCCCTTGTCCTTTCCCTTCCCTCTCCCATGCGGCACCCGACGCTGCACATTCCTATCGGCCAGTGCAGTCTGTCCGCGGGGCCGCCGACAGTACCGCTTCCCATCAGATCCATGCAAAATGAATTTTTTCTCGTCCGAGAAAATCTTCATCCCGCGGGCAAAGGCAGCGGGATCCTCCCAATTGCGGAATGTGTTCCACATTGCCCTCGCGTTGGCTAATGTGCTGGGGAAGGAGATCCGGCTTCTTCTTTTGTGCGAAGCCTGGGTAGCCGGCATCCCGCGACAGCGTTTCACGGACCGTGCGAGCGGGAACGTCGGGCATGAGCGTGCGACGTACATCTTCCCCATTTTCCAACTCTCCTGCGTCAATCAAGTTTGTCGCTTCCGCGAGAGCTTCTCGCGAGACTCGTTTTGGCCTCCCTCCTGGATTGTCCTTCCTTCCCGTGACATAGCAGTTCTCGTCGTTCTTCATCAACATCCGGTAGTTGCGCTGCAGCGTGCGCTTGTGGAGGTATCTGTTCCGAAACTCCGGCTGTTCCATGATCTTGTTCCAGGACATTTTGTCCCGATTTTTGTACATGAGGAGGGCCTTGCGCTTGGTAGGGGGTGCACTGGCCGTATTTGCGCACCTCAGACGCGTCGTTGGACATCACGTTGTGGTGGTTGTGTGTGAAGAAAAGAGGAGTGACATCATTGTGGTGCTCGTCTGTTTCTCAAGCAATGCAAGCAATCCTTCGAGTTTTTAATCAAAAAAAAATTACTTCGGGGCCCTACATCTGTCTAGCAATGATACTATGTAAAAATCCCGACTGAAAGGCTGTTGTGTGGCTCGAGATGAAGGAAAAGGAGTGACATTGATGGCACTTTCCTTTTTTGGGGGGTGGCATCAGATTTCGCCGCCACTGTAGGACGGTCCGGTTATTTGATGGCACCCTGCCTTTGGACCGGGCTGCAGCCTCTCAACAGTCCACACTTTGGGCACAGTTTGAGTGAGAGATCTGTCCATTTTTACATTAGGGACGGTCAGAGTTGACGCTTCAAGTGTTGTAATTTGAATAGGTTGCACTAGAGCTGTTAGGCTTTGGGTTACAATCTCCTGAAGAGATCCGCTGAGTAAGTCCGCTCGGGGATCGGCCTGATTGCCCCTTATGGTCAATTCTCCAACATCAAGCGTGCTTCAGGAGTACTTATCTAGGTACTTCAGAAGTGCTTCTGGAATTAATTTTGGACCATAAGCGTGGGATAAGCACCGGTTGTCGTGACCGTCCCTTTTTGAATTGTGCTTCAGATGTGCTTCAGATGTGCTTATGACTGATCTCGCTAAATTAGGTCAGTGGCTGTTCTGTCGATCCTCAGCACCATGCCTCCAGCAGCTCGACGCGCAGCTCGGGAAAAGGCGCTTTTCAAGGCCTATGCTCGATACAACAAAGGCCGTCAGCGGCGCATCCTCCTACGTCATCGTGCTGCTGCCCGAATCCGGCGCGAAAACCGTTGCGCAGGCCCTCTCGTTGCAGATCTCGGAGATCTTTCTTCCATGTCTTCGGGCGATAGCTCAGATTATTCTGAGTCGGAGGATAGCGGGGACGACTGGTCTAATATCCTTGGCGCAGACTGGCGCTTCGCCAGCGATATCCTGGACGAGTTCTCCGACATTACAGGGCTTACTTCACACCTGTCGAGTGATGAAGACGACTCCATGCCGGATCTACACTCTGTCGGATCGACTTCCAGCACAGATTCTACATCCGACACGGATTCGTCTTCCGGGATTGAGGGCGACGACGAGGAGAGTTCTGACTCGGACAGCAATAATGCATACCGACCCCCCTCGCTGCGTCGGTTCGTGATGGACGAGATTGACGCTATGTACCAAAATCGATACGAAACCTCTCGGAACACCCTACCCCGCGGCCCGTCGTATCTCCACCACGTCCTTACTGCACTTAAATCAGGGCGGGATGATCATTTCCGTCAAGCACTGCGAGTCAGCCATGTCATTGGCTTTGGGCTTGAAAATGTTCTAGATGTTAAAAATGTGCTGTTTTCTCCGTCATTTTTGGGCTGTTTGCCTTCGGAGGTGGCGGGAATGAAACCGACAGGTGTTTTACCTCGTATTGTCTCCAAAGAATGGTGAGATTTGGACGGGAACTCCACAATCCGAGCCACCAAAACCTGCAGTCGGTTGATGGGAGCTGATGGCAGTTTCTTGCCATCAAAAGATGATCCCGACTGCACTCGTCCCTTCTTACCCACTATTCACCCCATTCTCCCCAATATTTTTTGAGATTCAAGATTCTGAGACCTGTCGGTTGAATTTGGGCCACTTCCGAAGGCGAACGGCACAAAATTGAGGGAGAAATCAACACATTTTTAACATTTAGAACATTTTCAAGTCCAAAGCCAATTATAGTATCGTGAAACACCGGAATCCCAGCGGAACAGCGCAAATCAGCCTCCGAACGCGCCGAGATCTCCCGAGATTGACGCCAAAAAATCATTTTGTGGCGTATTTTCCTGGGAAAATTACCGGATTTGGGGGGTGGCGGTGCTCGGCTAACAGGGAGGGAGGGTCTTGCGGACGTTAATTCACTTTTTCGACCTAATGTAGAAGATTTCTTCAGTGGGTACCTCTTGCAGCCATTTGCAGCAATTTATCTACCTTTTTCTAGAGAATTTTTTTTTTAAATCTCCTCATTCCTTAGTCTAAGACTAAGGACCCGTGATTTAGATTTGTGCAGTGCGCTAATAAAGCAGGCCTACGTGGGGATCTAGAAATGTGAGTGAAGACGGGAAGTAAGAGCGAAGGTGACGGGGATTCCAAAAATTATGAGAATCCGGGTTTGTCAATGAAATTGACAATACCTGCAAAGGATTGACTTTGCTTCTCGTCCAGAACAGAGATCAGTAAGACCAATGAATGGATGAATATTTGATGAGGTTCTGGAACGAGAAGTTGTCAATTTCAGGACACAGGACGAACCGGGACTTCGGTGTAGTGGTAGGTTAGGGTCGAGGGCCAGAGGCACTCAGTGTGCACGTGTACATCACTAGCTTATCCTTCACCCCGAGCCGGAAAGCCGCGGCTTCTGTGGGTGTAAAGTTGTGATTTTTGTGTCGCGAGCCCGTGTTTTTTTTTGTCTTGCGGGTCTTGAATACCCGGTCCGTTGAGTTACGGGCCGATAAACGGGTAAACGGAATAGAGATGGAATGGCGGATAAAATGTGACGAGACGTGACCATACGCATTAAGTCCTTCTTTCTCTCACCATGTCTGCGCGTGCGCGACGTTTCTGGACCGCCCCCTCTGCACCAAAGTAATCCCGACCCGGTCCTTCACACAAGCTCGTCGACCCCAATAATGGTGAACCTTTGGCCGGTTCATCAGGCGTCAGTCGCGAAGTCAAGTGAGTATCTTCCTTTGCGTATTGATGCGTCTTTCACGTAGTCACCGTGATCCATTCCATGATCGAGGAAATTGGCGCTCTGTGTCCCACCCTCCCCGAATCCGTTCACGAAAGGCGAAATCTGGCGCATTCTCAATCAAGTCCACGGTCAAGATACTGGAAGCGCCGCCAAGGCGTCTACATTTGTTCGGCGGATGGATCTCCTCTTCAGTGTTAGTGTCCGCAACGTTGACGGCCGAATAACCTATGTTCAACGCAGCGGATCGGGCATATCTCTAGTCCTACAATACTGGCGCAAGATTAATTGGGAGTCGGACTGTAACGGTACGCTCGGCCATCAACTCTTGTTGAACCACACCTCCTTTTTTGGAACACTCCGTCCATCGCACTCTGTTCATTTCCCTTACTCCGCTTTTCTTTCTTCATTCCACTCTCCTCTATGATCATGCGACGTTCCGCATTCCATTCAGTTCCTAGGTACATTGCATCTTTCCGCTCCGCCATCCGTGTCTCGGATCCTCCTCGCCACTTACCTCCTGATTACCTAACACCCGGACTCGCAGTCTATAAACGCAGATGCACGTAGTAGTTGCTGGGGTCAATTCAATTATCTATTCCAGTTATTTGCAGTTTGATCTCCCAACAACCGTGTGCCGGAACTAGCCGGCTGCTCTCCGTCGCACGGACGACCTACCATATGCTCTTGCGAGCCCTGGAACTGCGAGAGGTGTGTTGAACTAATTTTCTTCGAGGGACACTGCCAACCTTTGATAATATCATAGCATCTTGATGCGTTCATCGTTGATATATCTTGGGATGCTCCCAAAGTAGAGGATCGGGCGAAAGATTCGCGGTCTCAAGCTGACGCCGGATGAATGGACAAGAGTTGATAAGTTTAGTGGTCTCCTCGCGGTGCGTTTGTTGTCCCTTCAGACTTACTTCTGCTGATCCAATTATCACAGCACATGGAGAAAGCCCAGCAAGCTTTCTCTTCGGGGACTATCCCCGCCTAGCTATTTTATTCATTCACATATACTCTTGTAGATTCCCTGTAATTAGTCTATCCCTTACCACCTACTCACAATGATACCACCTCGACAGAATCCTGCACCAAATGCAAATGAACATGGATCGGTGTTATTCCGTGGCAACTCTAGTTTTTGCGTCCGTTCGGTACGGTCACGGTGTGACAGAAATGTTGAACTGACGGAGATTCGCAGCGAGGAATTGAACTACATACCAAAGATTCACAGTTGGGACTTCCAAGTGACAAAAATTCGCGGCCGGGAGTCTCAATTGACGAAGAATACCTCAAATGTGCCAAATTTAGCCTCCGGGAGCCGAATTTTCGGCATGGCTTCGTCACCCTGTCCTTCTTGTCTTGGCTAGACGACTGCAATCAGCTAGTACACAAGAAATCATTTTAAAGGCCACCGGAGGTGCGTGGGGCAAAAATGTTCCAAGTCGTGGTCTATGGGTGGTAGGCGGGGACGAGGAAGGAAGTTTCGAAGATCAGGGTGTGTAGGGGTGAGGGTGCGACCTAAAATGGTGCCAGAGAAGTTAGCATTGAAGACCTCTAAGGAAGTTGGTGAAGTGTATCTTGATATTTGTGTTCTGGGGCAAAAAGTAAAATGTTGGGAGGTCCGAGTTAGTTACCAGAAGGACTTGAGGGCAGCGGAGTGTTGTGGTCGTTGAAAAGGAGAAGATTCGTCAGCTGTCACTCTGCCGTCACAAGACAATGCACTGCCATTGCGGGCTCTGTCTACGCCACGTGGCCGGACATAGCCGGACGTAAGATACTGTACTATTAAGACCAACTGTTCACTGGGTGTCACCCGTCACCTATAGTGTTCATTTTTCAAGGTGTTCATCCTCGGCAATCATGGGAAAATTACCATATTTAGAAGTCCGGCAACTGCCGGACAAGAAAATTTGGCGCTTTTCAGCCTACTTGGGGGGCAAAATTGCGCCGTCACCCGTCACCTATACCAAAAGTGTTCAGTTCACGACCCCCCCGTCACCCGTCACCTGAACACTTGGTCTTAATAGTACAGTAAGCGCGCCGAAGGTCCGTGATACACATAGGTAGCTATGTCAGAAGGCTGCTGAGACTTCCTTACCGCCGTTCCGAGCAATTAATCATACAATTCCCCTCGTTGATGAGACAAAAGTGATACCTTGGAGGCCCTCACGTTACCCTGAAGCGTTGAGACCACTCTGGGACGAGAAACGGAGGGCGTACTTCAAATCGGGGCGTTGGGAAGTCACCAACTCAGGCAACACAGTGCCGATGCTGTTGATTCCCAAGGCGAAGTCAAATCCACCGCGTCTGCGAGTCGTCGTGGATCTGCGTGAGCGAAATAAAAATACTCACAAGCTTTCTTCGCCTCTCCCCGATATGGAGGGAATTTTGCGGCGCGTGGCGCGCTGCAAATTTCGATCTCTGATTGACGGACAAGATGCCTATGAGCAAATCAGAATCGTATGGTGGCGGACCGAACTTCGTGACAAGTTTGAGTCCTGATTTGGTAATCGTTACTGTGCACTGACCTTTGCTCGGTAAATCATGTGGATAGTGGAAATGACACTATAGGATGCCCCTCTATCGAACTGTCGGAGCAGAACCTCGAAAATATTGAATTCAAGTTTTCAGACATCGATTTCGCGCTTTTGATTGCGGATCAGCCGGGCCGGTGAGCGTGCCGAGCCGTTCCGGCCCTACTTCGGGCGATCTCATACCCAAAACTCATGAAAAAATCCCCTGTTGCCTAAAAAGCAGCACTCAGACGTTGCTTTGCTGGGAAATAGGTGCCCCTGACCGTAGAATCACACATCTCTAACCTTAACTTTTTGGTTTTTGCTCTCAGATTTCGCGCTTTTTTTCCCACGGTCAGACCGCCTCCGTTTTTTCTGAAATAAAAAATTTACCTATAAACCAGGCTATTCTGGTTCTGAATCCGCAATCTAGGATTAATTTAACCAAAACTCCGGCTTGACATGAAGTTTTGTCTCCCACCATACCTGAGCATGTCGGACGCACCGCCGTGACCACTCCCGATGGGAATATGGTCAGTTTAGTCGTTCAGCAAGGCGATTGCAATGCGCCAGCGACTTACCAGTCGCTCATGAATTACCTTTTTTCAGACTTTATCGGGAGGTTCATGGATGTTTATCTTGATGACATCGTGATCTATTCCGAGACGCTCGAGGAGCATAAGAAGCACGTTAAAGCAGTAATCGATGTGCTGAAACGCGAAACGCTTTACCTCAGCGAGAGCAAGCTCCAGTTTTTGCAAGAAGAACTGAAAGTCCTCGGCCGAATCGTCGATGATAAAGGAATTCGTATGGATCCTGAGAAGGTCGATTCAGTTGTGAATTGGAAAACCCCCACGAACCGGGATCTCCTTCGCGGGTTTCTCGGATCGGTAGGATACCTTGCCGAGGATTTGGCAAAAGTTCGCATTTCGATGGGTGTCCTGCACTCGCTGACCGGGGATACAGTTCCGTTTCGATGGAGTTATACTCAGCAGCGTGCATTCGAAGATGTGAAAAACATTGCTCACCAGGGTCGTGACCATCACCGAAAGCCGCTTGAATACGGCGAAGGGAAGCCGCCGGTGTGCCTCGTTACCGATGGCTGTAACTCTGGAATCGCGGGTGTTGTTTGCCAGGGTGAAAGCTGGAAAAACGCGAAAGTGGCTGCATTCTTTTCAGCAACGTTGAATTCTGCACAGCAAAATTATGCCGTACTATCCTTCCCCTAGAACCCGGACAGTTAAGGAAAACCCTTGAATATCTTCCTTTGCACATGGATTCATACAAATCTAAGTACGTAGAATGAAAGCAATTTGAGAAATGTATAAGATAGAAAAAAAGAATTGGCCAAAACGGCCCACAACTCGTTGAACGAGGCCGATTTTTCCGACAAGTCCGAATGTCCGAGTACTAGGTAACGTGACACTGCATTCACGTTTCTGGTGCCAGCTCATTCGTCGTCCACTGCAGCCTCAATTCTTATCCATTCCGTCTGTAACTTCACATGCAAGATCTACTACATCTATTATACCCTCTACACCTCTGAAACTCGACCTTTTCGCTTATTTCCGCCTCATGGACTCTCGTCAATGGCAGCAAGCCTTGTCGCCCATGGACGGTCTGGACGTGCACGGCTGCTGCGCCTTACCCCCTGCGGGACCTCCAGAACAGCCTCGCCATCGAACTCGCCATCAGAGGATGCATCAGAACTGCTCTCTGCCCCATCAGAAGAGCTTTCATCGTCGTAGTCAGTGCGCGCATTCTCTTTTTGGTGTGCACTCGGTCTGCTGACCCCTGCACCCCCTCTGCCACGTCCGCGACCTCCACCGCGCCCACGCCCACGCCCGCCTGCTTGCTGCCGCTTTTTCCTGGCGTCCTCGTTGACCAATCGGTTCAGTTCGCGGAGTGCACGTCGTTCTTGGACCTGTTTGGTGTGTTCCACTTTTTCTTGCCTTCGCCTTTCCTGATTGGCTTTCCTCTCCACCCGTTTCGCTTCCGCGACCTCTTTCTGTTGCTGGATCTCTTCCGCCTCCCGCCGCTTCTGTTCCAGCCCTTCACCCGCTGTGAGACATCGTGCTGCCCCCTGGAAATGTGCGCGACCCCCCTCCTTTTTCTTCCCTGTCTTTGCATTGAGCAAATTATTCAGTTTCACGTTCTCCCGTGCCATCAGGATAGCGTGGGCGGTAGCCGCTTCGGTTTCAGCCCTCGACGCCGCCAACTGCGCTTGAAGCATGTCTAATGTCGCCAGCATCGCCACGCGCGATGCATATGGCCCCGATCCAGACCGACCCAGGCGACGCGAAGGGACGGGCGCGTTCGATAGACGGAGTGGAAGGACAGGTACATCGGGTCGACGAGGTGAAGGCACGAGTGCGCCAGCGTCTGGCGATGTGGGACGGGGATAGGTGTTGGGCAGGTGTTCCTGGGTAGACGTCGCCCAACTTGGTGCGTAATCCTCCTCCGTGAACACATTTGGGTTCAGTGGCCGTATACCTGTCTTCTTAAAGGCGCTGAGGATGTTTGATGTAGTTATGGCCTTTTCGCGGACTTCGAGATAGACAGCTATCACGTTGTCCTTTGTTACCTGTAGTCCGATGTCTGCTAATTCATCACATTTCTCCCCCCAACGTCGCTCTGTCGGACCGAATATACCCACGTCCAATGGCTGGGTTTTGTGTGTGGTGCTAGACGGTAAGCTGAATAAGGTGATGTTGGCCTCGAGTGCGAGTTCAATGAGTGGGAGAGTTTCGTGGGAGTGGTGACCATCCCAAATGGCAAGAATCTCCTCATTGTTGATGTTCCGCTCCTTTGCAAACGGAATGAAAACCTTGACAAACCATTCTCGGCAGAGATGGTCATCTGTCCACCCGTTCTCAGAGACGCTAATGCTACATTGTTATCAGGTTAGTCGTTGTTGCTGACATCAAACCAATCAGATAATTACCAGCCAGCGCCCTTGGTCTCTTCCGTGAACCAACGCTTTAACAACCGTTTCCCTTGCAAGACAAAGCCAGGAGGAAGTTTCTCGCCAGCTGCAGACACGCATTCAATTACGGTTACGAGCTCGAGGTTCGAATCCGCCGTTCGATAGCGCGAACGAATGTGGCGTGACAAAATATATTTTACGCCCCGATTCTTCCGCCCTCCTCCCAACTGAATGCCCTTTTCATCCATGTTGTATATGTTATGCCATGGAATCTTCTTCTCGTCAATGACGGCTTTCAATTTCTGAAAATAATCCTGGATTGTGGCGTAGTTGAAAGCCCGGGCGCGTTTGGGATCTAAACCAGCTGTTTTCCCAGTGAATAAGTCTAGTTTATGTCGTTGGAGAAACCTATCAAGCCAATTGTGACCTGGGGTCTCGCCACATAACGCCTTGACCTTCGGGTAAATGGTTTGCCGATTCAATGGATGGGCCGTCAAATCCAGAAAGTGGCACCAGTCCACCAGGACCTTCTCCTGGGCTGCGGAAAGACGAAATTGGTCCGAATGGGACTCAGAGCGCGTTGGAACACCGTGGAGGCGGTCGTTGAGAGTGCTAGGCGGCACTGAGTGCAGTTTTGCCGCAGCACGTCCCGAGCATTTGCCACTCCGCACATCAGTGATTGCAAGTGCAATACGTTGCTCCTGAGAGAGCTTGGAGTGAGCTGGTGCTGGCATATGACGTTTAATACACAGGGAAGGATGTTTCGTTGGCGCAGTGAATGTGTGGACGGCGCGGTGGTGGGTTGAGTGAAGGTTGATGTGATGACATAAGCTGATATCCCATTTTTGATATTGCAACGCCGCCAGGCCGTGTCCTGCCCCAAAATTTGGCATGGGTACTCACAAGCAGATATAGTGCTGAGTGATTGGGTCTTGCTGAAATTCCTCGGCGAGAGCCCTGCTGTGGCACTGAAAATAAGTGAAATTTCCCAACTAGGCAACTTCTACGCGACCGGGAACAAGATTGACAATGAATATCTGGTCAATTTACAGCATAGAGGGATAGATGACATGTAGACGTGTATTTAAAAAAAAAAATCCAGGAAAACGACCCAGAAATGGGTGAGTAATCTTTGTTTGTCCGAGTAGTAGGTATGTCCGGTGAGGTGGGGAACGATAGTACATGAAATCGAGATGCTGGCGGGTGTCGAAGCCATGCTACGCCATCGAGATATTCTACAAGGTGTTCATTTTACCTGGGTAACGGACCATAAAGGATTAATTCACCTTATGAACCAAAAGAGTTTGACGGGCCGTCAAGCCAGATGGATTGAGAAAATTTCGGGGTTCGACTTCGAAATTAAGTACGTACCCGGAACGGAAAACGTCCTGGCGGACGCGTTATCGCGTATTTACTCCAACGAGTCACCAGGTACAGTTCGCGCACGCAGCGAGTACACCTATCACGACATCGTGAATAACGATGTTTTGGACATTGGGTCGATCTCAATGCCTGTTTTTGCGGGTCGTGAAGCCTTAGCACTCTCGAATGACCGGGTAACCAGGTCGATGACGAAGGCAGCCCGAGATGCTGCCTTGCAGGAGTCCACCAAGAAACCCGAGACGGCCGAGAAAGCCCGAGGAAAGCGTCCACAGAAGCAGCCATTTGGTTCTAAACCCAGTAGAGAACCAAAGGAGGGCGAGGGTACCCCTCAAAATTCTCAGAAAATTGTGAGCGTACCAGATGGTGGAAGCGAAAAGCGTAGTGATCCGGCGTTGTCCGACCTAAACAAGGACAAAGTTCAAACGAACTTACTTCCAACGCAGAACACCGAGCCCAAAGATGATTTATTTGGGCCAGATATCGACTCTGAGCTGGAGAAGATGGATGAATCCTTAATTCAAGTTGTTAACAGCGGTTGGGATGGTCTGGAAATCTCCAAATTCATCTCTAACAAATATCACGAAGATCCGTTCTTCAAGCAGATCCTGGACAACCCAAAAGCTTATCGGAACTTTGAAGTAGCCGATGGACTTATATTCCTACGTCGTAGCGATAACAAGGTTTTATGCATCCCAGATCTTACTTTTTGTCGCAGAAGAGTCCGCGAAATTGTCATGTCCGAGGCACATTCTGTGCTTGCGCATCTTGGCCCTCGTAAAACTCTGGATTACCTCCGAGACCATGTCTGGTGGAAAGACATGGTCGACGACACGAGTGCTTTTTGCAACTCGTGCCATACGTGCAAGCAGAGTAAACCGAGCAATCAGAAACCGTATGGTTTATTGCATTCGCTATCCCCGCCGGCTCAGCCTTGGGATTCAATTGGTGTGGACTTTGTCGGTCCGCTACCAGAATCCAAGAACCGCGATGGAGTCTTTAACTCCATAACCGTCGTAATTGACCTGCTGACGGGCATGGTACATTTAACTCCCAGCCGAATCAATTACACGGCGCGTCAAATGGCTGAACTTATGTTTGAGCACGTTTATAAATTACATGGGCTTCCTAAGTCAATTGTGAGCGACAGGGATGTCCTGTTCACCAGCATATTCTGGCGACGACTGCATGAATTAATTGGGACGAAGCTCCATATGTCTAGTGCTTACCATCCAGAGTCAGATGGCGGAACTGAGCGTGCCAACCGAACGGTTACGCAGATGCTGCGGCAATGCATCGGCCCCAAACAGAAGGATTGGGTGTCGAAGTTACCTGCCATTGAGTTTGCTATGAATTCCGCGCGCTCAGAGAGCACTGGATACGCACCGTTCTTCCTGAACACAGGGAGAATACCACGCTCTTTGATCTGGGACACGGACAAAAACCGGGACTACCCGGGTATCGCGAATTTTGCTATGCAACGCAGATTGACCATCATGGCTGCGCACGACAGCATGATAGCCGCTCGGGTGAAGCAGACCCGAAACGCCAACCGAAAACGGCAGGAGGAACCTTTTCGGAAGGATGACTTGGTCTACCTGTCAACGAAAAACATCAAGTTCGAAAAAGGCCTTGCACGCAAGCTCATTCCAAAATTCATTGGACCCTATGCCATCCTTCGGGACTTCGGAAACTCCTCTTTCAAAGTGGAACTTCCCGCTAATATGAAGCAACGGGGAGTACACGATGTTTTTCACGCATCATTGCTACGGATTCACGTACCGAATGATGATCGCCGTTTCCCCGGAAGGTTAGAATCTCAACTGGGGATCTCGTGTTTCTCATCAATGAGCTCTTCGATGAGGTATGGTGGCGGACCGAACTTCGTGACAAGTTTGAGTCCTGATTTGGTAATCGTTACTGTGCACTGACCTTTGCTCGGTAAATCATGTGGATAGTGGAAATGACACTATAGGATGCCCCTCTATCGAACTGTCGGAGCAGAACCTCGAAAATATTGAATTCAAGTTTTCAGACATCGATTTCGCGCTTTTGATTGCGGATCAGCCGGGCCGGTGAGCGTGCCGAGCCGTTCCGGCCCTACTTCGGGCGATCTCATACCCAAAACTCATGAAAAAATCCCCTGTTGCCTAAAAAGCAGCACTCAGACGTTGCTTTGCTGGGAAATAGGTGCCCCTGACCGTAGAATCACACATCTCTAACCTTAACTTTTTGGTTTTTGCTCTCAGATTTCGCGCTTTTTTTTCCCACGGTCAGACCGCCTCCGTTTTTTCTGAAATAAAAAATTTACCTATAAACCAGGCTATTCTGGTTCTGAATCCGCAATCTAGGATTAATTTAACCAAAACTCCGGCTTGACATGAAGTTTTGTCTCCCACCATACAGTCACGGCGAAATTAGATGTCTGACCCCATTTGGAAATTACCATCAAACCCCATCCTTTTCATCACTCCTGAGCCCAGTAGAAACTTTGTGGATTGTCAAAGTCTCAGATAGCGAGGTTCCAGCACTGCCAAACCCAATATAGAGAGTTCTGTGACCTCTGGTTTAACAACCAAAGCAGCCAGGACAATCGGGGCTGCCCAGAATAGTGCTGGGCTGGGCCTCCTCATACAATATGTCATCTATGTGTATGCAGCAAAGACAGAATTGGCGGAGGCTGAGTGTGGCAATTTCTCTCTTACATTCCTGTCTGAGGGTGGGGGAACTGTCGATCTTCATCATATAGAGTGTGTCCTAAAGGTTTTACTCAACTCAGATTGTCGCTTCATCTCCCTGTTCTAAAGCGTAATGCAGACGAATGTAGCTCTGACCATGAGCACGCGACTCAAAGCGCTCTCGTCAGGACGCGTTCCGCAGCCGAACAGGATGTTCCAGGCGGCATGTGAGTTTGAGGATCCTTGAATCATAACATAGAGCTTTAAAAACCACTAACTCGTGTACCTGAGTGGGAGAGCACCGTGATATCTATCTGCTAAGCGATAGGAATATTTCGATCATTGACAGGCATAGCTCACGTGCCCTTGATACATTTAACCCATTCTGAGTCCGTGGCGCTATCCGTCACATACAAAGACATTTCTTGAGCCCCCCAAGCGCCCAAATCCCCAATCCTAACCCAGGACATGATCTCTGCCAAACAACGATACCGTATCATTACGTTCAAATCGACAGGGGGTGTGACGCGTGACGGTTTGAACCAATTCGACAATTCGACAGACCCTTCAACTCGGCGTGACTGGCACCAAAAATTCGACATCATACCAAAATGATGCAGGACGTCAGGGATGTGAGCTCCGAGCATAACACAAATATTTGAAAGCTTTTCGAACAATAGTTCAGATCTTCAGTTCTATTTTTTTCTAGTACAGATTTGACGCAAAAAAAAACGGCTGGGAAGCCTCTTTTTTGTGTCCCAGACTGGGTAGAGGCAAAATTCAACCTGCCTCCTAAGATGCCTGAAGACCCAAAATGAGCTGTCCTCAGATGTATAGCCATTTTCGGCCATTTTAATGAACATTTTAACCAATTCGACAAGAGGTTGTGTGACGCGTGACCTCGACCAAATTTCGACATCGACAAGGGGGTGCGTGATGCGTGACTGTCGAATTGAACGTAATGATACGGTATCATATATTGTATTATTTCGTTCAATTCGACCGTCACGAGTCACGCTCGACTTTTTTTATTGCGGCAATAATTTTTTCTCAATTTATCTGAATTTATTTTCCTCGGAAAAATCGAGGCCATGGTCGAATTGAACGAAATAATACAGTAATATAATTATTATGTGGCCTGGGCAACGTTTCTAGGTCTGCAATGCCCTGCGTAATGGCCATCTGATCCCGGACCCGCTGCAGGAATTGATCGAGTCGCTCTCATCTGCTGGTGTGGCAGACGGATCTGACCTTTCCTGCAATCATATACCTCGATACATGTAAGTGTATCCTATCCAAAAATCAGATCAATCGAACAAATATCTAATGCTACAGCTGTTCTTCATGGAAACCTCGATATATGCCTAAAAAGGCAATTACCACATCCCCGAAATAATTGGGCGATCAAATACCCTCCGAATTCCCCTCCAAATCGAATGAGCCTCCTCTCAAGGAAACAGTTGAGAATTGAGCTCACAATCAGGAATCTCGTGAAAACTTGTAAAAAAAAAAAAACGGGCCGCGGCCTATGTTCCGCAAAGAGCCGTAAATGTGCACTTTGACCGCCATTGTAGCACCGGTCCGGCCTGGGGATTCCCTCAGCCATTCTCTATCAGTTACAATCTCCAAATTCGGATTTTATTTCGGTGCATTGCGGACATGCAGGGGGAAAAATGGCTTGAACACGATACCGTTGACTCAAACCCAGGACTGTGCGACGAGGAACAGAACGACGATGTCGGCGAGCTAGCGACACCCTGCTGATGACGCTGAAAAGGCACGTTCGGAGGCACGGCGTTATGAGATTGTAGAGGCGGTGTGGGAGAGTTATCAGGCATTGCTGGGCACAGAATTTCAACGGGCCCGCGCCCCGGCCCGAACCCGCATTCGCATCAATTTTGAGGTCTGCTGTATGCGCTACCCAGCGAGTTCTTATGATTTATAAATGCATTCTTCATCTCCTGTCGGTATAGAACTTCCTCCGCAGGACCTTCCGCTTCCGCGCCTCGAGGGTCAATCAATTCTATGGACTGCCGTGCCTCCCACTAAAGCGGCCAAGCATCTACCACCGATTCATCCCGAGCCGCTACCGGAGGAATCTGAACACTCCGAAGAGCTTCCGCTCCCGATGTGCCCTGCTGCTGCGGCGCTGCCGCCCTGCTCAAAGAGTGCCATGCGCGTTTCCAGCATACGAATCTTCTCCGCCTCGACATCCTCATCCATACTCTTCCGCTTCAACCCACCAGCGCCCGCACCTTTTGTCGTCCGCTTCCGTTTTGTCGCTGGCGCACGCAGCGGACGCAGAACAAAGTTGTACAGCTTCGTAAGAACCGAGGTCGGGAGCAGGTCAATCTCGAGCTCGATTTCCCCCGTGCTCTGTTCGTGCGGCAAACCATGAATGCGGTGATCAAAGACGGGGGAAAAAAAATTACGTCTTTGATCTCAGGGACGCCTTCGTGGACAATCTTGATGACTCGTTCAAGTTTTTGCCCATCCAGCTGTGCGATAGCTTCGCTGAGATGTTTCATTTGCTCGAAGGTAAGGACGTCGTTGTCGTATACAGGCTTTTTGCCCTTCTTGCCCTTCTTGTTGTTCGGGAGCCCCTTTATCTGCTCGCTGCTGCTGCTCTTTGACGGAGAAGCGACAGGACCTTTGTCGCGTCGTTCCTTTTTCTTCTCCTTTGCCTTCCCTTTTAGCGCCTGGATGTTCCTCCGCATGAGCTCGAGTTGACTCTCCATGAGTGCTATGCCTGTAGACGCAGCCATTAATTGATACCCGGCGTACGCGGCGGGATCAAGTCTTACGTCGAGTGTCCTCGTCGTCGCTCTCCTCGTCCTCGTCGTCATTGTCATCCTCGCTGACTTCGTGAAGAGGTGGGAGACCCTGCCATTTTTGGTCGAAGAGACGTTGGAGTTCGATGCCCGCCTGGTTGACGAGGGTTCCAGACGGATTGAACGCAAAGCAGTTGCGGATCATGAGTTGAAAGTCGTCGTGAAACTTGGAAGCAGTCGGGTACTCGCGGTTGTCCAGCTTCTTGCGCATAGTGGACAAATCCATGGGCTTTTCGACGATTTTTGGATAGGTAGCAATGTCAAGGAAGACGTGGTCTATCGTGATCGAGGTTCGCTCAGAACGAATCGAGAGGATACAGCAAAGTCGACTCACCGACAGGCTCATAAAAAGGGCTCGCGATGCCATAGTGCTGCTTGCGGTTCATCAAAGCAAGTAAGGTGGAACAGAATTTTAGCTGCTCTGCGGTGCCACCGTCCTTTACGCGTCTGGTCTTGCGTTTCTCGGGAATATCGGCGTACGCAAGGCCTTTCGGCGGTGGAGGACGTATCTCGCGCTTTGGCCGAGAAACTACCTCTGTTGTATCTGAGCTTCGAATAACAGGCATCGACGTAGACGCACGTCGTGGGGGTTGGGCTTTCTTCACAGGAGTAGGTGGACGCAGCGGAGGAGGTACCTGCTTGACAGTAGCGCCAGGTATGGCCTAGAAATATAAATGGATGTCAAACACAAGAGACGCGACCAGTCGCACCTCGGCTAGTAATGGCAGATTCTTGATTTGCTTGTCGAATACCTCTTCGAGCCGCTGAGCCATGGCACTGATGGGGTGGTCTGCGCCATTGAATAGGAGACAGTTCTTGACCACTAAGCGGACATCGGCGATGAACTCGTCAGAACTAAGGTAACACGGGGTTTCAGCGTTGGGGTCGGGTTTGGAAGGGTTGGAAGAGGCAAGCTTCTGCTCGATAGTCGAGAGGTCCATTGGGTTGCGGACGATGGAGTGGTAATGAGGTATCCCAAGGGCAAAAGGATCGACAGGGTGGAGGAATGGAGGGGCATCTTTTTGTTTTTTCAAGCTACGGATGGCCGAAATGCAAAAGCGCCATTGGCCCATGTCGAGGGTGGGGCGGCCCGATGGTGTCGGTGCCTGGGAGACGCCGTTGGAGGTGACTGACGCCGGAGGTGGGGTGGCGCACTTTAGAGAAAGACGGCGCAGGAGGCGCAGACGATCAGCACTCCCTTTCCAACGTACAAAGAAAGACCAGGCTTACATGTGTCAACAAAGCTTTGTCTGTGTCAGAAAGGATTCGGGGCCGCTTTGCGGGCGGTGGTTGGTTGTCGTCCTGGTCGGCAGGGGAGGTGTGCGAGGTTGACGCGCCATTGAAGGACGTGGGGGGACCGTCGACAGGCATCATCGCGGGCGAATGAAGGTCGACGTCGTGCATTGAAACATCGCTGTTTGTGCTATTGACGCCATATGAGGCGTGGGCTGGTGTGCACACCGAGCTAAGTGTGGACCAGAAACAAAGGCGGAGAACATACCAGGCTCCAGGGGATGAGGAAGAGCCTCGTGGCGCACGTCGCTCTCCTGCTCGGGAACATCGATGTCAATCTTTGGCTCGGACGCGACTGCATTTGAGACAGGCGTGGCGGGGTCGTCCAGGACGCCATTGACGGCGTGCTCGGGGTCGTTGGGTACAGCGAGGACACCATTGACGACGATGGGGACGGCGTCGGGGGCGGGTGCGGGGTCGGCGGGAGCGGGGGTGATGCGTTCGTCGAGTGGTCGTACACCACCGTCAAGTCTTTTGCGATGGTGATCGATCAGAGGGGCTGCAGAAGGGGGCAGGTGTTTATTTGGGGAGCGGTCGCTCATCATGTCGGTCGCGCTGGTCGCCACAATAGCGCGCGAATTGGGGCCCATCGCGTTCTTGGATAAATGAAAAATTAGAATTTGAGAGCGCAGCGATACGCACCGCGTCAGTTGAATGGACCCCTACATCTGCCGATTCCGGGTCACTTCGGAGGGTTGGTGCAAGGAAAATCTCGTGCCACCTCTCGCCAGGTTTCGTGATTCCGGTATTGGCCGCTAGCGATGGCGCGGCTTCTTCAACCTGTTGTAACCGGAGTTTTCCCGCGGCGACGAGATGTAGTGGATCAACGTCATCCGGATAACATAGGGAGAGGACCGATGGATCTGTGCGTTTCTGTGGTATGCATGCCTCGGCATTGAACTCAAATCACACGTAAAACGGAACGTACGAAAAGGGCCACAACCTCCTCATAGAACTCTGCGCACACAGTTATCACTTTCCGCCGGATTAGTTCAGAGTTCAGAGAATACTTTTATAAGTCACGACCACCGCAGAATTGCACGCCCAATGGAGACACGGACCTGCTGCTCTGGCTCTCGCTCAAGTTCAAGATTCAACTCCTCAGCAGAAGGCAAAGGCGAAAAAGAGGGGGCGGGATTCCGAGAGCGCAACAAAGCCCACTTCTGCTGCTCCGCGCTACTCGTCGATGAGTTGATTGTAGCCTGCTGAAAATACTTGTAAGTATGATGAACTTCCGCTTAGTATGGTACTGAGAGCCGACCTCCGATTGTTCGGCTGGCGTTGAAGCAGATGGGCGGTAGGCAACCTTCGGTGCTGCCGTGTGGTGATGCGACTGGGCTTCGTCGGACTCGGACCCGTCGAAGCTGGAAGTGGCAGCCTTTGCATTGTTGTTTCGGCGTCCCAAAAAAATAATAAGAGGAAAGGAGCTCACATTGCGTCGCGGGCGTCGCCCAGCATTCGCTTTCTGCCTCGCAAACCACCTTCGCTCTTTTTCTAGGAGAATGCATCAATGTATCTCAAAATCTTAGCCAGGAAAAAACCTGCCGATCCAGGATTTGGAAGCAGCGACGACTGTGCCCTCTACGTAGTCTTGATTGTCCCGTTTGGCTTCCTTCCAAAAACTCCCCAACAGTCGGCGACACCCTGCCAAGTTCACCGCCGGTTCCCAGCTACAGTTAGCTCAAGTTGAGTCACGAGCTGACGGCTGGAAGAATCAGTACATACGTGTCTTCGTCAGACCCGTAGCCATCCCACTGCGGAATCAAATGAAATGAAACATTCGGACACAGTCAGTGTGAGAGAGCGCACTTTGACATAGTATTGCTGTGGACACGAGAATTCGGTCAGAGCTTATTCCCTGAGGACCAGGTTTCCGCACCCAATTGCCATTGAATACGCGGGCACGCGTAATGAGCTCTGCGAAAGGAATAAACCAGAATAGGCATTCGATAGGAGTGGATCCACAAACCGACTGTGAAATTATCTTCCTCACTTTGCTCGCTTTCCTCCATGGATGGACGACACAGGAATTGCCAGGAAGGGTGACGTGGCACGGATGTATCATCAGGTGATAAACGGATCAGTAGCGGCGGCAAGCGCCGGTCAGGAGGGAATCCAGGATCCGAGCGATTTGCGTTGTACTCGGTCAAAACCAGGATATGGACGGGGTGTCATGGGAGTGAGGTTTGAACAATGATATCAAGAATCAACAAGAAACAGCGCGTACTGTACCATTTCATTCGCGAAGCACGTGACTTTTTAATTTTTCCGAGAAATCCCCAAAATCCCCTAAAATCGAGAAAAAATTATTGCAGGGGTTTTCAGAAATCGGGTGTGACGCGTGACACGCGAATTGAATGAAATGGTACAGTAGAGGATGTGGAAGGAGCGAGAAGAGCGCGAGACGCGACCGTCGATTTGGATTGAAACTTAGCCACTTACGTAACCTTGGCACGAAGCGTTTTCCGAATATCAGTTCACGGACAAAGCAGAACGATTGATGAAGAACTTCAACGTGAAGTACGAGTGCAATGACGCTAGAGATGACTTCGCACCGCAAGATAAACATCACCGCAAGGCCATGCCGCTGTGCAACGGTATCTTTCTGGGCGACTCAGTCGACATGTCTGAGGGTGATCTCGATGAAACAGATTTCTCTCAACATCTGAAAGCAATTATTGAGCTTAAAGGTTCTAAACAGATCGCTAAAGAAGCTCAGATGGCTGAAGTTGAAAGTGTTCTGCAGAATATTGGCTGGACAGCCACGATTTCGTCTTCTGAACGTATCGAACCATTCTCGCCACCTTTGAAACTCGCAGGCTCTCAGTGGAAAGCTCGGCAGACCAAGACGAAAGAGGACATATTTGCTTCCAAGTTTGTGAACGCCCCTACGACTCCGAAGAAACCTGTGCAATCTTACAGTGATTATATCGGCAACATGGTAACTATTCTTGACTCGTATTATTTTACCAAATTTTCCGGCAGAACAGGATAGGGCATTTAGATTGGTGGCAAATCACTCCCTCGATTCATCAGCCCCGCCACTGCGTATGTATTTAGGTGGTGTCGGTGGCAATGCCCCCTGCAGTCGTGGACTCGGCCGATCATATTCTCAGAAGCAGTAATATTACTTATTCTGCCTACATGTGTGCCCTCGGCCGATGCAAACCAATAATATTCTGCACCCCACTGACGTCGGCTGGGCCACTCAGGAATGTGTTAGGTTCGGGACAAGTCCGCGCAGTTCCGGCCCGGGCGAGTCGGGCGCTGACGAAGGCCGTGTTGTACTTGTTTGGTTTGATGTTTGGTCAATTTGGTGTCCCGGCACCGCGCGGCATCGTCAGAACGTGGCTTGGACCGAACCTAGGAATGTGTGCTCGCGCTCGATGCGAGGGAACTAATGGAATTGATGTCCTCCGATCGAGCCGCTGTCCGGTAAGATGCGTGTTTTCCCGGTTCCGGCGTTACTTTTCATTTTTTCTCACCGTTATTCGTTTATGGATCAGTGCTCAGCTCTCTTTCAATAAACTGTGGCAAAGTATGTGTATGGAGACACATTGTATCAATAAATTGATTTAATGAATACGCCTTCGCTGTACTTCGGTTCTGCCCAAATCTATACAGATCTCACGGGTTAATTTTCTGTCCACCTCAAACAACCGAAATCGTTGTTATCATCTATTCAGGAGGTGGCAAGTATGGGATGGGGCTCGCAATTAAGGTTTGAAGCGAAAAGCTTAAATCTGTCAAGCACCCGCTTATCCCTGCCAAATATAGCTGTTTTCTCACGCCCAGAAAAGCGTGACTTGGTATGGAGAGCAAATTGAATGCTGCGAATTGGCAGATGATGCCCAGCACTGCTCCTGGAACTCTCCATATCGGGCATGGCTGTGCAGGCTCGACAAGACGTTTTGAGCCAATTCCTTTTGGCTAATCCAACTACATATGGTGTAGATTTATATACTAAAATATTGAGCTCGTTATATGAGGGACTCTATGGACAATGACTTGGAACGAATTAGTGGCGCACAGACCAAGAAAGTGCAAGAACGTTTGAGGGGTGTCGAATACATTTTTTTGGACGAAGTGTCAATCACTGCATTTTGACGGCATCTGGAGCCACGTGGGTCCACCGCTTTTTGATAGCATGCGATTCCACGAAGTCGATTTTTCAGAATACGCTGAATTATTTTATTTCGGGATATTCAAGTAGGTATAGTATGATTATTTCTGCCCACATGAGCTTCAGACTGCTCAACATTGATGCTACAATTTTATTTGAAGGGATTCGACCAAGGAATGAGGTCAAACGACTGAAACAAGCACCGACCATCACTTTCTCCGACAGCGAGTAGGGAAGCTGGTGAATGGACGTGAGCGTCGCCCAGGCAGATTTTCAAGCGAGAATGAGTGGCCCTACTAGTCAGACGGCCAGAATGCGCCAGCGAACAGAGTCCAGACCAAGATCCGTGATGAGCGTTGAACGCTCATCACGAGCGTTCTCGCCCACCCGTCGTTGTTTGCAGCGCCCGTCGTCACCAAGCACGCCGGCACCGCCACACCCCGTATCGTTTCTTTCGCTCCCCCTCCTCGCCAGTCATCCATCCACCCCTGGTCCTTGGCTCTTTCTCTGGTCGTATTCAAGACTAAAACAACTTGCCTACCAGGCCTATCTACCCCTCGGTCGTGTTAGAAATCCCAGAAAGAATTGGGTGGAATCAGAGGGTGCGTAGCGTCGGGGTCGTTTGTACGCTTTAAAAGCTGACCGGAGACGCTCATAGGCTCTATCTAGGGTCTAAATAGTGTCGTGAGCACCTTGACTAGGCCTCGGATCGAACGGCTGACGTGTGGTCTTACATTGCTCGGTATCTCTCGCTCTTTCTGCGGTCGACTTGTTCTCCCTGGGCGACTTATCTTTACTTGGGTGGGACTCTACCGCACTCGCCTTGGACTCGCCGTGTCCAGTCTCATCCCGACAACGCCCGGTACGCCCCTTTTGCTCCGTATACTACACGGCGCTGACTCTCTTCTTCCACCACAGACTTGGATACAGCCTCCAGCAGCACACAGCAGAGGCCCCACGACGCACCCGCCCGCGCTCCGAATCGCTCTCCGATGGTAAATGCAGCCCACATCGCACGGACATGCATCGGGGACCGGCCCCCCGGCGAGGAGTCTATTGGGGAGCGCGAGAGCACAGCAGGGGAGGAGCAACCACGCATCGTCCTCGTCGGCGTCCTCATCGACGGGCGTGAGGGAAGGAGACGGGGTGGCGCATGTGAATGGGAATGGCGCACGGGTGAATGGGAGCGGAGGGCCGCCACGCACGAATGGGTTAGGCAAGAGCGCACACGGGCAGGGGAGTGGGGTGGCGACTGCCTCGGGCTCGACGGTGCCGCAGAAGCGGAAGCTCGGGATGGGTGGTGCGAGCGGGAGTGGCGGTAGCAAGGCGCGGCGTGAGAAGGGGCGGGTCGGGGTCAGGATCGACGCCGCGCTTCATTCGTCCGGCAGCGCTGGCGGGGATGCAGGTACAGGAGGAGGGGAAGAGGGCGCGGGCGACGACATCATCCGCTGCATCTGTGGCTCGAGCATCGACGATGGCTTCTCCATCGCGTGCGACGGGTGCGGCCGGTGGTGCCACTGTGCATGTTTTGCGATTGCGAAGGACTGCGTGCCGGATAATTGGTATAATACGAGTAGTTGATGTGTGACCACCTGAACCAGCTGCAGCCTAAACATTTAGTATTTCGATAAGATATGGTCCGACAAATTATTCAGACCTTGTCAGGATTCTAAGCTTTGTTATATTTCTTGGCACGCTCCGTCTGAGATGCAGTTGTGAGTATACTGGTGAGAAATGGGGAGTGATCTTCAGCTTCGTCGAGAGTCCACTTCTCGATGAAATCAGGTGCGAGAACGGCGATGCCAGGCAGGATTGAGTTGCGCCGACGGGTTTCCATCTCCTCAGCAACAATTTCACTGGAAAACTCTTCGAGGTGCGGTCGCACGGAGCTCATAAGCTTGTGACGGCCGTTGGGATCTCACATAATGGTGTCAAGCAGTTGTGTAAGTTTTGTGCTGTCGTCGCGGTAGAGATTGCCGTGGTAACGATTGTACGACAAGTCCTCTGGATTGAGGGCTTATATCAAGACATCCACAGGAGAGATGTGGTTTTTCTTCAACTCCAAAAGAATGCCGTGAATTCTGCTGTAAACAACAATCATTCTGCGGCGCGGCAAAGATTCTGAAGTCAATTCATCTGGTCCGGAGTCAGGATGTGTTTCAGGAAGCTCTGGGACGATAAATGGATTGTCATTGATCGCAGTGAACGGTGCAAGAGGCGAGGGTGGTAGAATCATATGTGGAGTGTGGAGGAGCTTGTGGTCGTGAAGTGGGATGTGGTAGAGATTGTAGAGTCAAATTGGGAAGAAACTGACTGCCAGAGGCATACAAAGGGGTCTGTGGATATTTCTCGACAGATTGGTCGCTTTGGGCACTGGCAACAGGCTGCTCTGCTGCTGAAAAATTCGAGGCACCGGGTATGTTAACACGCGACTTTCTCTGACGAAGCATGGACTGAAATTGTGATTCGAGGCTTTCAGTTTGTTCTTGAAGACTTTTCGGAGGTATTGGAGATGCCATGAGAGGTTAAAACACGAGGGAAAGAAAGCTACAAGCTGTTCTAGGTGAAAGCCGCGTTGTTTACCTGTGATGTATTGGACCGGTGATGCTGCTTACAATAGCCTTTTTGGGATAATTTACGTGTATTGGGATTTCAAACTCCGATCGACCAGCCTGTCTATCGATACAAAGATTTCGATACAACAGGCTGGATTCAAGCCTACATGGCACCTTAGTGTGGCACTGTGATGTATCACGCACCTCTGATCTCCGGTGGGGCCGCGATACTTCAAAACCCCCTAGTGTAGCGGTCTCCCTGATGTATCACCATACCGGTAGTCTCTCATAATCAAATAAATAGGGCTGCAGCGAGCAACCTCTCCCGTCGCTGTAGCTCACGATGCCCAAGAGCTCTCAGAACTGCCATCAAAGATTCCCTTTTTAGGAATGCGTCTCATCGTCGTCGGCGACGATGAGCAGGCAATGTCTTCAAAAAAAATGTAAAAATACAGAAAAAAAAGGAGCATGTACCCAATGCGAATGTCTACGCGTGCGATGCTGTGTTCCGTCTACATCGCCAAAACCTCGTCCACATAAGTGGATTTTATCTCCCGCTGCTGTACTTCAGCTATCGGCGCCTCCTCTTCCTCGTCGCTCGCACTATCCTCATCACTGCCATCCTCTTCTAGGGTCTCCCCCGCCGCCGCCTCGGATAGCTCCCCAGCCCTGCCTCGCAGGATGAGGGCAGGTAGCGTCGCCCACTCCTCGGCGAATCCTCGCGCCAGCTGCTCCTGAATTCCTGCTTGGCGTAGCGCGTATGCCGTTTCCCCCTCCGATTGCGCTATCGGTAGCGCAGTCCGGCGGCCCACTTGTTGCCGCCACCACTGGGTCCGCCAATCGAGGAACCGCGTCACCCGTGCCATCTCTGCCTCGAGGAGGTCTACCTCCTCGCGCCATCTATGACACCGTGCACGCACCTTCGCCCAATCGATACGAACTGCTGTTAGGGCTGTCAGTAATCAAGACCCAGCATCTGGAGCTAAGTTGAGCTCACCTTCGTTCATAGCTGCTTTGTCGCCCGGATCATACTGCCCTTCCTGTGTCAGCCAAATCCACGACACTTCCCGCGGCTGCCTCCTCGGCTTCTTTCCCCGCCTCTTGCTCTTCCCCTTCTTCTTCCTCTCGGGGTCGTGGAACTTCGATTGGGGAAGACCCCGCACGTCGTCAGCGTCGAGCACCCGGAGCGTTCGCTCCCATTCGTTGCGCCTCAGCACTCCCCCCAGCACCACCAAGGCAGAGCGTGCTGCGCGATATTGGTCTGCCGCCCGCTTCACCTGCCCATTCAACGCGGCTATCTTGTCCTGCGAGCGCATGTTCGCCCGGACTCCCCGCGAGTGTGTGTCCTTCAGCTTGTACAGGTGCGTGCGCACAAGTAGGAGGCGTCGCACCTCATGCAGCGCCTCCTCCCCCTGCCCAACGCGGAGCCGATACTCGTGCAGGTAAGTCGTATCGTCGACACGCACGTCCCGCACTACCCCCCGCGACGCACCCGCAATCGCAGACGGCAGCCATAGCTGGATATCTGGGACAGCTATCCCCGGAATACCAGCCGCGCTGGACATCTGAGCCCGCGCCTGGTCCTCGCGGTCTCTGATGTTCGCAAGACCCGGGAAAAACTTTGCCTGGACCTCGATCCAGGCAAAGATCTTGCGTCGCAGTTTGCTCGTGCGCTCGACCATAGCGCGCCGCTGACGGTCCGTTGGATGCAGACCGGTTGCGGCAACATCGGATGCGAGAATCCGTCTAAAAGTTGGCGTCAAGAGGGCGCAAAAGAGTTGGGAAATAGACCTACTGCTGATCCTCCAATTGGAGGCCCATCCCGACAAGCTCCGTGATGTGCATGTCCCCTCGCACCGCGCCCGTCTCCTCCACTCCCGCTGCCTCCCTCGCCGCCGCCTCCTCCGCCAGTTCGGCCCGAACCTTCGCGACGTGCATGTCTTTGCGCTGCGTCTCAAAAGGATTCGGGTTCTCGACGTCCTTCTCCCATAGCTCCGCCATCTTCGTCCACTTCTTTACATCCTCCGCCCCCAACGAATCCTCCAGGTCGGCCAATGCCTCTCTTGTAGTCACCATCTCCTCAACAGCAACCTCCGTTTTTTTACGAAGCGTAGTCCCTACAAAGCCCGTTAGCGTAACGCCTATAGCACGTACATAGACGACTTACCCAGTGCGACGATTTTTTTGTGGTTCCAGTCGTTGAAGTGGTCGTCGAGGGTGTCGCGTCGCGAGCCGGGACCCATCTCCTTCGTGCTTCTGGCCAGCGGATTCGCGTTCGCCCAGCCGCGCTCAGGAGCTTCGCCGTCCGTTTGTCCGACCTCCGGCGTGAGGTGGAAGGAAAATCTGAGATTACAGGCTTCGATATGTGCTGGCAGGTGGAATTTCGGGACGAGAAACGTGTAGAACGGCTTATTACCGGCGACGAGGAGGTCGGGGTCTTGGTACGCAGCCAGCCGTCTCCAAATATTGATATGCCACTGGCAAGCGATGTCGTACGAGACGAAAAAGCGGAGCAAGGGCGAGCCTGCGATGCTTCGGAAGAACATATAGTCCATGTTAATATATCTGCACTCTGTTAGTTCTTGCATATGCATCCAAGGTGCTCGACATACCGCTCTCCCAGCTGCAGATCTCCCACTGCAAGCGGCCGCTTCATGTTGTGACGAGCACAATCCACCGCACCGATTCCAGATGAGGCAGTTCCACGCGCCTCCCTGTCTGGCTTGTCGACCGCGTCGTGGGCGACACAGTGACTACGCTGTCAGATATGATATCAGTGTCTCCTCGTGCTTCAAAGAACCGTTCTTACATCCTGTTTCTGATCCCAGTTTCTCTTGACATGATCCATGTAGGCGTTGATGTCGTTGAAGAACGCCAACCCATTTCCCAATCCGGGGTCCCTCTCTTCCGTCGAAACATCCTTCCGCTTGAGGCGAAAGTTTGCGTCGATGGCGAGAAATAGCCCTTCGAGAAATCTGTTATCAAGTCAGACAGTAGATGAATCAAGACTCGAGCACATACCGCTTGTTTTCGGGCGCATTTTCCCAGTTTGGTGGGAGATTTTTCCCTGGTTGCGGACAAGCAGGGCAGAGGAGCGCGCACTCCCCCGGCTTCGTGTTTGCTAGTCCCTTGGGATCGTGCCCTCGCCCGGCTCGCTTCAGCATTCGCACGTGTCGCCACTCCCTCGTCATCCGTAGAAACGCGTGGTACCGATCCTGTACAGTGGTCAGTCTTGTCTGAATCCCGCCGTTTGTATAAACGCACCTTCTCGAATTTGGGCTCCTCATGTGAGTCTGCTAGGTTGTTTGCGGCTTTCTATGTCAATATCAGCGTTGTTTTAAATACCACTGAATGCAAAGCCTACCTTGTGCGATCCCTTCCGTTTCCTCGAGCCCAGATTATCCGTTTGGCGGGCAAGACTTGAGTAAAATTCGAGGGCCGAGCACTTGGATTCAAAAGACAGGAGTTGGTGTTGGCGCAGGACAGCAAAGGTCGCTGCAGTTTTGGGGTTCGTTGTCGTCGCCGGCCACAGTTCCGCACGGAGTAGCTGCACGGTGGGGTGCCCACCCTGACCGCACCCGCAGTAGTCCAGACCGACTTCATGAACGCCATGGACGTCGACGATGACAAAGTCGTCGTTCGCCGCTGCCTGTGGCACGGGGCACTTCGGGTTTCTGTCATGCCAGTGACCCAGCTGCAAGCGCAGACCCATATCCTTCAGTCCTCGTCTCTCAAACATCGCGCCTGTCCAGTACTATCATCCTCAAAGTCAGTATCGTAGTCTGGTAACGGAGTCAAAAGCGTACCTCGATGACATGGAAGGGCAGTCTGGCGTGCGCTGTAACAATGCAGAGGTCACACATCAGCTCACCGCCGCCCAGACAGGTTCTACAGCGATGATCTGGTCGCCCGCGATTGCACAAGCGGCATGTCAAATCGCTGCGACAATCCCCTCGTCCCTCGAGACGGAGGATCTCCTCCAAGTAACTGGAAAGGTGGTCTTCAGCCCACTGTCGAAGAGGGTGGTCCTAGCGTGCCTCTGCTAAGCACGAGTTATATATTCAATCATGATACTCACTGAATTCCGAGCCTGACGCCCATCCTCCTCCTCCAAATCCTCCTCCTCCACTCTATCAACATCCACATCCTCCCCGCTATACCAGTCGTAAACCGGACGCTCCCGAGCAACATCGGGATGGACCCGTGGCGGTTGCTCACGGGCGACAGCGACATCGATCATTGCTCTCGCCTGCGACACGTGTCCATCCGACTGTCGGATGCGCGTCTTCTCTCGCAGAACTCGGGTCCTCACTGCAGCAGGAGGAAGGACGACGGAGGGTAATGCAGAGCCTGTGGTGGCCGACGTCGAGGCTGTGGCCATGCCATCGGGACGCGCGCCAAAATTGTATGTGGTCGCTCTTTTCCGCTTGTTCTTCGGTTTGTTCATCGGAGGAGTATAGGGTAGCTACAGGATAGTGTCGATGGGGCACCAAAAGTACTGGTGATTGGGGATACGACTGGGATACGGAGCACATGGTGGTGATTGATGACGGAAGAGTCGGGAAGACACTCGGTTACCAGCCAGCCAGAAAACGAGAATAAATGCATCCAAGGCCGCTGCTACGGGCCCCAGCCATTCCAGGGTCGGAACGTCGCCGGGGCTCGAGCTTTGGCTCGGACTCGCTGAGCGTGTCGATGAGGTATGTGCTGGCACAGCCTCAGCGTAGTTGATGATCAACAGATCATCAGGCGCTTATCTGGAATGCCTGACCAGAGGTACGCACTGAACGATAACCATGCGACATTAAGCGGCACCATGGCGCAGCCGGTTGGTGCGCTGGTAATCGCACTGGTTCGATTATACGGCCATTGGTCGTTCGAACCGCGTTAGGGTGACGCTCTCTTTTGTTTCCGGTCCCCCTGTGTTTTTTTTTGGGCTTGTACGGTTTCATCTTGCGTACTACTACTAGTACTTCGACTTCTTTCCCTCGTCACGTCAGCCAAATATTTCCATAGCATATTTATTCATTTTCAATACTAAGAAGATGTACGTGTTTGTCCATAGAACGAGGATGTACGGTACGTGTTAGTTAAGTAAGGCAGAGCCCGCGTTGAGGAGCTGGCATGAGTTGAGAAGCTCGTTGCGGAGCTGGCATGAGTTGGGAAGCTGGTTGAGCAGCGAGAAAGGCCGGTTGAGCGGCTCGAGCAAGCCGCGGATTACTTGCGCTTCGAGATCACCCGACGTCTGTTGCAGAGATCAGCTAAGGAACGGAGATTCGATGGACAAATTCACTTTTTAGGCTCGACCGCAGCGGCCTCACTATCCTCCTGCAATTTCCTCTTCCCCGCACGAGCGAGCAGTGCTTTTTCAGCCGCGTCGAGCTTGGGTACAATGGGCTTCTTCGCCTTCCCAGTAACGACCGCCGCCACGGTGCCGTCGAAGTGTTTCGGTGGCCGCCGATTGCGCGGCGGGAGGAAGGTAACGCTACCCTCCGCGCCCGGGACCCACCCCTTGGCACGCTGTGCAGCACGGGCATCGGCAGCATCCTTGAGCTCTGCCGCCTTCGCTTCCGCAGCCGCGCGCCTAGCGTTGGCACGATTGTTGCCAGTGGAGGTGCAGAGCACCTCCGTCCCGCCGACATCGGGGGTATTGGTGACATCGACCATCGCAGGAGCGGCCTTCGCCTTGGGCGGCCTGCCTCGCTTCTTCTTCTCGATCGTCTCTGTCGCTGCTATGACAGCCGGCGCCTGTGCCCCGGTCACCTGCTGTTTGGCGCGCGGTGCAGCTGATTTGCCCTTCCCCTTCGTGCTCCCCTTCCCCGTCTTGCCTTTCGGGGAAGTATCCCCGACAAGCAATTTGGCTGTGGGGCGAGATTTGGGCATCGTGAATACAAAGGGCTGAGGCGCGACAGGCGCGACAGGTGCAATGGGCGCGACGGGTGCGATGGGCGGCGCGACGGGGGCGACGGGCGTGATGGGGGCGACGGGCGTGACGGGGGCGACGGGCGTGCCGGGTGCAAATACAAAGGGCTGAGGGGCGAAGGGCACAACGGGTGCGACGGGTGTGGTGGGCGCGATGGGTGCGACGGGCGTGGTGGTGAGGACAGGAGCGCTGTCATTCTTGTCGATGAGACCCTGTAACACCCTCGCCGCCATAGTCGGGCCCGCAGGTGCCGCGCGAGGGATGGGGCGGGGTACGGGGCGGGGTATGGGGTGGAACAAAGGCGCAGGCGGCGTCGATGGGGTACGGCGCATCGCCTCGCAAAGAAGGCTGGGCTTGGGCCACGGCGGGGGTGCGGATAAGTCTAAGAGCATGGGGTCGATCGCCATTGTGTCGATTGCCATTGTCGGTCCCACGCCCACGGCGATCTCTCCGCGCTCGGCCATCGCCAGAGCGGTCGCTCCGCGTTCTGCCAGCGCCAGAGCGGCTGCAGCAGTCGGGCTCAAAGGTGCCGTCATGCCCGCCGGCCAGGGAGAGAACGTAGGGGTCGCAGCAGCGATGGGATGCGAGGGCGCCGGAGTGGAAGCGAAGGTGGGAGCGGGGGGTTCGGTTTCACTGCTGATTCCGTCAGCCAGCATGCCACACTATCGTAAGGCAACTTTGCGTACCTGTTGGTAGCGGTGTACTCCACACCAAAGAGATCATCCCCTGGTGCGGCGAACTCGTCACCAGAGAAGTCGTCCCCTGGTGCGACGAAGTCGTCGTCAGATGAAGAGTCGGGTGCAGGTACTTCTAAAGACAATGTCGAAGGTTCGGCAGGAGTCGAAACACTACATGATAGTTAGGAAAAAAACGAACCAACAAGTCAGAACAGACATACGCAGTAGAAATCACAGGGGTGGATGGCTTAGATATTTGAGGCGCGCTGGTGTTTTTAGCCGTCTTCTTTTTCTGGGTTTTCTTGGCGGGTGCAGACGGTGCGGGCATGGGTGGCTCTGGAGTAGGCGCAGGTATCACGACCGCCGGGCGCAGAGGGTCATTGGCCGCCTCCCTCGCTTGGAGGGCGCGGGCACGACATTCGCTGGGGGCTGCAATAAAATCGTCATTCGAGTGAGAAAATAATTTTTTTAAAAAACAGGAAAACACAAAGGGGACGTACAGAACACTAGTTGAAGAAAAGCCTCGAAGGCTTCCACGACGTGCTTGTCAAAGTCGATGCAAGAATCCTCGAAGTCGTTTCCCTCGGGTGTCTCGCCGTGGCAGATTCTTGAAGAGAGTGATGAGATTGGTCAGCAATTAGAAATCACATCAACGTACATCTTCATACTGAGCTCACCACCCAGTCGCGGATTCGGCCCACCAACAATGGTCATTCCCACCCAATTGGAAGCTGAGTACGCCGAACCGTGGACGAGCGAAAAAAAAGCCTCCAACGAGTCGATACCGCTAGATTCTTTGTCAACAAAATGACCAGCTGGCAACAAATGATACGAACTCTTGTAACTGAGCGGGCGTGCGGTCTCCCATGGCTTTCTGCTCATCCTGGAGCTCTTCCTTGTGTATCTCCTCCTTCTCTAACTCCACCTGTTCTGTCACCGCCGTCTTTTCTTCCGCGGACGCCTCCTGCCAGAGAGCATTAACGACGCGCATGCGCAGGCGCATCCGCTGCGACTTCGCGTCGAGGGTGTCGCGTACGCCCAGGCTGTCGTATCCCGCAGCGGTAAGGCGCTCTTTGATCAAATCCCGGTTGCGTCTTTGGAAAACCTCGATGGCTTGGCTCGCGCGCTTCTTGGGCTTCGGTTTTTCCTGCAACAGCGCGTCGATGAGTGATCGGAGCTTGGCTGCTTGGCTGTGAGTGGCTGTCGGATTGGCCTGGCCGAGCTTCGTTCTCTGGTACCGGAACCAGTTGTTGATTTTCTGCGAACAAGCTCAATGCGATGCGTTAAAAAGAGCAAGAATATACCTACTGCTTTACGCTCCTTGATTGCCTCTCCCAACTTCTTGACCTCGTCTTCGGTCAATGGAACGGCGTCGGGGTCAGAAGGAAGAGGATAACCAAGCTCCCCATGTTCGGGGAAGCGCTGGAACCAGTTGCCGAACAGAGACGGCCAGAAAAGGTGAAGTTTCTTGTCTGCCTGACGGCGGATGTAGTCGGGCATGTAGGATTGAAGCCATAGTGTCTGGTCCTTTTTTGCCCAAGACGGTGGTGCCATAGGAAAATATGCTGGGGTAGGAAAACGAATATGGATATGCTGCGGTAGGAAAAGGTTTCATCTCTAGCGCACCACTAGCTTATATATTCAGGTACACTTACTGGAATATTTGGCGCCAAATTCGGACCATTTTCCACGACTGCAGGTAACCTAAAGGGACAAGCCCAAAAAGAACCACACGACCATGCGTGTGATGTTTTCAACCCCAATCAGTTGCAACCGCGACCGCCTCATCAATCGCCTCGTTATCGCTCATCTGGATCTCATCCACTTGACGCCGGTATCTCTATATCTAGATGCGCGTCGATATGACTTGGATTTTCTTCATCCCCTTTCACCTCCACCATGGCACAGACTGACACTAGCACGACCATCGCCCCCACCTCCCAGCAGGAGTTGGGGGCGCTGGTCTCCAAAGTGACTGCCCTGTCCAAGCTGACGCTGGACATGACTCGGCTTTGCATCGAGGTCAACGGTATGTCAATCGTTCGTTCGCTGCGATTCCCGAAACTAACTTGCTGATTACTATCTTAGACGCTCTTCCCGCCGTGGTCCAGGGGCAGGTCGTCGCTGCTCTCGCGGCTGCCGTCCGTGAGTTATCAAACATTGTACCTGCATTGTCTCCCCCTGAACCTGTCTTCCCCAGCGTCGATCACCTGGTACCATAGCGCTGCCCCGCTCCCTGATGAAATCGATGCGATGTTCCCCCCCGGCCTCTTCGACAACGAGCCGTGGCATGTCGTGTGCATTGGCCGCCGCCCCGGCCTTTACGCTTCGTAGTCAGTCCCTTTTCGACCCTCTTTTCTTTCTGATCACGAAACATCGCATAGTATGGACGCGGATGACCAAGTCCGCAATGTCCCAAACCAGTCCCGCAAGAGGAAGGACACCCGTGAGGAGGCCCTTCTCTATTACCGTGCTCAGCACCGTGCGGGTGGGTGCGAGCGAGTCTCCGAGGCTCCGCCTGCGTCATTTGTTGCCCCGGCCGGTTCTCGCGTCCGTCAATAGGTATTTCTTGAAAGTCTAACGTCCCTCAATTCAATCTTGCCTGATGATCTTGCTCAGATGCGGGCATTCCATCCTGGGACGGCGGGCATATTTACTATGTGTACATGATATTTGTCAATGCATTTGTGTCCTCGCTGCCTTCCCCTGCGAAGTCTTGATGAGTTCTTCAATCAGTTGATACGCGCGAGTCTCAACCTATCCCCCTGAGGCTGTAAACCCCAAGTCTCCCGGTCAAGTTCCTGCTCGTCCCACTGTCCACTTACGCGTATCACGTCGGTTGCTACCTGGTGGGTTTATGTTCGAAGAAGTCTTCTTCCTCAAATCACGCAACTACGCGAAAGAAGGATCAAAGGACGATGATATTATTCATAAGTACTTCCTACGCTCGTGCCCGTTGATTTACCCATAGCTCCAAAGCTGCGCGCCGCGCCTGCCTATCCAGCGCAGGCCCATGCGGCTGGAGCTCATACAGTTCCTCATACGGTTGATGCTGGGCAAGCCAGGACCGAATGCGATCGGATCGTTCTGTGCTCAAAGTGCGATAAGTCGATCGAAACAGTTCCGTTTCACCTTCATTATCGGAGGGAGGATCCCCGAGATGTGCCGCTAGAATCTGCACATGCTGCACTCCGGTGATGGGCCCGATTAATCCCATATCATGCCAGTGCTGGTTCTGGAGTGGGGTTGGTGGAGAGGCGTAGGGGGGGAGCGGGATTGTGGAGTACAAGTCATCGTCTGGAGTCGGGGGGGTGACGACTCGCTGCTCGAAAACGGATTGAAGAGAGGAGGGGAGGGAGGGAGAGGAATTGCTGATGCGGATGAAATGAGAACAATTCAAAGACCGGATTCACTACGCACCGAGAAAAGTCCGAAAGTACTGGATTAGTCCGGGGGATCTGCCTGAATGAGAAGTGAGCTTTTTGGGTCAGAATGCATGTGAAATACGTACGGATGGATGGATGTCGCGTGATGTTGAATCGTTGCCAAGTCCAAAAGTGCACTAACGGCAGACTCTTCAGCCAAAGTGAGCAAACCCCGGCCGTTGTGGGTCAGTGCAGGGTTTTGGGGCAGAAGGGCATCCGGAGAGCTGTGAGCGGCGTGGGGTAGCGATTCATTGGGCGGTTTCTTAGGAGGGTCCCACTGTCGCCGCGACGCCTTGATTGCGGCGCTGTTTTTGCAGGGATATATTGAAAGTTCATAGGTGCAGGAAGTCGTATTGTACGGACCGTCGTTCTGCAACATATGCTACCTGCTTTGCACGCGCCTCCGGTTTACTATTCCTCTGTCAGCTGGGAAACGGTAGAGACGTGGCTGGGCACTTGCCAGCGGTAACGGGCTTTACGCAGGCGGGCCTTCTCTTTGGATCGTTCCAACGCTCTTTTTACAATTGGTTAGAGTCTAAAAGTGCGAATTAATACGTATACGTACTCTGCTGTCCGAGGCTCTTTGTTCATGGGTTTCTTGCGTTTCGCCATGGGTGATAGAGAAGAGATCAAGTCACAATGTGACAGTGACACGTTCTGGCTTTGCGTTCATTTTGTTGCTCCGAGAGTTTCTATCTGTTTGAGTTGCTTGAAGTGCCAAATATTATTGATTGGGTACCCTATTAATCCCTCTAGATCTAATTTTCGGAGAGATATCTTGCGAGACGTTGTCAGCGCAGACTGATCTTTATGCTAGAGACGTTTTTGACAGCAACATCTTTAACGCTCTCGCAAGGTCAGATAGCAACAAGGCAAGCTAATACTTGGTATTCAGGTTCGGTTCTAGAATATATATCTTCAAAAAATAGGCATACCCTCCGAAACAACAAAATCTTTGTACGGCAAGTTTCGGTGGTGCGTTGAGCACAAGTTCTATACACGTTCCAACCAGTTTCCTGTTCGGATTGAATATTTCACTTCTGTTGATATTTCCCCCCCAAACTTTTACAACTGTTGAATGTGAGTAGGCTCATAGACCACTCTGGACTAACTTCGACGCATCGGAGGTCCCAGTTTCGCTGTGGTTCACGGGAGTGTTGGTGCCAGAGACGCGAATGAGAAAGTTTACTATCAATATTGAATTCACGGTGGGTCTGATCTTCGAACTGTATAAAGACACTGAATTGGCTACATGTTTGAAGTAATCCTGCCGATTTACATTGGTGCTCAAAGCCATGGCTGGGATTGCGCGACCCAAACACTGTGGTAGAGACGCCGACGGAGTGGTCGGCCCGGACACCGTGATGCGGATCAATTACGCATTCCGTTTCGTCTTTAATCTCCTCCCAGGATCAAGTTCTCTCTCTCGCCTCTCGAGTTCGCACCGAAGCATGGATCCGACAAATCGCTTTCTATTTCGTGCTTTTCAGGAGTGCTCTGGGGGTCTGGTATAGGCCAAAGTCGAGGTGCGCAATAATCAAGGCATCATTTATCGTTGACACATCACAATGATTCACATGTGTGTATTGGACCTTCGTCTCACACTACTACGACTGCAACAAAATGGCTTGTCCCCTGCACCCAGGATGGTCTGCGAGCGAAGACAGAGCCCTCAAATTTGGTATGTTTCGTACAGATGAGTCGGTATAAACCTGCTGATTGTTAATACCTGATTGATTCTGCTCAGAGGCCATAGAAAGCGAAGGGATAGCCACGACGGCTCTTTTGAAATCTTGGATGGACCACTACCAGACATGTTGCGATGGGAGGGGTGCTGGTGGCCATACCGTCGCAGTGACTGCGCCGGGGATCGGCAACGGGGCTGGGTCTCACGAGAAGCAGAGGAAAGGTTCGAAGTGGAACAAGGAAAACGGAGGTGGGAGGCGGGTGAAACTCGAGGCCCGTATTGCGTCCCGAAGCCACATCATGGTGCTACGGCAGCGTACCATCAATGATGGCGTGCGCAGGCCGTTCCAGGCGGCGGAGGAAGCGGTCAATCGGGCGCGGGGTGATGCGGCGGTGAAGAGGCTGATGAAAAAGCGTGCTGGGCGGAAATACTAGCGATTCTGATTTCGTGTTGCTATTGATGCTGGGTTCGAACAGGATTGACAACAAGTTCCCAAAGAAGAACTTCAAAAGGGCTGACATGGTCAAGCCGCCTCGTTAGAATGTCGCACCCGGCTCTCGGCGCCGATATCTGCTGGTTTATTGCCCGCTTCTGCACCACGGCAACACGCCGACAACTTCTACTCCCGAGTTCTGGTGTCCATCAAGTCGTTTGCCCGCTCCTCTACCACCACATCGAAGTAGAATTGGGGGCTCTCCCTCTGGTGGCGTCGCTCGCTCGGAACCCAAGGTTATCCGCAATGGTAACCCAAATTATTTCTCGGTAACTTTTGATTGTTGAGAAGCGGGTTTTAGGTCCATTCGTTGGTTTTCCTGGACTCCGACGCCACGCAAGTAGAAGCAACGCAGTGGCGAGCCGCTCTTGTGGCCATGCGCAACCTGAAACTGCTATTTGTGTGCCGCACCATTCCCCTTCCGTCCAACATCTTGCCCGCCATCACATTTCGTCTGAAGACATTCGGCTCCACCGGCTTGCTGGTAGGGGAATGGGCCAAATTTGTGATATCTCAAGATCAGCTCGAGCGGCTGTGGTTTGATTCCGATTTTTTTGGACATTCACCACGCGCAGTCGAGCTGCCTGCTTTATGGAGCATGAAGGGATGTGGGGCAGACCTGGCGAGATTCGCGCGCTACCATCCATCATTTACGCGACCTCTGGTTCTTCATGGACAAGCCTTCCCTGAGCCCTGCCGATCTCAGCGTGTTCGCGCTGTCGCCATCTCAACTTTCGACGATTCGGATTGGGACGGGGCACTTTTGAAGCTGCTGGAAGCGACGCCGAGACTTGTGACTTCCTTGATCGGTATCGCCCTCGACGAAGATCGCACTTGGGTTACTTCCCTGCACCGCATCAAACTTTGCCTCAGCGAATACGACGATCCGACTTGGACAACAATGGCGGAGATATCACTGGTGAGTTGTCATTTGATTCTACCGCTTCGGACTTCAGGTGACCGAATGAAGGGTGATGGGACCCTGGCGCACTTTGCCACTGTGCTCGATCGCCGCTTCCCCTACCTCAGAAGTGTGAAGCTAGTATTCAAGAACAACCAAAAGGAGCACGACGGATTGCTCGGGCGAGAAGATGGGAAAGTGTTGTGCATGGCGCTGTCAGCGCGCAGCTCGGGCCCCGTCCTCGAGATGTTTCACGTGGATGCTTATGATGGATGTGAAAGCTGGAATCGAAGGTGTGGGTGATTTGGTCGTTCCCCATTCGATTACAGTGTTTACTAAGTACGAAATGAGATGTCGATCCTTGATTGACGCGAGACAGGGAAAATGGGGATAGGATAAGGTTTTAGATGGTTGATGAGGGCGTATCCATCCAGAAAGATGTAAATCAGTGCGGATCCTATTTCACCGAAATAATAGCCTGCTCCTCCCCCGGGCCCCTTCCGCACCTTCCTTTCCTCAATGCCTCCTGCGAGGAAGAATGAAATGCGCTCGCGTGAGTCGCCGATGAATTGAAGTGCGGTGCAGGACTTAATTTATTCAGATTTACCTACCCCCCTGCCGCCTCGACCGGCGCCACGGGTTGAGGCGGAATCACCGATCGTCGAGCGCCAGGCGTTGACGCGTCCCTGCGAAACACCCGAATCCCAGGGCCGATGGGATGCGTTCGCGGCGGAATTTTCAGACGTGCTGAAACTGTGGGCTGACGGAGAATTCCGCGACGAGTGCGTGAGTTTAATGCGATCAAAGTGTACACTGACTTGTATCGCTGTAATAGCAGCCCATGCGACAATCGCTCCGAAGAGGAGATGGAGAGAAGGGAGAAGGAGCTCGAGGTGGCCTGGGATAATTTGATGTCGCAGGTGATGGATTGGATGACCCCTTGGGAGAAGCGCGAATGGCGGGCGGAGGAGAGACGTCAGGAAGAGCGGGAGGCACGCTACGAGCTCGAGTTGCAATTGTCGTGGGCAGATAGCTCGACTCCGAATATGTATGTTGAGTAGTTTGATGACGTTACCTAGTGTGTCGAATCGAACCCTCTATAAAATTATGCCATCCGCTTGGCGCTCCGTTTTAAGGAACCTATTTGTTCCTGTAGTTCATCAGTGATTCGGCTTAGGACCGATGCCGCGGCATTGGCAGCTCCCGGCCGACAACCTACGGTTGACCATTGAGGCCACGGTCTATTTAGGGAAATTGTGTGATTACGAACGCGAACTTTCTTTCACGCTCGCGATTGACAGCACAATGGGTAATAGACGTGTTTTATTTGACTCACACGCGTGTTTTGTGATTTTAAAGTGCTTTGAGCGGCCGAAACAATTGCAATTGCCAGATTTGGGCCACAAAGCACCGATCAAAGCCACTTCAACAAAGAGAATTCATTGTTCTAACTGGAGCAGAAATTAGTCAGTGGCCTAGGTGGCATACCCAGAACATATATAAAGCCATAGCTCTACGCTGAACTCCTTGCCCTCTTTCGGTGATACGGTCAGCCGTCCCTCAAGCCGATTGAGGACCCCCTCTTGATGACTATGTGATTGCACTGAAAGTCAGAGGCAGACCTCAGTTGTGGGAAGGGGATTGATTGCGATCTCCCTTCTCATGTATCTGGGGTATGTATTGGGCTCAATCCCTCTCGATGACTACGTGACTGCACCGAAAGTCAGAGGATGACCTCGGTTGTGAGAAGGGGATTGATTGCGATCCTCCTTCTCATGTATCTGCGGTATTCCAGGCCTAATTTGAGTTTTGATTATTCAGAAAAGCAATAATGCTTACCGGTAAGCAAAAATATTTTGATCATCACTTCCCAAAACAGACCGTGGCCTTGATGGGCAACCGTAATCGCTGTAAGGGACTTCGGATGATATGGAATGGAGATTCAGAAGATTGAATTGAGATTGCGAACATAATACATAGACTACATCAGAGTTTGGCTAGGGAGTGCTCGACGCAGACGGGAGAATTAGGAACATCTTCAAGGGTAGGGATTTCATTGTCGTCATCGGTACCGCGGGGGCTTGAGACAGAAATGGAGTCGCGGCATTTAGCGGCTGCCCCAAGCCGGGCTTTGCGTTTGAGCTGGAAGTTTGCGTCGATGCTGTGTGGTTTGGTCGTCAAGATAAACCGGATCCAAAGATAAGAACAGATAAGAACATACGCTATCACGAGGGCAAGAGCATTTGCCCTCAGGGAGGTTGGAGGCATATTTGTGGCAGATTCTGCGCCGGCCTGAACATTGAGAGAGAAGGAAGGGGAGCAGGGACGTACTGTTGGGCATGGTTGACTGGCGTAAGTGAGTAGGATGTTGGTAAGAGGCAGAAGCGCGTGATGGTGATGGTTTCGAAGATCAGAGGATCATCCTCATCCGGAGTTACCGGTTCTCGGACTGGTTCACAGCATGTTGACAGCATGTGGGCGCTACTTGACATCCACGTACACTTACGTACATATTCTTTCTTCTCGCCATCGCCGATGACCACCAACAAGGGCGCGACTCTCGACGTGGCGTGCGACTCTCCTGTGGATACCGACAGCAAGGACGCCGACATACTTGACGTCCCAGTGGAGGATGCAGCCAACGATCTGCCCATTTTGAAGGAGCCGGAATATCGTTTGACATGGGCGGATAAACATGCGACAGGAATGCGTGCCCTGGAACGCTCGGAGAGCCTCATCAGGGCGATCACGGGGCAGGTCAAGCAAAGCTGGACGCTGGATTGCACGCTAGCGGGACTGGGAGATCGGGAACACGGCGAGAGGTAAGTGTACCTCTTTCTTTCGTTCAGCGGACCCAAGCTTACAGGTCCAGATTCATCATTATGGACAGAATTCTGGCAAGCGTTGCCATGCCCTCAATATTGATCATGTCCTATGACCCGGTCAACATCGTGTTCGCCCGATCGGGGACGTTCCACTCGCTCGCGCATGCCAGCACTTGCACCCTCCATATGTCTCTTAGTGAGGTCGGGCAGATGGATGGTGAGAGTCTCGAGGCCGGGTGGGTATACGAACGGCGTACGCTTGAAAAACTTTGAAGTTGAAGTTCTGTTTTTGGTTCTCACACATTGTTGTTGTTTCGTTGGCAAAAAACTGTTCAGCTTCGAGCAATAATCGTAAGACAGAGTACATATGTAGGACGACAAGAGGAGGGACTTGAAGAATTGCGGCAGAGTGCAGTGTGGATATGCAGACATGTGCGGATGTTGTTCCGAGATGGTGGATCACGATGTACTTTTGAAGTAGAATAAGTTCTGTTTTCGATGCTTAAAAGTCCTGTCGTTGACAGAAAAAAATGCACAGCTTTACATTGAACAAAAACAAAGACCAGATATGTGGGACGAAATGTGGAACATGGCTAGTTGTGGTAGAGTAGAGTGGAGCGTAGATATGCAGAGATGCGCGGATGTTGTTTCGAGATGGTGGATCCTATGACAACAGCGGAACAATGCGATGATGGAAGGGGGGGAGCGCGGCGATCGGATAAGCAAAAAGAGTGCAGGGAGGGGAGGAAAGGATATTGGACGCTGGGGAGGAAACACTTTGGAGTATGAGAGGAGTGTATAACCGCAATAGAAAACCACATATCTAATAAATTCGATTCTGGGAGGTACCCTGTGTGTCGCGGTCGCGGCTACCGGGGGTGCGGGGGTGCGGGGGGGAATCCGGGCGGCGCGGAAGATGAGCGGCGGGGCGCGGGAGGCAGAATGATGCGCTGTACGTGGGGCGGGAGGTCGGCGTGCAGACGGAGGTAGCGCTATGGAGAGTGCTGGGGGTGCAGTGGACCGGATAATCGAGAAGGCAGCTAGGGAAGGACCGATAAACGGGTCGCCGGGAAACGGCGGGGGCGATGTGAGGCGCAGGAGGCGCGCAGCGCTGATGCGCTGATGCGCCGCATCTGAAGGCGAGGCTGCTATGTACAGATCTTGATAGAACTCCACGCAAAGAAGCGCAGGCGGCGCGGAGGTGCAGAGACGCCGCGGGAGCCGAAAGGGCGGGAACGGCGGCGACGCGCTGCGCTGATGCACCACATGCGAAGGCGGAGCTATGGCGTACGGATTCCGATATCACCCCACCCAAAGAAGCGCAGGGGCGCGGGGGTGCAGAAACGCCGCGGGAGCCGAATGGGCGGGAATGGCGGCGACGCGATTGGAGGTGCAGGAGGCATGCTGATGCGCCGCAGCCGGTGAGGGGCAGCGGTGTACGGATCCTGATAGCACCCAAAGAAGCGCAGGGGACGCGGGGCGCAGGAACGGCTCAGGAGCCAAAAAGGCGGGAATGGCGGCGACGCGATTTGAGGGGTAGGAAGCGCGCTGACGCGCCGCAACTGGATGCGGGGCTGCAATGTACGCATTCCAATAGTCCCCAAGAAAGCGCGGGTGGCGCGGGGGTGCAGGAACGGCGCGGAAGCGGAAAGGGCGGGAACGGCGGCAACGCGATTTGATGGGTAGGAGGCGCGCTGATGCGCTGCAAGTGGGGGAGGACATCATTATCTGGGTAGGGCAGGTGGAGGAACAGATTGGGCGGTGTGCGTACCAAAGGAACCGCTTTTAGAGCAAATAAGGAGGAGAGCGGGGCGGTAATAACGGGCGATGACCGAGCTACTGAGAGCAATTGAAGCGTTCAAAGACAAGCAGGCAGACGCTGAACAGGGCGGTCCAGCACTGGGTGGAGAGAGGGGCAGACAGGAGGCCCCAGAGGCCGGAGGGAGCCCCGCACAATCGGAGGGAAGAAGGGGTGATATAATGATAACAAATGTAAACAAAGTAGATTAAGCGAGGCGCTACGCCTACGCATCAGGCGGAGTGGCAGGGCGGGCGAACGGTGGGCGCGCAAAGCGGGTAAAGCGCGGGTCCCGGAGGTGAACAAAGGTGAGATGATACATCAGCTCGCACCCTGCCTTACCGGTCTCGAAGTATCACGGCGAAACCGGTCGCGAGAGGTCGTCTGATGTATCAAAACGCCGTATACGGCTGTACATGGGACGTCGGAAGCCGGGGGTCGATCACGTGAATGATTACATCATCCGCCAAATCTTCGAGGTATTTTTCGCAACATCGTCCCAAACACGCTGAAAAGCTGTTTGGAAACTTTTGAAGATGGGTTTCCTTTTTTTGGAAAGATCACCTTATAACTTTATGAGATGAGAATACTGGGGTTTTTCATTCAAATCGACAGGGGGTGTGACGCGTGACCCGATTTACCAGTTCGACATTTCGACAGCAGTCGAATTTTCGCGTGACACCCCCCAAATTTCGACAGCTCCATGGAAATTTTACCTTTTTTGCCACTGGGGGGGGGGGGGGGGGAGGTGACATTGCTTCAGAGGGTTCGACAAACCCCTCTGTGATGTGTGACCGCGACCAAAATTCGTCCTCGACAGGGGGGTGCGTGACGCGTGACTGTCGATTTGAATGAAAAACCCCAGTATTAGCTAAATCCCTTACATGGAATCGTAGCTATGCATAATAGCTACAGTTTGGTGGTCTTAGAATTACAGAAATGTTGTTGTGGAAGGAGGAGAAAGGAGTTTTGTGACGTGATGTTTTTGATTATATAAACACGTGCTGGATCGGGGTGACGCCTATCTTATGCGTGAATGCGGCTCGCTCCTTTCTTGCCTCCCCAATGTGTCTCGTTCTTTCTTTTCTTCTACGATGCCACAGGGCCCGCGCAGCTTCCAGCAGTTCCGTAAACCTCGACCTGCGGCTGTTTTCAAGACTCTGTGATTTGTTGTTTCGTTGACGCGAAGGAGATTCTGATCGCGAATAGGTCTTAGTTTTAGATTACCAACAAGCACTGGGCAGGGGACGTACTAGTCTCTTATAAACAGATGCTATAACAGTTGAACCTCGTTGTAAGGGCAACCTTAAGCTCAGCGCAGGGCGTGGAAACTAGCGGGGGAATCCGAAGTATAAATATGGGTACTAAATACAGGAGCAGGAATACTATGCACCTAGCGGGGGAATCCGAAGAGAAGAAAAGATGAGGATTCCCACGCCAGGCGAAACCTTATATACGAATCAGTAACTACCCAGTAGCACGTGTCCGGACCAAGCCACCGAAGATGGCCGGACTGCACTGCATTTCACATCATGGGAGGGTCATCTGGATGTCGCGCAGCTGCTCATCGAGCACAACCCATCCGTCAACCAAGCCACCGAAGATGGCTGGATTGCGCTGTATCTCGCATCGCAGAAGGGTCACCTAGACGTTGTGTGGCTGCTCATCGAGCATGGTGCATCCATCGACCAAGCCCCCAAAGATGGCATGACTGCGCTCCATCTCGCATCCGAGGGAGGTTGGCTCAATGTCGTGCAGTTGCTCATTGAGCACTGTGCATCCATTGACCAAGCCACCAAAGATGGCTGGACTGCACTGCGTTTTGCTTCGGAGAAGGGTCACCTCGAGGTCGCACAGCTGCTCATTGAGCATGGTGCATCCGTCGACCAACCCACCAGAGATGGCTGACTGCGCTCCATTGTGCATCAGAGGCAGGTCACGTCGGCATCGTGCAGCTCCTTATCGAGCACAACGTATCCATCAACCAAGCCACTGAAGATGGCAGGACTGCGCTCCATTTCGCATCGAAGAAGGGTCACCTCGACGTCGCGCAGCTGCTCATTGAGCACAATGTATCTGCCACCAAAGATAGCTGGACTGCGCTGCATCTTGCAGCAAAGAGGGGTCACCTCGACGTCGCACGGTTGCTCATTGAGCACAACACATCTGTCAACCAAGCCACCAAAGATGGCAGGACTGCGCTGCATCTGGCATCATGGGGGGGTCACCTCGATGTCGCGTGGCTGCTCATTGAGCACAATGCATCCGTCAACCAAGCCGCCAAAGATGGCAGGACTGCACTGCATCTCGCATCGGAGTGTGGTCGGCTCAATGTTGTGCAGCTGCTCATCGAGCGCAACGCATCCGTCAACCGAGCCGCCAAAGATGGGAGGACTGCACTGCATCTTGCGAAGGGGCGTCACCCGGACGTCGCCAGGATGCTCATCAAGCACAGCGCCTGAATTGAGTTAGTGTGAACTGTCAGAAATCCGAGGAAATTTGGATTCGTCCGTGATTGTGAGCACATTGGTAAATATGATGGTAGAAGTTTATCCGCTTCAGAGTATTGTGGATGATAGTCTCATAGCGATCCCCTCATCAACAGGTGGTGACATTCTCGACTGGGAACTGCGCGTTATCGCTGAGTAACGAAATAACTATTGAACACGAAATTGTTGCACCGTGGACTGAGGTGTAAATTACATAAGATGTTGAATTGAATGCACTTGAAAATCCGGTCCCGAACGCGAAACTGGCTGAAGAGGTGTCGGGCTAAACGGCAATTCCACGATGATTTCCGCTCGAAGAAAGGGTCGCACTCACGTTAGACGTGAGTAACGATGCTATTTGTCGCGAAGCCGTTAGACAGGAGGTACGACAACTTTAGTCACAAAGTTGTTCACGGACGCCTATTGATGGCCCTGAACGCCTATTCCATCACCTGAACGCCCATTCCGTTGTCACCGACCACAGACTTGGATCAAGGTGGGTGCACAGAGAAAAATTGGCAGCTACCTGGTGTCCGACAGTACGACAGAAAGGCAAAGAAGAGATACTCTGATATATCACCACAGAGTACTTGGCTGCCATTTAATCAATTTATGGGCAGCGAGCACCATGCCGCCGCCACCGTGGTGGGTAATGAGCAAGAGTTATACCTAAATCACATCAAAATTGGTCGTGTTTGGGCAACGACGCCAAGCATATGTAGCTCGACGTCGTCACCAATGATGAGCGCGAAAATACAGGGAAAAAATCGTAAAAATATACAAAAAAAGGGGTCTATGAGGAGATCTTGGGTTGCTATATCTGAATGTCTTCGACAAAATTCTGCCAATAAGCTCTATTGAGAGCCTTGCCCAACAAAATTGGATGCGACGCCACCAGCAGCTGAGCTATGGTGAGCGTAGTAGGAAGTAAAGTCGGTGCGTCAACACACATCGACGAAAATCAGGATCACTAATGCCTATAGTAAGCTATGGTGGTCTATAAATTTTGTTGTCTACTATCACGAACTATTGTGGGCTATGACTTTTGTTGTCTACTATCATGGTCTATGAGTAGGCCACCGTGCTTCAATTCATTGGTTTGTCTCTAATGTCCGATCGAGTTAGTTTCTCTCTTCGTCAGTTCAGGACCACACTATCTTCTTTGCACCACTGACTCAGGTGCCGTTCGAAAAAATTCACGGCAGGTACGCAGTGTTCAATGTCCTCGAGCAAACATGACACACGAAGCATCTTTCTGAATAGACAAGATATGCCTTCGCTTCGCTCCGGCATCGGTCAAGGTACTATTTCCATGGCCTTATTCACTTCCGGCATATGTCTATTATCTGCTTCGCCCATGTTATGTACAGAGACATGGGACATGCATATGGAAAGCAATGGAGAGCTCGACGTTGACAGCAACGGCAAGAGATCTGATTTGTTCGTGAATGTAAGTAACTTATGGAGTAGACAATTCTTGAAGTAACGACCGCAGTTATGAACCAGCTCGAACGAACTATCTACAAACGCATGTAGTCTATACTTCTCGTCCCCAATGTATACAACCTGACGGCGATCGAAACGGGGTGACCTGATTATGATATAAGTATCTGCAGCTTCAAAGATCTATAAGGAAATCAATGCTCACTGCACGCCCAATCCAGTGAAATAGTCTGGCGTTAGTCTGGTGTTCAGGAGACTGGTACCTTTGAGGCAGAAAAGGAATTGTGCCTTGAGTATCATGAATGCGAGGTGAGGGAAAACGTCGAACGAATGAAATGCAGAGTCAAAAAGACTGTTTTAATCATAGGGAAGATTCGAAGGATAAGTAGCTCACATTTGCGAATCACAGCTCGTAGCATTTAGTGGATGGCCTCGGGGAACACCGGAGTCCCGTGTGAGACGTCGAGCACTGGATATATATCCCTAGCGTAAACAGATATACGAACCATGCATGTATAAGTTCAACTTCACCAAATTAACTTGGGAGTCCAAATGAATCAACATTTTCGGTTCAAATTAATGGCGGGACACACCTCAGTTTGCTAAAAACATGCCTCCAGAATGCCTTTCACATCCGCATCAATGGCGCAACAAGATTTCTCCGTTTTCGAAGCTGACACCAACGAGTCCTAGTGATGCTCTGGGTGCGGCCCGGCTTGGAGGCCCGGGCCTGAATGGGGGCTTTTTGAATCGAGTCCTGGACCAGTTTTGAGTGAAGGAGTGTTGTCTACATCTTGTGTGATTGATACACTTAGACTTGAACTCACCGAGATGATTCTTCAATGGACTTCAGCGCAATCTGTGTCTTTCCGGCACCACCTAGTCTATACAGAACATAGATGTGCAGTTTCCCAGTATCCTGAGTGAAGAACTGATGCATTGCGTCCAGGATTTCTAATGGCTTAAATGCAAGGTCATTGAAGCGCGCGTTTCAAATCAAATGCCTTGCGGAAAACGCAAATGGCTCTGGGCGGAATCTGAAGCGAGAGAAATGTTCGCAATGACCCTGGCTGTCCGGATCTTGGGGCACGCCTCAGAAAGTGTCTCCGGGAGCTGTGGAATTGAAACAGTCACGTTTTAACTGCAAGGCCAATGAAGCATGTGTTTCAAAATGAATTCCTTGTGGAAAACACGATAATGGCTTACAGCCAATGTCGGAACCGAAGGCGCGAACGAAAAGACGTTTTCGGAGAATTGTAAATATCTCGGCCAGTTCTCCACCGATTGGAATGAAATGTATCTGGATATGTTGGGCTAATCCGTGCGAAATTAGTGACAGAGAGGAATTTGTGAAAATATTATGTATTGGGTAATTTGTGTTTTTGGGCCGTTTTGGGGCCAAATGCATTCTAGCCTGCCCGGAACATGTCCCAGTGACTTAATATTTTGGAAGGGACAACATCTATACCTTAGAGAACATATGACAAAGCCAGAATTTTAAGAAATGGCTGGATAAATGTACTCCTTTCAATATCTCTGAGTGTCAAAATCACCAACTGTATCTGATGGAGCTGGAGGGACTGTAGCTAAATTATCCATACTTCTGGCTCCGTCACGTTCTTTCGCAGGTATACATTGTCCCTCCCCAAATACTGGGTTACTGGGACATGTTCTGAGCATGTCAGAATGCAGTTGGCCCAAAGACGGCTTGGAAACACAAATTACCTAATACATAATATTTTCACCAATTCCCCTCTGTCACTAATTCCGCACGAATTATCCCAACATATCTAGATACATTTCATACAAATCGATGCAGAACTGGGTGAGATATTTACAATTCTCCGAAAACGTTTCAAAACAAGAAATTTTGTTCGCACCTTCGGTTCCGACATTGGCTGTAAATACAAGGCCATTGAAGCACGCGTTTCAAGATGAATGGAAAACACAATAATGACTTAAATTGAAGCACGTGTTTCAAAATGAATGGAAAACGTAATAATGGCAAATGCAAGGTCATTGAAGCATGTGTTTCAAAATGGATGCCATTTGGAACTGAAATAATGGCTTAAATGCAAGGCCATTGAAGCACGCGTTTCAAAATGAATTAGTCTAGCGCTGCAACGAATATTGCCTCCAAGGATGTTCTCCCTCCGACCTCCTTTGGAGTCGTTCTTGCAGGTGGGACATCACGAGGAATAGGACACCAAAAAGAATGTAGAGCACCACTAGAAATTATTAGTCAATGCTTCGTGGGTATGGGAAAATGGCGAACGTATGGCGGCAAATATCCAGAGAATTTGATTGAACTGGGATGCTGCGTTGGTAGACATAATCAGGGAGATTCCGCCCAGAGCCATCTTTGCAAGGTATTTAGTCTCCTCTAAACAGACACTACAACAATTCTCACTCATACCTCGTGTGTTGTAGTCTGTCAGTTTCCCGAGATCATTGCTCGGTGGTCCCGGTTATTATATAACTTGGGGTGTAGGGCCGTGGCTTTGCCCGGCAGAAACTCGTACTTATGTACTTTGTACTCAATCATAACATAGAATTATCAACTGTACAGTTTATGGGATATAACGGTTCCTCGACCTTGGATGATGTGCTCTAATTTTCTCATAAAGTCCTTCGCTGTGAGCGGAAGAAGTGAGAGCAAGGCCGAAAAGCTGAGAGAGACCGAAGGGTTTGTGCAAAAGGAGAAAAGGCCAAATAGATTCAAAGAATCGCGAGCCATTTTGTTACAGCTATTGGCAGTACCGAAGGCGCGGATCGAAAATTTCTGTTTTGGGATGTTTTCAAATAATTGTCAGTAACTCAACCAGTTCTGCTCCGATTTGGATGAAACCTAGGTAGATCTGTCGGGCTAATTCATGCGCAATTAGTGATAGAAAGCGATTTACGAAAATACTATGTATTAGGTAATCTGTGGTTTTGGACCATTTTCGAGCCGAATGCCATCTAGCATACCCAAGACATGTCCCAGTGACCTAATATTTTGGGAGGGACAACGTATATACGTAGGCAAACATGTGATAGAGCCAGAACTATATAATATCCCGATATAAATGCAATCCTTACAATATTTATGAATGCCAAACCTACTAAATGTATCCAATGGAGCTACAGGGACTGTAACTAAATTATCCATAATTCCAGCTCTATCACGTGTCTATTCAGGTATATATGTGATTCCCACAGAAATCTCTCGCTGTGCAATGAGAGAAGGCTACGGAGTACTGCTGTTGGCCTTCATGAATAAATTAAAAGAGGGCAAAAATCACTGTGTTGATCAAAAAATTATTCAAACCCAGATTTTCACAGCAATGGAGGTGAAATAGATAGTCCGAATCAAAGATACAGTGGCTGCTAATTAGGCCAATGTACTTTTGGCGGGATAGTGGCCGGTTTGCCTCAAACTCCGGTGCCGGCGACCAATCAACGCTAGCAAGGTGGCCCCCTCGGGGGAGTTCGCGATTGCAGCCATATCCTTCTCCAGGGCCGCTTGATCGTTGTCGGTGAGGCACTCCAAGTTGAGGGAGCGCTCAAGGACAGCCCCCATCGTGGCATTCTCCGACGAGGTGCGGAACGAATGTCGGAGCACCAGCGACATGCCAAGCTCGCCAAAAAAGTCGAGGCTGAAGGGGGGGCAGGTGGGAGTTGCCGAGGCACCCCCTTTCCGAATGAACAGAGCATAGTCTGTAAGTAAGTCAACATGAGGGCATCCACTCCACCAAGCAAGACACCGCGCACCGGTCCAAGACACGGACGCCCCCACCGGAGTGCACTCCGTCCCGGATTCCCGGCAAAAAATGCAGCGCTCGTCGACCGCCCTCCCGTTCACCGACAGTGCCAGGCACGGGAAGGGTTCCATCAGGCATCGGTTACAACCTTTACCCTTGATGACGGCGATAGGAGAACGGTTCACAGAATCTGCAATTTCGAGGTCTTCAGGGTACCCAATGAGGGGGCCAATGGGGCCCTTCTCGATAGACGCAGCGGGAGGATTGGAGAAACACCCTTCACCATCTGCGGAAGCGACTTGGTCTGAAGAAAGCCTACGAGGAATACCGTCCACGCTGTCCGGCACGGCCATCGCGACGTCGGCGGTGGCCGCTTGCTCGTCAGAAGTGTTCAGTAGATTTGCGAACTCGGGGACGCGCTTCAACGCCTTGAACACGCGGAGGGACCATTCAAGAAGCTTTGTGGCCTCTGTGGCGTGGTGCTCCTCTCGCCTCTCATGCTCGCGGTAGGCATGAGCAAGCTGGGCGTCGACGCGTTTCAATGAGGCCGCCCTCCAGTTGTCCAGTTCAGGCCGATAACTGTCAAGCCTGGCTACACGCTCCTCTTCAGTGAGAAAGAGCTTCAGGGGTATTTCTGGCATGACGGGCTTGGAAAATATGGACTCGTCGAACTCGATGGGCTCGAAGGACGCCTCCTTAGGTCGGGGTACCGCAGCATAACGCTCCAGGTCGGGAGCGACGGTCCGGAGTATGTCCAGATACTGGGCAAGGTGGGCGCGTTGCACTGGGGTAAAGGGAGCCGGGAACAGAAGCTTGCAATCGCCGACCTTTTCGACAAGACGGTCTCTCTCAGCCACCAGGAAGTCGAACGATGGCGGAAGCCCCCGGCCAGAGCACGGGGCGGCAGGGTTTGTGCTGATGCAAGAGAGTATCAGACTACCGCCCGTGCCCGTGATGGGCTACGCACCAAGATTTGTCGAAGGACTTGCCAGAGGACGCCATTTTGCTCGGGGAGAAGAAGGTGAAGTACTCAACCACAAACAACACTAAATACCACGTGATGTCGTCCCCGGTCCCGTGACTGCACGGCGGCCAAATCTGACGACACCCCCGAAAAAGGAAATCGCCATCAATTTCATTCCTTTTCCACTCTCTCGAGCCACAGAAGATCGTTTGTTTACGGGGACTTCATGTATTATAGTCCATACATGTCAATATTACCTCTCTATATTATTTCTCAGCAAAAAGTTTGAGGAACTCAGCAAGAGAAGTGCCTGTCAATCACTATGCTAATTTGAACCACTGTGGCTTTGTCGGGGTCCCACAAGCTGGCAGGCTCCTCGGAGTCGTTGTGCTGAAGATAGAGCTGGTATCCGTGGGATGTGATCCAAGCGCTTGCATTTTCCACAGAGAAAAAGGGACTATGAGCGGGATCCCCGAGAGCGGGTGGAAACGCCGAGGCTTCCCCCATGGACACTTATTTATTCCGATCGCCACATATTATTTATTTGTTTGTTTGTAGGGGCGGGGGGGACCTCCTTACCACCACAATCCCATTATATTTGAGTCACTGATTGTTCTACGCTTAGTACACTTTCCCTTCAACTCGACATTACGACTTTACTGCACGCCTCGCGCCGCTGGCCAATACGACCTTGACACTTCTAGGTCCCCGCTTGGACCTACCTTTACTTCTTCAGCGCCCTGTGTCTCACTTCAAAGGACTGTGTCGCACATCACTCGCATCTGATACACATCCTCAGGGTAAGGCGGCCGGAAGTGCCGAAAGCGGTAAGCATATTACATTACCAATATTACATCAATTCTTTTTACGCCAATCCCAACACTCCCGCCACAATGAGCGGCCTCCCCGAAGCCCTCAGGATCCCGGATGGACCAGAGTGCCTCTCTCTGCCCCCTAACAACCTACCCGTGGCCAGCCTCATCAAGTTTCAGCTGCCACCCTAGCACAAATCCACTGTCGACATGGATCCCATTATTTCTCTGACCTTCCTCCCATAACCACCTTCAATGTGGAGATCCCGACTCCACCCTCGATCGTTGTGAAGGCCCTCGGGCGCTTCCGTGAGAACGCCGAGGCGTCTTGGGTCAAATGCGCCGTATGCGTGCGAAAAATTGCATTTTGGAGCCATTTCTCGCGGATTTTGACTTCTTTTGTATATTCGAAAATCCTCTCGGTGACCCGTGACAGGTTCGAAAATTTTGGAAAATTTTGAGGGCTGTGACGCGTGACTTTCGAATTGAGCGAAATAGTACAGTAGGTGATTCAGCCGGAATTTATGCGATCGCTTGTTCCTTCCTGGCATTCTTCAGCCTATTACATCGGACTATTGCAAATGAAGCTCCTTACGGTCTTCTACAATATCGTGAATGTCAATGAAATACAATACAAGTTCCTTTATTATAGAAAACGGTATACAATCTCAAAAGTCTACTGGAGCGATAGAGGGGTGTTGGAGATCCATCTGCTGAACATGTCCTAAATCAGAGCATCAGTATCTCAATTAACAAATAAGAATATCAATAATTACCGATGCCGCCTCGGGTTGATCGAATGGGACCATATGCCTGAAATGTGTGAATGAACCAATCACGAAGAGGTAGAAAATGGAAAACAGACCCAGCCTCGAGGATTGTGACGAACGTGACGTTCCCAGCAGTAAATCCTTGCCGCCCGCGCTTCGGACCGCTCCAGCGAGCGTGCCACGCCCAGCGGTGACCCACGGAATAGACTTTGCCGCCCCGAACTCGTTTTGGAACGAGGCGTCTAGCACCTCGAGCGACGTTAACATGCCGAGTTTGACATTTCAACTGTTTGGTTGACAACTTATCGTTTCACAAAAGGAAACAAATCCCAAGAGACAGTTTTGCTTGAAATTGCGCTGGCTATCACCTGGGCGACTCGGATTTGAGAAACGGCCCAAAATGTGCTTATACAGCGGAATTTGTTGTCATGCACGTCTCGGCGTCCTATCCAAGCTGCTGCCCGGCAAATATTCGCTGGTGAATCATCCAGACAATGTATACATGGCCATTTTTGTGTGCCCTGCCTTCAATCCGATGGTTTGATGCCTGCAAAGCTTAAATCCATCAAGTGCTGCCTTTTCCTCGTCCAAACCACCCAAAACACTCGAAAATGGAATTGAAGTCTTTGAAAATGCACCTCAATATTATAATCGGGTCACCCAATGTCAGACTCGAATAAAACTAAAAATTAAGACAGTCGAAATTTTTTTAGTTTTATATAGATCAGCAAGTGCCCAACCCCACTAGTGACTAGTAGTAGGTTAGTAGTAGGACATTTTGATTGTTACGGACTCGGGCCGGTCGCCTGTTGTGCTGCGAAAGAAACCCCCACTCATCTTCTGCCCCTGGCATGGGACCACTTTCGCCCTCCGCTCGTGAAGGGATTTGAGGGCAGCGAAGGCCAGTTCTGTCTTGTTTGTCGTGGAGAAGTCAAACATCAACGCATCCCACAACGCTTTCGACGTCTTATACACATCATATTTGGTGATGAGGTGTGTCGAGAGTCGAGAGCGGATGAGGCCCAATGCACGGCTGTCACTAGTCTCTCGTAGACAGACACTTCAAACAATTTTGATCTCGTTCCTCAATTTGTTGAAGTCTGTTATTACAGCTCTTTGCGGTACAACAGGCGCGGCACCTTTTTTTTTTTTTTTTTGAACTTTCCACTAGAACAGCCACTGGGGGGTCAGTTTTTGTCAGAATCCATTGGAAATAGGCGCGTTAGAATCGCGCTGCAAATCCGCAGGCGACCAAATACCGGCTTTTTTGATCTGATTACATAATGAAATTTCTTCCGCAAAATCATGGCTTTGAGTAGGAACACTGTAGCACTGTGAGTCCTGGCCCGATTGACCTAATTCCTGGATATGTTATGTATCTGAGGTGGGACTTTGGGACGGTCAACTCTTATCAGCAGTATGTCGACCCATTGTGATTTGGCACACACTTTGGTGAGGTAGATATTTAAGCCCTACTATATATAGACTACTATAAGACGCTTTGGGTAATATTATACCTGTGAGCATTCAGGACCCATAGCCCCACCTCAGATACATAACATATCCAGGAATTAGGTCAATCGGGCCAGGACTCACAGTGCTACAGTGTTCCTGCTCAAAGCCATGATTTTGCGGAAGAAATTTCATTATGTAATCAGACCAAAAAAGCCGGTATTTGGTCGCCTGCGGATTTTCAGCGTGATTCTAACGCGCCTATTTCCAATGGATTCTGACAAAAACCGACCCCCCAGTGGCTGTTTCAGTGGAAAGTTCAAAAAAAAAAAAAAAAGGTGCCGCGCCTGTTGTACCGCAAAGAGCTGTAAGCGAGGGGTTCCGATGGGAGTAGAAGCTTGTTACATAATCTTCGGAGTTTGAATTTGCCCTTCTTTTGTGTCGTTTTCGCTATGCGGCTTATTTTGCTGACTTTTTCTGGGGCTTAACCCACCGTTAGTGCCTGTCTGTGACGATCTGCCTCTTTAGAATTTCGTGAATCGTGCTTGAATCCCATCGTTCAATGTGATAGGACATCCGGGGGACATCAATATGCCGTTTAGCCATCAACTTGACTCTTCAACAGCGGGGTCAAATGGTACTCAAAAAATCCAAATAAATTTAGGCAAGCACAGAAGATCTGTAAGGTAGGGGACAGACAAGTGCGGTTGCCCCACGTGATCAATAGCCTTATTGGGAAGATTGTTATATTTTCACTGAAATGAACCTGTTCTCAGACGATATTAAAAAATCTGGCTCCACAGTTCTGTGTGAATGTATCATAAGATAGCTCCCAAATATTTTGAGGAATTTCAGTCGAGAAATGGGGGACGAGTTCCCAAATTGAAGTGGGCAGGCAACGCGATTGATGTAGACAGAGAAGATCATCAATGTCTGATCATTTTGGAACTAGTCCTCCATTTCTCAACCAAAATTCCTCAAAATATTTGGGAGCTGTCTTGTGATACATTCACACAGAACTGTGGAGCCAGATTTTTTAATATAGTCTGAGAACAGGTTTATTTCAGTGAAAATATAACAATCTTCCCAATAAGGCTATCGATCACGTGGGGCAACCGCACTTGTCTGTCCCCTACCTTAACAGTCTGTTAGAAGCATAGAGACACTTCAAGGCATGGGGCAAGGCCCTCATTTTGTGATTATGTAATAAGGTTCTAATCTGATCGGACACCCGAGCTTAAAAACGGACTAGGCTGTCACGTTCGTCAAACGTGTCGCGCAGCGGTACCGTTAAGGTTGTGGCACTTGCAGAACCGACAGGGGTTGCGGGTGGCACACCAGCTGATATGACTGTCCACAACCCCTCCTTGCGGACTTCTGACTCAGTCTTGACCGCCCACGAGAGATATTCACGAGCGGCTCGGAGAGGTTTGTCGTTGGCCATGAGGAAGGGGGATAGGACAAGACCTGAAAGGAATGTCCAAGTCTCAAAGGTAGTTCTTCTAGGTCGTTCCGAGTTAGAAGGCCTCGGGGCCCATAACCTATCAGAAATCTAAAAGCGCGATAGCGCGATACCCTCAGTCGTCGTAGGTGACAAGACTAAATTAATAGTACCTAAAAGCACGATAGCACGATACTATGGACATGTAAGTAATATAGCAAAAGAAACAAAGACAATACACGTACCCCTCAGTCATCATAGGTGACAAGACTGAGAGACATTAGGCACGACACAGTGCAATTATATAGAGGCAGGTCCTGGACCGGAGGCCGGTGGTCGTTTCCACCATTCACTTTCTGACAACTATTAGCTTAGGAAACAACAGCACCGCGCCACGGCACACTAGACCTTGCCCAAATAGCTTCGTCAACGCAACCAGTCAATTGGATGTCATTAATTCATCGTTGTCCATCGTTGCGCTTGATTTATGAACTGAATGTTCTTCCCGTTGTGCGCCATAGACTCATTGAAACCAGTGTCACATTTTTCACTGGGAGAATATTGATGACATTCGATCAATTCGCGGGAGACACTGGGACGCGGGTATCGGACCGGTAATTTTGCAAGGGACGGAACTCAAAACGCTTGATTACGATGGTTCAACACCTATATGCGGGATTGGAAGGCACGCTATCGGGATCGCTATGCAAAGCATATCCTCAACGGTGAGGCATATCCTCACAACCACCTGTGTACGTGGTGCAAAAAATCGGATGGCATATATGTTCTGTGTTGGCTCTGCGCGATATGATGACCATGTGCGGATTACTCCAGAGAGGAAGCAGGTATGTAGTATCGAATTTTTTATCAGTAGTTCTGCACACTGATGCAAGACAGCGCTCGAACTGTAACAACCATCGCGCGGTGAATGAAACAAATATCAAACGGAAAGAAGTTGATTCAACTGGGATCGGGGCATGTGCTTGTGCGCGTCATGGCTGCTTTTATCCACACTCAGTCGTGGGATTCAAAAAGGGCGAAAAGTGGGTGCATTCACCGGCTCAAGAAAGAACTGAAACATAAATTATCTAGGCAGGTCAATATGGACTATGCGATTTCAGAAGTCTTTCGGCAGCTCCCAAAAGAAATCAAGGAGTTCCTCCTGATATACAATATTTCCTGTCAGTGGGTTATTCACACTGGATACAGCGCTTTATGGACGGAAAATATCTGTTCTATCGGGAAGATCTCAAGCTGTCAGCAGCAGTCGGAAAGTTTCATCTTGAAACCCACATCTTGGAGTGTTTCTGGGAGTTCACATGGAAGGCTCCGGCCAGTTTGATGGCGAAATCCTTGAGACATTGTGGGCCTCTCTCGATAAAGTCGTTGGGAGCACAAGAAGCATGTCATGTGCACATCGCCAGGAGGTGCTTGATGACTATATGAATGATTCAAATTGGAAGAAGCTCGTCGGAACAGGTACTTAAAAAGCTAGGCAGGGTGCCACATTCGATGCTTAATGGTTAAACAGCGGAAACCTTGTGATCAGTAAAATGGATCGCGCTCAGGATGGGCTGGTATCTGTGCAGGAGGCTTTCGAGCAATTGTCTGCACGTATAGGAGACAGTGTGATAGCAAAATGGAAGGAAGAGGAGACTCAAGCTCTTGCCCACGGTGGAGTTGGCAGGAAAATATATAAAGCTGAGGCGGTGGAGAGTACGTCAAATCCCACTCAATCCTACAAATTGAGTAACTCATTCATGGTGCAGGCCCTGGCATCGCTGAAACATGCTTGCGTCTCACTGAAGCTGAGAAAAAAGCTAGGGGAGGTGAGTCCGGTGTATTGTTTAGATTGAGGTCATGTTCTTCAAAATGCCCAGATACTTGTTGGGCTCGGTACAAATGACACAGGCACCTTTCCGGATCAATTGCGCTTATTACTGAAGAATTGAACCTGCAGCGGGCCCAGTCTGTGTCTATCCTGCTCAATATGTGCTGTCTGATCATATAGGAATAATTTGGCAATCCATGTGGCATCTCTCGGCAGACGAACCTCTGCCGCACAGAAGAGGGACACAATTGTCAAACAGGATAACCTGCAAAAGAGAGTTTCGAAATTTCAATGAAAGCAATGCTTTCTTTTATCCGAAAGCATACCACCGGAGAGAGCGATGAATCAAGCACAGATGAGGAGATGTCATCTGACTCTGATTGTGACGTGGATGAAGACATAACTGATGTTTCTTCTTCAGAGGATGTGGCCAGAGCATGGGATAATGAAGAAATCGAAGATGAGGCTCAATCAACTTCAGCTGTTCTCGCAGAAAAGATGAGATTGTCGCTACCTTCAAATCTCAAGAAGGGTAATATAGAGAGCCACATATTCTCTCATCTCTGCGAACAGGAGGCAAAACTTTGCGAGGGTCAAATTAATGAGTCAGCAGCGCGCCTCTCGAGTCCTTCCGCATAGCAAGCGCCTATGCAGGCTGCTGCTCTTGCGAAGGTCCTGCTTCAGTCACCATGAAGCCCTGGCCATCAGGAAAATCTGAAATTGCACTATAGACCATCATGCCTTTTGTGGTAATACCTCCAAATGTGATCTTTGTGTGACTCCATTTGTGACCGCCCGCGTCTTTTTTTTCATTGGAGTCTTGCTCGTCGCGTCGCGTACCGGTAGTTTACTGCGCCACTGATGTATGGAGGGCAGTGTTATTATGTAATCTTCGGAGTTTGAATTCCTTCTGGGCTATTCTGCGCCTCCACTCACACTGATCATGTTATCTTCTTTCCAGAATTCCATTGCGAGCTGAATTTTATCGAACAATGTTGGGGTTATGCAAAGAGGATTTATCGAATGTTTCCCACCTCATTCAAGGAAGAAGACCTCGAGCGGAATATGAATGCGGCGCCCAACGCGGTCCCGATTGAAACCATGCGGAGGTATGTCTGTTCCGCATCATTTCAATCTGTTTTGCTCATAGAATCACAGATTTTCGACTCCGTCTGACCGTTTCATGGACGCGTATCGCAAGGGACTCAATGGACTTCAAGCTGCCTGGGCAGGCAAACGATACCGCGGTCACCGTGTGATGCCGAAAACCATCATGGCACTTTTTGATAGATTTGGGCGCAAAAAAACATAGATTCACACTGCAGTAGTTAGCTTTCCTACCCGGTCCTTGATGGTCTTCACAATCATTGTGCCTCGGGAGTAGCGTTGCCGCGGTCTGGTCCACGTCCGGTTCAACCCCAAATTTTCCGAACCTTGAACTGGATCTGCGGTTCGGTTCATGGCATTGGCCGAACCTTGGACCGGACCACAGGTTCAGGTGAACCTGGGTCCAGTTCGGCAATAAAATATGTTGACAAATAATTGAGTTCATACTCAACTAGGGAGAGGGCCAGGTATGAGACACTTGGTCCAGTGACATAGCGTGAGAAATTATCCCTCCTGCAGTGATGGGCGCCCGGGACGCCCATATACTAATACTAATATTGCAACAAAGATATGCTCCAAGTAATTGAGTTCATACACTACTAGAGAGAGGGCCAAGGATGAAAATATACTACTCGGTGCAGTGATGGGCGTCCCGGACGCCCATCAGAGGGAGGCACAGCATGGGAAATTTACCTCTCTCTTTATAAAATAACGGGTGTCTGTCTGAAGCCTTTAACGCCCTACATATGGTCTTTCTGACCCGAATCTATGGATTGTCTTACAACAAGCGCTCAGCGCCAATTTATTTCCCGGCGCTTGGGGCCTCAATCGGCGCTAATCTGTCCCTTGCCACCTTAACTTCCCACGTCGTTGTTCAGTAATGCGGTGATCTTTCAATTAGTCTCAGTGCCTTGAAGTTTCCGCAGCAAGTCATTTTCCAAATCTGTGTATACCCCAATTTTTCCACCGTAATAATAAGAGACACGAGTAGGGATTGTGTTCTCATCTAAGTCTTTATATAACGGATGTGCGAAACTTTTAAACTCCGCTCTGGGTAAATCAGCTCCAGAGTTATTGAAAGCGCAGGGAAAGTGCAGTTTGCACGGTCACCGGATGATGATTTGATGCTGAGAGGCTGTTAAAATCAGGGAGGGGATGCGAGGCCGCGAAGCGGCCGAGCAGCCGCTTGTATTTCCTACAGTGATGGGTGTACAGGACGCCCGTACACTAACATTGCAAAAAAAGTATGCCTCCAAATAATTAAGTTCATACACAACTAGAGAGAGAGGGCCAAGTATGAGAACATACACCTTGGTGCAGTGATGGGCGTCCGGGACGCCCATCAGAGGGAGCAGCATAGCATGGGAAAATTCCCCCCTCCTGCAGTGATGGGCGTCCGGGACGCTCGTATACTAATATTGCAACAGAGACATGCTCCAAATAATTGAGTTCATACATCACTAGAGAGATGGCGAAGGATAGAGTATATAGTACTTGGTGCAGTGATGGGCGTCCGGGACGCCCATCACCGTACAGACTGGTTTTGACAGGTCTGTGAATTTTGCCTTCCCTTCACTGTAGAATTTTGCTTTCCCTCTGGTGATGGGCGTCCGGGACACCCATCACTGTACAGACAGGTTTTGACAGGTCTGTGAATTCTGCCTTCCCTTCACTGTAGGATTTTGCCTTCCCTCTGGTGATGGGTGTCCGGGACGCCCATCACTGTACAGACAGGTTTTGACAGGCCTGTGAATTTTGCCTTTCCTCTGGTGATGGGCGTCCGGGACGCCCATCACTGTACAGACCGGTTTTGATAGGTCTGTGAATTTTGCCTTCCCTTCACTGAAAATTATCTCTCCAGCAGTGACCGGGACACCCATCACTGTACAGACAGGTTTTGACAGGACTGTGAATTTCGCCTTCCCTTCACTGAAAATTGTCTCTCCAGCAGTGATGGGCGTCCGGGACGCCCATCACTGTACAGACTGGTTTTGACAGGTCTGTGAATTTTGACAGGCCTGTGAATTTTGCCTTTCCTCTGGTGATGGGCGTCCGGGACGCCCATCATTGTACAGACAGGTTTTGACAGGTCTGTGAATTTCGTCTTCCCTTCACTGAAAATTGTCTCTCCAGCAGAGTCCAGCAGTGATGGGCGTCCCGGACGCCCATCACTGTACAGACAGGTATTGACAGGCCTGTGAATTTCGCCTTCTCTCTGGTGATGGGCGTCCGGGACGCCCATCACTGTACCGAGAGGTATGCCCCGGCGTGTGAGATTCGTCCTCCTTCTCCAGATGGGTGTCCTGATTCATGTATTCGCTGTAAGGTCACACCATTAATTTTCAATGTGAGACAGGTGAATAGCTAGGGGCAAGTCAACAGAGAGGTAGTGACAGGTGTCTGAGTTTTGTCCACCCTCTGGACAGGCGTGCGACTTTTGTCCTCCCTCTAGTGATGGGCGTCCGGGACGGACGGCCAGGAAATGCAGAATCTCTCTTGGGGTGACACGGTTGGCGATGCATCTGATACCTTTGATATCTTTCGGGGCTCTACACGGCCGCACTGATGGCTTAAAACATCCCTGATATCTACAGACATAAAGATGTATTAAATCAGTTTTACTACAATTTTGCTTTTGGGCTGCTTAAGACTGGCGTAAAACATCCAAGTTTTACGATTCCTTCAAGACTTCGCCAAGTCGGCTAACAATGATGTGCCGCATGCGGCTATATACTGGCCACTCGAGCCGGCTTCTGGGGGCTCCTACACCCGCTTTTCAGCCTTATACCACACCGTACAGAGAGACAAGGTGCAAAAAAAAATATTAAATTGTGGCCTAATTAAACAACACCCGCCCAAGCCGCCGAACCTCAGCTCCAGCCGTTGATCCCAGATGACGACGAGGAATGATGGTGTCCAGTCCCCGAAGCAGGAAGATTCAATGGCGCAAGCCTGAGTTCTGTACATAAATTAGAATTTCAATGGTGATGAGTGAACTGGGCAAAGAACATACCGGAATTGCGGGACAACGGTCTGCTACGGAAAGTAAATTCGGTCGGGGTGCTCAGGAGGGTATCCATGGACACTAAGATAAAGATCAGCTGGATGTCGCTGTCAGAGAAGAGAGAACATACCACCCGGTCTACCGAAGGGATGGGGAATTGCTTGACGGCGGGTGTCCGCGGGTGTCTGCGGCGATCTGGATGGCGGTCCACCAGCTGATGCGGTGAGGTCAGGTATGCCGGCGAGTCGATTGGTGGAAGTGAGGGCTGTCACTGGAGCCGCAGCAGCACCTGCTTCTCCCACGATGAGGGCGAGAGGGTCGTCGGGGTGTAACATGCGCGGAAGAACAGGTTGGCTCAGGAGAAAGTCTTGGAAGCAGATGCACTTGATTGCGTTTGAGATGCCAGCGACGAGTGGAGCAGTTGATGCGGCGCAGTATGCGAGAATGGGCCCAGGGCTTGAAAGACGAAGAAACGGATTGGTTTGAGGAATCTCTCGAGTGGTCGTGGGGCTTGGGGTGAGGAGAACAGATTGGCTTGATGGTCTTGAGGGAGTAAGTACTTGCGTGTTTGGAGGAGCTCTGGAGGAGCTAGGCTTGGGGGGAGGACGCAACAGTGGAGCTGGATTCGATGGGATCGAATGCGCGCAGATGGCGGCGGGCGGGATCGACATGGGGGGGAGGGAGAAAAGAGTGACGGAATGAGTCAACTTCACGTGATGTGCACGGGCCATGATGGCGGAGTTCGAAATGGACTTATGTTTTCTCGCGTTGGGCGAGCCGCTCCCCTTTTGGTCATCGGTAAGCCTTGTTGCCGGACCGACGTCTTAAAACAGTGCTGAGTCACAGGAATCTTGGGACAATCTTCAAACATGTCTTGGGTATACACTAAATCAACAAGTCTTCGGGATTCTTCAAAGAACATCCAGGAGATTTTGAAGTTTGTGCAGTAAAAATCTGTAACACCAGGAATCTTACGACTGCACAAAATTCCCGTGCAGCTGTGTAGCTGATTTTTACAGTTTTTACTATGTTTTTTACACCGTTTTTTTACATGTAAAAAACGTAAATTTCCCCGCGCTGCATGCGGTTGGTTTTTTACTAAATTTACACTGTAAAATACGCCTTACAGTAAATTACATGGCCAAGGACCAATTTTACCCAGCGCTAGTGGGAGAGATAATTTTCCCACAACATGCCGCTCCCTCTGATGGGTCTCCCAGATGCCCATCACTGCACCAAGTGGTATATTCTCATGCTTGGCCCACTCTCTAGTTGTGTATGAACTCAATTATATGCAACCACATTTTTATTGCAATGTTGGTATACCGGCGTCCCGGACGCCCATCACTGCACCGAGTGTTATATGCTCAGCCTTGGCCCTTTCTCTAGTGGTGTATGAACTCAATTATTTGGAGCACATTTTATGGCAATGTCAGGATACGGGTGTCCCGGACGCCCATCACTGCACCAAGTGGTATATTCTCATACTTGGTGCTCTTTAGTTATGTATGAACTCAATTATTTGGGAGCATACCTTCATTGCAAAGTTAGTGTACGGGCGTCCCGGACGCCCATCACTGCCGGACACATAAATTTCTCACGCCATGCCCCTCTCTCTGATGGGCGTCCCGGACACCCATCACTGCACCTAGTGCTATATTCCCACACAAGGATCGGACTAGGCGTATATAAACTCAATTATTTGTGAACATATTTTCTGCCAACGGTAGGTGGGCGTCCCGGACGCCCATCAGAGGGAGGGCATGGCGTGGGAAATTTAGGTGTCCTGCGGTGATGGGTGTCCGGGACGCCCATCACTGCACTCAGTGCTATATCCCTGCGCTAGGCTCGGACTAGATGTATATGAACTCAATTATTTGTGAACATATTTTTATTGCAGTGTTAGTATACGGGCGTCCCGGACGCCCATCACTGCACGAAACCTAAATTTCCCACGCCATGCCCTCCTTCTGATGGGCGTCCGACGCTCATCACTGCCGGACACGTAAATTTCCCTCACTACGCTCGGACTAGGTGTATATGAACTCAATTATTAGTGAACATATTTTTATTGCAGTGTCAGTATACGGGCGTCCCGGACGCCCATCACTGCACCCAATGATATATTCCCATACTGGGTGGCGTATATGAACTGGATTATTTGTGAAGATTTTTCTGCCAATGTTAGGATATGACGCCCATCACTGCAGGAGAAATAATTTTCCCACGCTATGCCCTGCTTCTGATGGGCGTCCCGGACGGCCGTCACTGGACCCATACTTCCACACTAGGCTCGGACTGGGCGTATATGAACTGAGCATATTTTTATTGCAATGTTGTTGTTGCAATGTTAGTATCGGGTGTCCCGGACGCAACTCAATCATGTGGGAACATATTTTCATTGCAATGTTGGTATTGGTATACGGGCGGCCCGAACGCCCACCATGGCAGGAGAGATAATGTTCCCATGCTATGCCCCTCTCTCTGATGGGCGTCCCGGACGCCCATCACTGCATCAGGTGGCATATTCCCACACTAGGCTCGGACTAGACGTATATGAACTCAATTATATGTGAGCATATTTTTATTGCAGTGTTAGTATACGGGCGTCCCGGACGCCCATCACTGCAGGAAGCATAAATTTCCCACGCCATGCCCTCTCTCTGATGGGCGTCCCGGACGCCCATCACTGCACCAAGTGGTATATTCACACGCTAGGCTCGGACTAGGCGTATATGGACTCAATTATTTGTGAAGATATTTTCTGCCCATGTTAGGATACCGGCGTCCCGGACACCCATCACTGCAGGAAACATAAATTTCCCATGCTATGCCGCTCTCTCTGATGGGCGTCCCGGACGCCCATCACCAAAAAATCACAAGCCTGTCAATACCTCACGGAGGTAACCAACTAACTAACTAGCTAACTAACTAAACCATGATAATTATTGACCCAAGGTCATTATATTTATTGACTGGGATTTATGCAGTGCTATTGTCTTACTTGCTCTGTACAGTGATGGGCGTCCCGGACGCCCATCACCAGAAGGACGCCAAAACTCGCACACCTGTCAATACCTCTGTTTACAGTGATGGGCGTCCCGGACGCCCATCACCAGAGGGAAAGCAAAAATCACAGACTTGTCTATACCTGTCTGTACAATGATGGGCGTCCGGGACGCCCATCACTGCAGCAAGTGCTATATTCTCACGCCCTGCCCCCTAGTTAGTTATGTATGAACTCAATTATTTTTATTGTAATGTTATTCCAATGCCAGTATACGGGCCTCCCGGACACCCATCCCTGCAGGAGAGAGAATTTTCCCACGCCTTGCCTCTCTGATGGGCGTCCCGGACGCCCATCACTGTAGCAAGTGCTATATTCTCATGCTAGGCACTCTTGATGCTGGAATACAAAACTCAGCCCAAAAAATTAACAGTGGTCATACCTTTGTTGTGGTAAAGCTGCGCACCGTCAATCAAAAGCATTAGGATCATGTCGCCCGCTCGGATCTTCTCATTCAACACCGCTTCAAGATAATCTGTACCTTCAAAGAAATCTTTATACGCGGATATACAAATGTTGTTGTTGACGGGCTCGGTGAGTATTCTGCCCGTGAATTACTGTGTGTATTTCAGCTGCTTGGCACCCTCCCGAGAACGATGAATGGGCTGAAGCTGTGGTCCGACGGGGATCGTATGAAATTGCTGCCGCGGAACTTGAACGCTACTGCGTTCCAACCGTTTCTAGTAACGCGCTTCACCGCAATTAGTACAGCAATCAATGTTGGCGTATGGACCGGTGAATGCAATTCCAAGTGTTGACGCACATGTCTCGGACGATGGAGGTGACTCCACTGATTTCTGCCACCAGCTTCTTCACTTTGAAATATGATAGAATATCGTCTTCTAGATGACGGCGCATCATAGCTCGAGCGGAATTATATGTTTTTTCTGATGCATTGGTGATGGCCGCCATTTCAGTCCAATGTTTTCAAAATCTCAGCCGGCCAACATTAATCAAAGATTTGATGAAACATTCCCATGTTCTCAAACACATGTTGTGTGAATGTTTTCTTTATAACATTTGGAGTATATTCGGTATATGTTCCCTCAATGTTAGATCAACATCTAATTTACATTTATCCTGATCTCTATTTGATGTTTGTTGGCGGGTCAGAATGCTTGGCATGACGGTCCACAAAGTAGTTTTTCGGCCCTGTGTGACTGTGCGGAAATGGCTCTGCAAGAGGTTCGCAAGTGAAAGAATATTTTCAAGATCTCGACAAAGCGTGGCACCATCAAAGGTCCGTGCAGATCACGTGTGTTTGACAGATGGTTGATCTCGACTAGATTTAGGCACCCGTGTCTTCGCCACGGGCAGTCAGACACGGCGGATTCCCAGTTCCGTACAGACACAGCGGATTCCGAGCCCTCCGGCGCCACACTGCCGCTCGCTAACGCTCGCAGCGCGTGGCGCCTTGGGGTGCACGGTGAATTCCGAGCCGTGGGATAAACACGTGCAATGTGCGTGACTTTATCACGTGCTCCACGTGATAATCTGTCAATTGTCTTTTAACTAGATTTAGGCACCCGTGTCTTCGCCACGGGCGGTCAGACACGGCGGATTCCCAGTTCCGTACAGACACGGCGGATTCCGAGCCCTCCGGCGCCACACTGCCGCTCGCTAACGCTCGCAGCGCGTGGCGCCTTGGGGTACACGGTGAATTCCGAGCCGTGGGACAAACACGTGCAATGTGCGTGACTTTATCACGTGCTCCACGTGATAATCTGTCAATCAACTGTCAATTGTCTTTTCATGTATAGGAAGTATAGGATGTGCGACATCTCTTTTCCTCCCACCACAATGCCCACCATCCCCCGCCTTTTTCCCCCACCCAAAAATCTCCCTCATAACCTTCTGAAAGGAAATTACCCTGTAGCAAGTTCTCCCCTTGGTCTATCCTCTCTGGCTTCGTCGCTATGGCCTTTCTGCCTCTCGGAATCTCCACGCTTTAGCTCAAGATCTTCGAGTATTCACACCAAGCAACAACAAGATCAAGCTAAGAACCTTGAAGCCCCAAAAACAAGAACCTCAAAGCCTACAAGCACCCTCTAGAATGCTGATGCGTACTTTCCTGAGGCGTTGATAACATCAAAATATTTTGATGCACAATCAAACAAGCGAAATACTCGAAAATGCCATTTTTCAGCTTGTCCAAATATTTTTTTCAAAGAAATGTAAATCTCCCAAATTGTAGCCCCGGACTCAGCGGAAGGGGATGCGAGCGCGAAGCGGCCGAGCAGCCGCTTGTGTCTCCCCAGATTTCCACCCAGTGCCCCATGTCCTTTGTGGGAAAGCCTTGTGCTCTCCATTGCAAAACAAATACATCTCGATGGCAGCTTGGTAGTCTCGGTGGAGGATACGCTGTCAGCGGAAGGGGATGCGAGGCCGCGAAGCACCAGCGCACGTTACGGTCCATGAAGTCCAGTCTGACGCAAACGAAGCGGATGGAGGGCAGGACAGGCAGCGGTGGAGTCATGAATCCTGCGAGGTTCAATCCTGGCATTTCCAATGAGACACGGCAAATGACCACATGACAAAGATTTACCCGGTTTTCGATGAATGGGGATGCTTTTGCTGATGAGAGACCGAGATTGGCCAGTGTATTGCTCTTTACACCCCTTGCAAAGAATGAACATATCTGTACAACCTGTACACAAATGATCAGAGCGAAAGAGATGTTGAACAGTGGCATTTTGAAGCCACTCATGTCGAAGAAGTATCCTCCCTCCGGCCATGTCCTACTGGAAGGTTAGCCAATCCAAGCTGGACGCATAGGCATAAGCGAATGACTCTGGCTCGCCTTTCTCTGTGCCCTCGTTCACTGCTATCTCGAGCCTGCAACCGGCCAAGGCCTAGAACAGCAAGCTCCGTGGTTGAGGTCGCCGTGCCGCTGTGCATTGGCTTTGCTGGTCAAAGTGTCCCCGTGCATGAACTGGCTTTTATTTTGCTGGGACCATTCCCCTTAAGGCCTTATTTATAGTGCTGGGCCTTCCAAAGTTGTACGGTTGTGTTTTGGCTATCTGCTCTCTGGTTGCTCAAGATTTTATGCTGCATGGAGTTGCCCTTTCGTAGCAGGTGGATAACGGGGATTTTTACTGGGGAGGAGAGGACTCGTACCTGGTGCTACGGCTTTTATCCGTTATCCAGCCAAGTCAAGGCCAGCCATGCTATGATTGCTCGGCTCTGTGCACGTAGGGTTGTAGGCAGCAAGGAGTCGGTGGCGAGACAAGCTGGACAATATCATACAGGAAGGTCAGAGTGCTTCCGCTGCTTCTTACATGCAGAAAATTGGTGGTTAAATTTTCCATGGCTCTTCCTGAGCTGTAAAGCATGTGAACATTGGCTGTCACTTACGAGATATCCTCAAGTGTGTCCGCCATCCGTGTCACCTCAGAAGGGGCTCTGTGTGTATTAATGTAAAATATGTCTTTTGCCCTGTAATTTACATATGAAATTGGATGATTTTCATTGACCAATTTTAGCCAGCACTAACTGGTGTGCCGAAAGTTGTCGAGATTTGATTTTTTTGCAGCTACATTTTCAACCGCTTGACCCCATTTCCTGGTAACTTTATTTTGCATGCAACTCTATGCATGCAACTTGCAACTCCATGCTTGCAACCTTTATTGCCTGCAACCACAAGGTATTGAAAATATTATTGGCTATACTGTTATCATCTTATCAGATTTCCACCTCTATTGGGCAACTATGGAGAGCTAATCACCGAATTTACGAAGCGTTGGAGGATCTCACATCAGTCAATGGTTTCAGCTCAATAGGGAATTGGAGAGATCATAGTTTGGGTTAGACTGGCCTTGTTCTGCCCTTGTATGTACGCCATCCTCAATTCTTATATAGATATTCGTTGAAAGATTGTATCCCTTAGATGCAATTTATTTTTTGTTACTTTAACCTGAACTTCAGGTTGCCGGAGCGGAGCGGAGGCCTGTCTTATACAGAGTTGAAACCCGGATCCGAAAAAGACCCAGATGCGAAAGATATTGGTTTATGGGCCCGGTTTTGATGGAACTGAGCCAATTAATTTTTATAGTACTCGTACAGGCAGTATAAACAATTCTATATGCTCAAAAAGCCCCACTCCTTTCGTCGGCTAGAACGAGAAATCGAAAACATGCGAAAAACAGAAATGTGTGGCAGTGCCACAAGTCGTGAGGGAAGAACCTTTGTTATGGGTGTCTGCAAAAGTGCCCACACCTGAAATTGTACATAGGTAGGCTTCAGAAGTCCCTCTATCACCTCGCAGGCACAGCTTGCCATGAAATGCCACCAGCACATGTACACGACCTGATTTTTCGGATCAGGGTCCTCCACCGAAACAGAACACAGAAACGACGAGCTCATGCTCCACAACCACGGACCCTAAAAACCCGGAAATATTTGGGCATGGACTACGAGGTAATGGAATTGCATCCACCAATTTTGAACTCCAATTATTTGCGTTGCCATTGAGAAATGCGCCAGAACTTCATTTTTTTCGGATCTGGGTTTCAACTCTGTACCTAGTTATTTAATTATGCCGCAGAGATGCCGATGGCTCGGCATTTGTTGGCCGAAGAGGGAAAGATCATAATTTAAGGAAGATTATTGCTAATCTACTGCTTGTGGTTGAGTGGGGTCGAGGCATCCCTGGTGAAATCCATCAGATTGATTCCCACGGTTCATTTGGAGCTGGCTAAATGCCTGTGTTTGGCCGAAAATCTCGCAGGACGCTGCGTGTGATGCTGGAATGACTTTCTGCTATTGAATTTACCCAAATTGAGTGGTATATTTAAGGACCGGCACGGATAGGCTCGTGACCAACCGCTTCGCCATCACGTGGTTTCGCTTATCACGGTGGCGAAGCGGCTGGGATTTCCGGTCATCATTTTGAGCGGTCTCGCCAAACCAGTGGTGGGACTTGGTAGAATAGCGTCACACCCCTTGGTATTATTTCACATTTAATTTCACCTACCAATTCCCTCCATCTCCCCAACGCCATTGCCCTCCCTCCCCGCCATAGCCAGAATACTTGCTTGTACTACGTATAGTGCTACATGGGCCCAAGGGGCCCACGCGCACTCTAATAGAATTCAAAATGAAATGAAATCTACAAACAGCATAGCCACAATTTTCAGAAATCATCGAGAAAATCACTGTACCCGCTTCAGCATGGTACATAAAATGTATTGTGCCATTAAGGAGGTGTATTTCACCCACATAGGCGCTTGACTCGAAGGCTGAGTCAATGCTTTCAGATTTGTTTCAGATTATCAAACATGCTGCAGCAAACATTGCCGAAAAGCGGGATTTCTTGCTGCCACTCATGGAATACAGTAAAGTGGAGTAAAATCAGAGAACCACAAATAAGTGGCTGTCCAATGTCACGCTTTGGACAAAAATGTCAATTTCTGGGCGAATTTGCGGATCAATGTATATTCATGGATATTTTCCGTGTCCACAAATTTCTTGTTGACTACAAATGCCACACCTGCCGTGGAGCATGGTTTCCCAGGGTGAGCCGAGTAAAATAGTTTGAACCAGCGTTTGAAGACATTATTGAATTGTGTTGCTACTGCAAGATCAAAGTGGGTTTCTTGCATTCCCAGAAGGCCGAGGTTATTTTTTCATCAATCGTTTCATTGAGGAACCTAAACTTATGGTTCCTGTTGTGCATAGCATGGTCTATCTGCATAATTCACAGTGGTTTGTTTCTGACCACATAACCGGATTGGTTGCCGGGACCTTTGTCTCGGACAAACGGTACCACAAGTCGTCATCCACTCCACTGCTTCACCCAAAATTGGGTCTCTCGTCTGTTCGGTGGTTTTCAGTTCCACAATACAATCTATTTCGATATCCTCTTCTCCGTGTCGTTTCCAATACGAATTCTGAGCAATCATACCATCCTCTGTCGACCAATAGTCAAGGGAATGTCTACTCGTTGTATTTTTGCGATTCTCTGGAGAATCCTATTCACATCAAATCCAAATTCGCACTCGGTTCAAAACCCTTGGAAAAATTGACCTACTGAGGCGATGGCCAGCGGAATTTCAGTCAGAATGGCCTCCTCAGATTCCTTTGTCAGGCGCTGGTCAGCCTGCATTCTTAGGCAAACAGCTGAAAGCACAGGGGGTAAATTTCGGCCATTCAGAATCCACTCGGAAGCATTATTGCCCTCCCCAGCAGCCAATCAGGGCTTTACATTTTCAAATGCATGACCCTATTCACTGCATTCCGAGGGTCCGTCAACGAAGCGTTCGTGGACCCCCGTCCGCAGACGTCAACGAACCTGGTGTCAATCCAGGTATACGGACATTAGTTTTCACCTGGTGTGCATTGAATTAGCCATGGGACCTTCGCAGCAGGTGTCGAGGTGTCCAGTATTGACTCGGCCGCTCTCCCCAGTGCAAAAAGGGCTGAATTTTGGGTTTTTCGCCTTCTCCTCATCCAAAACGCACTCCGGAAAATGTTTCTGCTTGCATCTGCACCCGCTCCAACCAGTTGACAAAACACCTGGGCAGCTGTCAATGCGGAGATATTCCACTTCGTGCGGAAGAAGCCGGCCAGCTTTGCGTGCCAAGTGGCTTGCTTCCAAGCGTACGCACGCGCTCCTGCTTGAATAGCGAGCGGCGCATCAGGTCGGCTCTCGATCCGCTCCTGCCACCACCCCTGTCGTCAAATTGCATGGAATGGCCCTGTATGCCAGAAATTCTCTGAAAAAGGCAGGTATGTGATGTCAACATTTTCACAGTGCATACTGATCAAAACGTTGCTATAACAGGGCGGTGGTGACCATACAGCGCATTGAACCGCCACAAGGACCTGTTGGAACCCGGCAGACCATTTACATTGTTTGGCGGAGTTTCATTTGCCTGCCGAAAGCCTTTAATTCAGCTCAGCTGAAAATCATCTGCAGCTCATCTGCAGATGAGCCGCTTAGTCAGCAGATGATCTGCCGCTCAACCGTAGTTTTTCTTTTTTTTTTTTTCAAATTGGTTGGTGCCAATCTGTTGAACTAGAAAAAGCTTGTCACGAAGTCGTGTCCGCTACCATACCTTTGCTTCCTGCACACTCTTATACAGTGCCACCAGGCACCTCTCGATTGCCGGATAAGGGAAGACTGATTGGATTCAAAGATAACCACGGATCATTTTCTCTAATTCACGTAGGTATTTGGAAACACCCGGAAATGATAGATACATAGTAGGGCTTCATTCTGATAGAAAATCTAAGAGATTGAGAAACATTTCAAAAATTTGTCTCTCGAGAAAGTGAAACACGTGGGAAAATAGCTCGGCACGGCTTTGGCATAGCTTAGGCACCTCCGGGAGCCCTCCTAAACCATTATAAATGCTCTAGTAGGAATAACGGAGTACACAGTTAAGTGGATTTAAGGATTGCAACATCGCCAATAGGAATACGGCGATGAGACGAATATTTTTTGACAGCTCGCGCAGCTTGTTGCGGATTGAGACCATGGCGGTAAGCATCCATGTAACGGTAGCAGTGTCGGAAAAAGCGTCGAATGGTGTCCAAAGAAACAGCTTCAATGCACTCTGGAACCAGCTTCTGAGCTGTGGGGAATGTGCCATCAGCACGCTCACGGAAACCTTGGGGATGGTGGGCACTCAACAACAACAAGCTTGAGAGAGGACTTACGACACTTGATTTGAGCCCACACCATCTCAATTGGATTCAGCTCGCAGTGGAATTTGGGAAGGAAGAGGCAGATATGGCCCCGCTTCTCAATCAGAACCTGCAGAAGTGGCTTTTCTGCCTTGAAGTCGGGCTGGCACTCGAGATCACGCTGCATGCAGCAGTCGGTCGGGTGGTTTTCATCGTCATCAAAGGCTCCTTGATCAGCCGCGTCCTCGGGATCCAGGCCTTCACGGCGTGCTTTAGCTTCCAGATCGCGAGCCTTCTGAGACTTCGCACACTCCTGACAGGTTCCGACCGCTGCCGAGCCAGTTTTTCCGGTTATCTGCTGCTGCATTCAGCACGTCCAACAAACCTCTTTCTCTTAAAACCTGCTCCATCCCCTTTGCTTGACCCACCAACGATTTTCCCTCCGAGTCAACTGCATTATCTTTCTGCTCAAAGACCATGCTCTGGCGTTCACCAGTTGTGGGATTGATTGTGGCGTGCATCTTCGGTTGTTTCCCGCCTGGTGAACGATTCATTTTGTGAGCGACAAGGGCATCAATGGCAAATGCCTCATGTGCAGAGGAGCAGTCAAAAATAAACACTGCCCGGCCTTCAGGGTATTTGGCCTCGAAAATGTCGATTGCACCTTTGGTCTGCATCCAATAAGCACTTTATTCAACTGTTGGGAATGAAACTCACCTGTGCTATCAACTGAGGCATGTCCCAGTACGGATCATGCCCAGATCCCGGATGAATGATGCGACATGCATCATAATATTCGCATCTATAGCGCTTGAATGGTGCAGGAGGTGGTGGTGGTGTCCACTCAAGTCCCTCAGTCGTGCGATCAGTTGCAGGGGGCGCTTTCGGAGCTGGCTTATCCTTTTTTGCCCCGTTTCTTCTTGGGCTTTTTCCCCTGCTCGAGCGCTATCCGCTCCTTCTCTGCTGCAGCAGCAGCGACAGCGGCTTCTGCCTCAAGACGGACATGTTCTGCTTGGAGTTGGGCAGGGCTGAGTGGACGCTTTGGGAGCAGCTCTTCGCGCTCGATCTCCTCGGCGGTCAAAACAAGCCTGCCACAGTGCTCGATAATGAAGTCCGAGATGTGGATGAGGCGGCCCCGGTCCTTCTTGCGCAATTCATGTTGGTCATCGGTTTCCCAAACAAAATGGCTCTGCTCGTTGGCATGAACAGTCGACTCATCATGGCAGATTGGATAATAGATGACGTCCCCAGGCTTCAATTTTGGCGGAATTTCTTTGAGATTGCCGGAGGTGTTCTTGCTTTGAGAGGTGGTGTCATCCTCTTTCTCATCTTCATACTGATAAGCATTTCTAAATTTTTAATTGAGCATTTGCGTAAGTACTTTCCGAATCGACTCACTCGAGGCATGCAAACATATCCTTGATGAATTCATTTCGCTTTTCAACAACATCAGGTCGCTCATGGCCATCGAAATAAATTCCTTTCTGATAACGACGGAGACGATACCCCAGTTTTTTTTAGCCATGCAGTGGCGGTGGTGATGCCAATTGTGTCCTCAATTTCAAGCTCTGGAAAGAGGAACTCGTTGACATAGCGTCGCAATTTATCGGGCGCAATTTAAGTTGAATTATCAATGAGCAAAGTGAAGAAGCGGTTGGAATGTAAAGTAGCCAACACACCCGCCCTTTGAAACCCCCTTCAGCCTCCGGAACCAGGCCGCGTGCGAAAGCTTCAAGCCGGGGCTTGACATCTGGGTCATCGAAATGAGTCTTGTGTTTCGCGCCTTTGCCTTGGTTGATCTCCAGGAGCTCCCCGGTGGCAGAGAAGGTTCGTGCAGCCGAACGAAGCTTCTGTGCCCAATACTTGGTCTTGCTAAACTGGTTTGCCACTGTGATGCTGGCAGCAATAGACGGCTTCATTTTTCGGAGGCGTGAGCGGAGCTTGGGCCCCTGGGATCTCGGGGCATTGTCAATCTTCAGGGCAAGATTGGCACGCTCAAGTTCGCGTTTGTGACGTTGGATGTTGAATTCTGTCAGCCCGTTGATCATGACCATACGCTGCGCTCCTTTTTCGGGAGTCACGGCCGTTATCACCCGTGGGGACAAGTGAGTTTTGCGGTACTTTTAATCTTTGCGTCGAACTTTTTAAAAGTGTCCTCTATAGCAGCGAGGGTGAGCTTGTGAGTGTTCTTGTCATCATCACTGTCACCGGTCAAATAGCCATCATCGCTTTGCGAGTCGCTGACAGGGGCAGGTGCCGCGGTAGAGTACACAGCAGTGTGAACGGGAGATTCAACGGGCTCGAGGGTGTGTTGAACGGGGAGAACAGGGGAATGTGACTCGTGGATGTCAGGAGGTATCAAAGTCATCTCGATATCGGAATCCGAGTCCACCGGAGCATGTTCTACTGCATGGAGTGCCTCCATCGAGTTTGGACCGCAGACATGCGACTCGGTGTTGTGCAGATAAACAAGTGAAACCTAGACAACACCATGAAATGAGGGAAAGGCAAAGGAAGTCAGATATCAACCTCTACTGGGTGCCCGCTGGAGGGCCCAGACTTTTCGGTAGATTTCTTTTGACTTTGCGTGAGTTGATTGTTCATCAACAAAATAAAAATGGAAAACCTTGAAAAGGCTTGCAATTGAAGGCTGAGCGCTGATGACTCTCGCTTTTAGGTAATCTTATTTTCATCCCGCCATTTCGAGGTGCGGGAGCGCTTGTCTGATTTCTCATAGAGATCAGAGTTTTCATGGCGGCGCTTCCGCATTGCCAACTGTGCAAGTCATGTTAGTGTACTGGATTATTTAATAATTCAAATTCTTGCCTCCTCAGGCTTTTTAGCCCCTGGTTTAGATGTGCTTGCAACGGGGGCGGCAACAATATCCTCCTCGTCACTTGGGGGCACATATTCGGGATCCGTGGCATCGACTTCAGCTTGGGTGGCAGCACTTTTCTCTTTCTCACGAGTTCTGGCAGCCTCCTTGGTCTTCTTGATTCTCATGGCGGCGGGACGTTGTGTGCTTCTCTGGTGCGTGATGCGCTGGCAGGACGGATTCTGATGGATGACGCTTAAGCTATAAAGTTCTTCCGAGTTTACAGCACAGCGTCGTAGGTAGATTTCTATCAATGTTCCAGACCAGTCTAGACCCTGGGCTCTGCCAGGGATTGATCGCCGGGCTTTGCCGATAGTTGTCGCAATTTTCTGGCCACAAAAAGTGAAACACCGTGGGAAAATTTAGGTCCAATGCATAAAACAGTGTTTCTCAATGAGGTGGTTTCAGAAAAAAATATGAGAAAATCTCCAAAAAAAATCTCAGCTGTGCCGGCCGCTATTAGGGAAGTGCCCGGTGGCACTGTACGGACGATAAATCACAGGGTAGAAGTCTAGAAAAAGTCAATGTCGATCTTACGTCATTTGTCATCGTTTGAGTGTTCCATAGGTCGGCTTCGTTCCATGCGATGGATTCAAGCGCATTCCATGCAAGACATCTGGAGTCTACAATCAATTAAGATAGTAAATTGAACCCTGTGGACCCATTTCAGCTATGATTTTGACCAGTTCTTGTTGGCGTGATAGCCCGCGGATCCTCAGGTCAAACTGTCCCCTCATTTTATTTTTTAGTGCCCTGGTGACTGGGTCTTGCTGGCGTGATAGCCCACGAAATTTCAGGTCGAACTGTTGTGCCGCGGCTTTTTACGGCGGCCGGCGGCATTTACTTGGCCTGCATAATTAGCATATACTTATTTTTCCCATATCTTCAATCCTGCCCCATTTAGTTGTCTCTGCTGTTCAACTCCAAAGTCTACAGCTAACTGCTAATTAGTCTCATACAAACTGTCATTACATTTCCCATCCTACGTGCGCAGCTCGATTCTCCATCCCGAGAAGTGACAGCCACCTTAACATCGTACAGGCGCTAGTGGCGCCGAGATTTTTCGGCACAAATGATGAGAGTGGTTGAAGTGTGACGCAAACGGGTGGTGACACCCTGTTAACAGCTGTTTGGATGACTAGAGTAAGTTCTCCTCTGATCGCGATGACTCCCATTGGCGCGAGGCGCAGACAACCTCGTCCTCCAGGACAGAATGCCCCATTGAAAATAATGAAAGGCCTTTTGCAATACCGGCAGGATGCCCATGGGGAAGACTTGGCTCAAGGTCTGATAGTCAGAAACATCGATGATAATGAGACATCTGTGAGTAAAGCCTGCTTGTCTGTACCTTCAGACCTATCTCACTTGACTCGCATTGAGGAGCATCACCTGCAGGGTGCATTGGCTACCAGCACAGTCCGGATCCCTATCCCTGGTTCAGTTCAGCTCGTCGCCAATTATACGGAGCTGTATCCTAGTGATAGATGGTTGGACCCTTCGACATACGTCCAGTCCACAGAAACCATTTCCGAGGCATGTTCTGCGGCTCTGATTGACCATGACTATACATATTACATGGCCGAGGCCGACAAAAAATGGCTAGACCACACAAACAACGGCTGTTGCGTTGAAGAAGCAATTGTTCATGAGCGGCGGGCGGGATGCACTCCGATATTAATCAGTGCGGACGAATTTGAGCTTGTGATGAGGTTGTTCGAGATTTTAACTGGCCCTAAGCTTAGGGTCAGACTCATCATCCATTCCCCCTTGCCCATACATTATCACTGACTGTATTATTAGTCCCAACACCAACTCTCGGATTTCTCCTTTTTCCAACCATTCTTTCAAGCTCCTTTGCATCCCGATACATTCGCGTCGCACGTTGTGCCGGCTTGGGTCCCGTCACCCTCGGTCCTGACATCGATTGCTGTCGTCATCCACCAGCACTGGCAGCAAAGGCGCTCGTTCCGAGGTGGACACAAAATATTTCCTTTGCTCAATGTATGTTGTTTTCGTCTGACTTGGGGGCTAACACCTACACAAGTACTCACTCACAGAATGACGCGAGAGATTGCATCAACGACGCCTATGTGTGTTTTCGTAACACCCCCGTGCATAGAACGCGATCCCAAAGCTTGAAAGCTAGTGGCCACGGGCAAATTGGGTGGCTCCGGATGGATTTTTCCGACCGACGCCTGGCCAATAAACATCAGAGTAATCCACACATACAAACACGGACGGAAAAGGAACCAGCATATGCAACAGAAGGAATAACAATCTCTCCACCGTCGATCAAGGAGAAAACAGAACAGAATGGGAACGCGAATCACAATTCCCTTAAAACGGCCTCCAGTATTCCGCAACCCGTCATCCGATGGGAGAATGTGGTTCGCTTTTTGTTCACTCACGGCCGGTACTCATGTAATTGTGTGCACTAGAAGCCTAGGCTCATATCTGCGAGCAAAAAAGACCAGAAAAGCTACGGATGGAAAGAAGAGGCACGCCGTCCTCTACGTCCGTGGTTAGGCCGCGGCAAGGGCAACCTCGAGCTCCACAGTTGCCCTCAATGGCTCCCGTGGTTCCTGAACACCAGCGGTCCACAGCACAGGTCATAGATCTTGAACTAAGTGTCAGGAACACCATCCCTGCAAAACGGCAGCGTACCCAGTCGGCTCATGCAGGGTATGCAGCGGCAAAGCCACCCCCAAGGAAACCGGGTCTTTCGGTAGGTTGGACCCACTGAACGGTGCAAGGATGCTGAAATCATGAGCTCAGCCACGGAAATATAACGCAATGGAGACACTAGGTTCGACCATTTTTCAACGTCACCTACTTACTATCCCGCAACTTATTCGAAAAATTGTAGTACTGTATATGACACAAGATATGCCTTCGCTACGCTCCGGCTAGGGCCAAACGGTGTATCATTCAAAACAATATTCCAGCATATAATTTCGTTCAAATCCAGAGTCACATGTCACGCTCGAAAATTTTGACCCCGGCATTTTTTCTCGATTCATGGAGGAAACCGGGTCTAAGATGTAACTGAATATAACACTGAGGAACAGGGACAAGAAGGCCGGAGGCAATAAACGGCCGCGACGGCATCGGCGATAGAGTAAAGGCGAGAATCAGGGGCGACGGGCGGTGCGAGGTTGTGGTGGCAGGAAGCAAGACGCGTGAGGTTGTGTTCGGTTCGGAAGGTGCCGGTGATCTCAGGGATGTCGTTTACGGCCACAGCGACGCTCGAGGCGCGACAGCATGTAGGGAACATGTAGTTGGACTGCAGGGAACTCGCAGTAGGTTAGTCCATCTGGTGTCTATGCGTGTCTATCCGGTCTATATAGAGAAGGGGCAGTCTATGATAGACCAAATAGACCTCGATAGACACGGATAGTGGAGAAGCGTTTCCAGATGATTAGCATGTCGGTCTGAACTGAACTGAACTGAACTGAATTTCTATTGGTTGCTGTACCTGGCCATAGAGGCTATGCAGCAGTACACTAGGTAACCTAGTCAGGAGTAATCGGCGGTAACTATGATGGGGCTAAGTAGAGAGACCATTTTCTATGTACGAGAGAGAGCAATGAAAAGGCGAGGACAAGCGGGGAAATGTGTAGTAAAAAGTAACGGCGCGGGGGCGAGTTGGACGACGATGGTAAGATAACTAAGGTTGGAGTGGGATAAGAGATATTATACGTAAGTAAAGTAATCTATCTGCTAGACCAGAAGAAAAAGAAAGAGAAAAAAGAGGCAACTCAACTAAAGCGACGAGTTTGGGTGACGAAATCAATGAGCGGTTTGAGGAGTTTGGAGTGATTTAGCAGGGTACGAATGTTGACGGCGCCCAGGATGCCCGCACTGTATGATGCAAGCTGGAGCGGGGGACGGAGGTGCTCCCATGCCGGGCAGTGGAGGAGGTAGTGGGCTCGAGTCTCCTTGGATGTTCCACATGCATCGCAGGTAGGGGATGGGGAGAGGCGGCAACGGAAACGGTGGGCGTTGAGGGACGAGAAGTCGGTCCGAAGTTATGAAGGAATGGAGATGTCGGCCCGCAAGGCAGAGGAGAGGTACGGTGAGCACAGTATATTGCGCCAGGTCACGCTTTTCAAAATGCCAGCCATTTGACTGCAGGTCTATTGCGCCGTGGTTTCAAAATGCCAGCCATTTGAATGCAGCTCTAATGTGTCAGGTCATGCTTTTCAAAATGGAATTGATTGCTAACTTTCCATGAAAGACATGCCACGCTCCCCGCAGCTATACTTTCGAAAGGTCCCTCTGGCTCGACTTCCCCGATCGGACTCATCGCATAAAAATGCAACCGATTGCGCAGCCAGTCCACCGAGACCTTTCGCAGACCAATCTGCAAGATTTGCAGGAGGGTGCAAGACGGACCAACAGACTCGCCAACAAACTGGCTGGGATGCCTGTTCAAGATCTATTTTTCTCTGGTTTTTTAATGTGTTTTACGCCAATCCCAACGAATGAATGCAGTTTATACACGGTTTTTCGGGGCGAGTCTTTGAAAGTGTTATCAATATGACAATTAGGACGCAAAAATGGACCTCAGTTGACCTTCTTTCACTGCCCATTCCCACTCCATTACGCCCAACTCATTCACGTCGAGCATCTCGCGAGTCGTCTCGTGAAGGAACTTACACCAGCCTCACTCCAAGGCACTAGGGCAAATATTATTTGCATATCGGTGAGGTTCGCTCAAGATAAGCATTATGAGGGAGACTGCACGACATGTTCGGTGTTGCGCGACATTTTCGATGTTGTTGAGCGATGAGTCGCATGCCACATCATCCCAAGTTTGATCACATCAACAATTCCTATATCTGGATCAGATCCGCTATTCCAACACTCCGTAGCCAGGATATCCTTGCTGGTTAATCGGGAGCAACTGGAAGGGGTGAAGAGACGCTCCTCATTGAATGAAACACACAAAGTTACACAGCGAATTGACTACGGATCGTCCGAACCGTGTAAACGTTTATACACGGAAACGGTTGGAGCCTTACTGGGTTGGCTCAGGGCTGCAGACTCAGAGGGTCATGGACATCCTTCCTAGGACATATACTATTTTGGTTATATGCACTAGGACTTGCTGGGTGGGTGGTTACTGTAAACGCGATGCTTTGACCAACTGCTCCAGAGCTTTGAGGGTCGCCTTCGTATTGGTGTTACCACCGCTCATCGTGTTCACACCCGGTGTGTTCATATTCGTGTTCCCGCTGAGGTACAAGGTGGGGTGCGTGGAGTTGATCACAGAGGAAGGCAGAATAAAAATTTTGAGGACCAAAGGAAGAGGATGGATTGTTGGAAATCGCGATGATATGTCGTCGGCAAGTAGTTCAGGATGAGTCAGGTTTTGAACCCAGAAAAGCGAGAGCTGAGAGGATGAATTGGAACAATAGGGACCGCTGTGGAACGTTGCAAGTTGCGGGGAAGAATTGAAACTCCGATGATTATGTAATAAGGTGGACCTCCGCAAGGACCCATCCATGATTCTCATCGTCAGTACAGCAGGCCTTTCTTCTAGTACCGCTGAACGAAACGGACAAGGATCGAGATATTAAATTATACTCGAGAGTCTGTGTTGACTTATAAATCCGAAATGACGGTGCAATTGGAGCCATGCTTCCCACTCTCTCTTTCGACCCAGACTCCCGCTTTCGACCACAAGGGTGGAGAGCCGGGTAGAGAGTGGGAAGGGATGCTACGGTCAGGTGATGAGGTCCACTGAAATTCCACTAAAATTAAACAGACATTAGCACTGTACTGTGCAAGGAGGTGTTAACTTACAAATCGGAAATGATGGTGCAGTTGGAGCCATGCTTCCCACTCTCTCTTTCGACCCAGACTCCCGCTTTCGACCACAAGGGTGGAGAGCCGGGTGGGGAGTGGGAAAGAATTCTAAGGTCGGGCAATGTGGTCCACTGAAATTAAACAGACATTAGCACTGACTGCATGAGGAGGTGTTGACTTACAAATCCGAAATGATGGTGCAGTTGGAGCCATGCTTCCCACTCTCTCTTTCGACCCAGACTCCCGCTTTCAACCACAAGGGTGGAGAGCTGGGTGGAGAGTGGGAAGGGATGCTAAGGTCAGGCAATGGGGTCCACTGAAATTCCACTGAAATTAAACAGACATTAGCACTGACTGCACGAGGAGGTGTTGACTTACAGATCTGAGATGATGGTGCAGTTGGAGCCATGTTTCCCACTCTCTCTTTCGACCCAGACTCCCGCTTTCGACCACAAGGGTGGAGAGCTGGGTGAAAAGTGGGAGGTGTTGGCCTTTTGTACACATTGTGCCAATGGACATGCTGTGCTTGCACAGAATGGCACAGACATGAAGCAGCGCGAGATGCTGAATTGTCCTGCAAAACCGAGCCCTTATATACGTTTTCGGACAGTCATTCCCGCCCCGCTTCGGCTTTCGGGAATATACGTAGGTCCCATTGTTTGGAAGAGATCAACACTGCTAATGGATTGCTGCTCGGCTTCGGGCTAATGGATGCTGCCACAGGTTCTGCTCATGGAATACATTTGATTTCAACACTCTTACGGGATAACCAGGGCAGAATTGCTGGCTGGCCAGATGTGGTCGAGAGCCGCAAGAAATTGTATTTCCGTCAGTCGTCTGGCTATTTTTGATCCGCTGATACTTTTGTCTAGGTCTGCGATGAAAGTCGAGCGCCAGCAATGACTTACATCGCACAGGTATAGTGGCGGTTCAAAAGCCCCAAGGCTGATTTATCATGAGATTTACAGCTAAGGGCGGAACTTAAGGTGCGGGTGATTTTTCATCGAATTTTGACGTTTTCACCAGAACGGCTACTACAAGCTTAGTTCTTACCCTGAAAATATAGCCAATACTCGCTGTGACCAAAAGTAACCGGAAATTTGGTTTTGAGAGTTTCTGTCGCAAACTTTTCGCATTCCTGTGGTCAATTTATCAATCTATGATTAATTCGGCGTAGATGAACACATTTGGACCTGGAACCTCTCACATCTAATATATTATGAAATTTCTAAATTGATCGAAAATTGATGATGTTTCCCTGTTGGAGCGCCGAGATGGAGATGGCGATAGGGCTTGCACCCGCCCGTGTCACGGCCATGGCCGTAAAGATTACGGCGAAATTTTGTTACGGTACGGTTTTAGCCGTCCGTAAAATATTTTTGTAAAGCCTTGAACGGTACGGGTGCCGCCCGTGCCGCCCGTTTACGGCGTATTTACGGGTTTCTGGATCATTTTTTTTATCCAGCTCAACGTTGCACACGAGGAACCAAGTATTTACGTGCGAACTCAATCCTCGCCATCGCCGACTAGGTCAATGATGGCCTTTCGTGCTAACCGCAAAGTCGCCTTCACAAACATCAGAGTCTTGATGGTTTCCGCCTTCAGACTTGCACGGCGCAGTCCAATTGTGTCGCGCCCACCTGAAAATACACGTTCCACGGCGACAGCTGACCCTGTGGATAAGGAAATATGGAAGTCAGGACTAAGATATTTGGATTATGTGAAAGAAATTGACGCACCAGGAATGCAAAGAACATTGCGTACCAGCCGGTACAAATTAGGGAACTGGTGTACCACCACTGAAGCGGGTCCACCTCCCAGCCTTCGGGCACACTGGTGAGTCTGAAATACTCGGCCAGTTCATCGGATGCAGAAGAATCCTCTTGTCTCCTGTAACGGCTGGTGAAATCGATTTTCTGGGGAGAGCCTGCTGGATCCAAAAGCGCACTGGCGGGCTCGGAGGGATCGGCAGTGGTGTCAGCATAGTTAGCCTCGAAATGTGTTTCCAGTGTTGCCTTGGAAATCTCGAGATCGCCCAGTAGATCAGCGTCGTCGGCATAGTCTTTGCGCAGGGCTTCATACGAGATCCGAGGATCCAAACTGTGTGGGGGGAAGTGAGTGCGTCAGGAAATAGGAGGGATGTACTTACGTGCCGCCCATGTGCAGCATTGTGACTCATCAAATTTAGGTAAATAATCGCTCAGTTTGCGGTGCGCATTGACGAGCCCTTCCTTGAGAGCCAGATCGGCCGATGAAGGCAGTGTCGAAATTTCTTCAGGTGGTGTTGAGTTGAAGCCCCCGAAAAATCGCGTGAGTATACCACTACATGTTGATGGCCCTCGGCCGACTTGATCGATGTCGGCTGAGGTTGGCCGAGGGGGCTCGACCGGGTTGGTCGAGGGGCAGTTGGCCGAGGTCGGTTGAGGTTGGCCGAGGGTTGGCCGAGGTTGTCTCGGCCATGTTGGGCGACCCCCGATCTCTGCCCCAGCGCCTCCAGCATCCCTATCGCAGTCAGCCGGCCTTCCCACAGCCCATGTGAGTCTGGGAGCCAATTTTAGTTTGCCGATGGGCTGTGTGTAACTGATGTCGCATGGCATGGCCAAATCAGGCCATAAATCCGAGATGCCTCTGGTAGACTGGGGGAAAAAAGAGCTTGAGGGAATACCTAGAGTGTGGGATTTTAAATATTAGTAGATGATACTCATGAACCCTTGTGGGGGTGGATTGGATTATGCTACGTTACAAACAGTGGGGGTCGCTTTTGGTGTTATGTCCCAGTTTGGAGGGCCCTTCACGTGTTGTGATCTATGTGCCGGTAGATCGCTCGTTAGTAACTGTTCGTGAGGAGCGGCTTAAAATCGAGGTCAACCAAAGGTCGACCGACCTTGACCAACCTCGACCGACTAGGCCGAGGCAAGGGGTTGGCCGAGGCAGCCCCAAAATGTAGTGAGTAGTGGACAGCATCAGTAGTTTCATAGTTGACATCTCTGTGGTCATAGAGCGGAAAGCCTTCAGCCATTTCGAGACTGTGAGCAAGGCTTCCCACTCCGCAGAGGTGAGTTCATGTTCCTGAAGTTCAGAATCATTGGCAACATAGTTGTAGATTGGCAGTCGGAAGTCCAAAGCGCGACCTATTAGAATCAGATTCCAATCCTGAAAAATGAATGTAAAACACGTACGTAGCATCTGGTGGGTCGAAGACCACCTGGTATTGACGTCGAGAATTAGAATCAACCTGCCTCCGAATCCCTCCCAGGTCCTGCGCCGCTGTGGACTCGACCGGACATGGCGTACAATTTTGCGAAGCTGTAACTGTTTAGACTTGAAATGAACCAAAGTAAAACTCACCTTGAAGACCGCGATTCCGATCAAACTCATTAATCCTTCCGTGCGGTCATTCATCGTATTTTATGAGTCCCCCTCGCCCATCTTGAATGAGGAGGATATTGGAGACGATTGCCGGGGGCTTGGATGCGGGTTAGGACAGACATGCAGACAGGCTGGCAGGGCCAGGCCGTCGTCCAGACAGACACGCTAGGAACTGCACGATGTGACCAAGAGCAACCGGCATGGCTTCTGTTTGTTTCCCACTTCCCTCTTTAGGTGACTTCAGTGTTTTCGATTCATCAATTCAGACATGCGGCGTGGGAGCATCACCTAGGCAAATAAAGCTTCCTTCCTTTCTCTGGCGCGTTCGATAAGTTAATTGCCCAGAATTCCCACGTCTGGGGGCATAAGTAGGCCACAGGTGTCGAACACCCCTCTTTAAACCATGTCATCTCACAAACGAACGATTGTCGTTTTGGGCTCCCGTTCAGTTGGTACGTTAAAATTTAAAAGTTTCCGGCCGTGTTCTACTGAGGACCCATCGCACAACGCGCATATGTAGGCAAATCCTCACTAATCAGGCGATATTGCGATCCGGAGAGCCAATTCGTCAATTCATATTTTCCAACAATCGAGAGGGCATAATGAGCTAGAGCATCATAACAGGAAAAAGGAAGGACCGAAACTGAAGAGTCCAGGAAGTGTTGACATGGTCAGGAATAGGATGATTTTCATGAAAAGAAAACCAGCCAGTCTTGCCAGTGATTTATGGGAGCCCAAAACACAATTGGTAGAAAAGGATATGCATGCTGAGAACCTCTGATTTTTATTCCCTCTTGTAGAAATGCTTGTTTCGTCGTGGTTACAATCCCTCAAGAGGGATTTTCTGTCAAAAAAGAATTGAGTGAGTTATATGAATTACCACTGACCAAATTGGCCGCTCTCGGCGCAATATGACCAGGAGAGCTCAGAACAGGTTAGAAGGGCCTAATTCGCCGTTTTCGGTGCGCGGCGCGCGCCACATTCGTCATTGTCCCCTGAAAATCCCGTCCTCAATGGGCCAGTTTTGGGTGTCTCCCAGTCCTTCAAAAAATCTGCAAATGAGCCATGGGGCACCGTTATTACTTTGTTGGGAGTAAAATCGATGACCGAGTGCATAGGGCGGAGAATCAGTGAAACATGTCCAGGTGAAAGAACAAGCACATCTTCTATAGTAGTGCGCTCTGCCGCAAAGCGCACTACTATTTTATGAGCAGCACTATGGTGACCAAACCATCGTGACAAACTTTTGTTCCAATTTGGGAATTGCTACTGGTCCTCTAGTTTTAATTCAGGCATCGAGATATTGTGTAAATAACACTATAAGAAGGCCCTCTACAGATCCCCCGGAGCGAAAGTTCAAAAAGTGAAAATATATATTTTCTCATCGAGATTCTGCGTTTTCGGTTCGGGCCGGCCACAACCGGTGGCTGTGCTTCGCCATCAATCGCGCCCGACATCTTCCTCTCGTTCCATACCATGCCGCGGGTCGCCCAAACCGCCTCTCACCAGCACAGGGGCACCGGAGGGATGTTTGCCCCGTCTCAGCCTATCCCTGAGAATGCCGAAACTGAATTAGACGACAATGGGGACAATCTGTGGGAGAGTGATACGGAAGAAGACACGGACTATTTCGAGGCCTGGGAAGCGCAGCCCAAGCCGCTGACGTATGACGAGCGCAACATCTCAGAAGATGAATTCAAGCGCCAGTTAGCCGCCATTGATGCAACTGCAGCTCCCTCTGCCGCTAAACCTGCTCCCAAACCGGCTTTCGCTACTTCTGGGGCACTGCCGGCTCCGCACACTATAACCAGTATGTTTGCGAACCAGAAACGGGCCCGCGCACCCTCTCTTGATGATGGATTTGAAGAAATTCACCCCCTTCCTGGTGCTTCTTTCAAACGCCTCAGAATGGACCCGCCCGAGCTTCCGGCGGAAGAAGAGTCTTCATCCGACGAATTGGGAGATGAAGAGGAGGAGAATCCCATGCCGGAGCAGGTTGAGGAACAGGCACGGGAAGAACATGGGGACGAGGTGGTTGACTCTATCGTCTTGGCAGACAATGTTGCAGACTGGGTGGACACGGTTCTCGACGATGCAGCCCCGCGGGACCCCCAGGAACTCGGTGCTCTCGCCGCTGCGTCCCTCAAAACGGCACGCAAGCAGAAGGACTATCGGAGCGAGGTTTTGTTGCTTCTCTAGTCGATTTTTATCGGTGGATGCCTCGCATGGGACGTCTCAGGGCAGCACTTCGTGTTGCTAGATACCATGGCCGTGGCCCCGCATTTCAGCGCATCATTGCGGTGCAGGCTCGCTTTTTCGAGGCAAATGGTGCGCTGAAACCCAGTCACCAGGGCCAACGAGAAAGGTCCAGCAGCCTCCTCGATGACGAAGGGTTTTACCTGCGCCGGGAGGATGTGGTGGGAGGCAGGTGTGATGCCGTTGATTGTTTACCAACGAGGCTTCAAGCTCAACGCCCAAATACTTTCGAAAGCCCCCCCGCCCACGGTCTTTGAGGTCAGGCAATTTATCCCAGGCCTCCAATATGCGAGATATGTCCCCAAGCGAATATCCAGTGTGATATACGAGTATATAAAATGATACATGTAGCATTCTTTGTAACGACATTGATTGGAAGTACAATATGCCGGCCCATCTCCGAGACCGACACCCCAAATGGGAGCTGACCAAATCCAGGGACGTCAGAGAAGCCTTCATGTCTACGTTCACAATATCCAATGCTGAACGGTGCAGCCTGGGAGTACCGGAAACCAACACAGTGCCAACACCCGGGCCGGCGGTACACTCAGTTATTCCAATCCATCGCTCGGTGACACTTTGGTTGACGCCAGAGGTCAGAAACGTCCACCGCACTCTCCCGCTGGAACACCTCGTCATACACGCGTGCAGAGAACGTGTCGTGCTCCAGTCTCCGAATCGGACTCTCAAGGAACAACAACAGACCTGAGCCCTCTCTTAGTACGGGTAGTGTTTTTTCTTCGTAACTTTATTTGATGAATTTGGATAATATTTGTACACTGAAGGTCGATTCTGTGTAATCGACGACTCTGAATGATATTCCCCACCGAGCTGCCGAAAGAAGCCGAGGTGCCAGATATGATCCAGATGATCGGATTCTGTGGCGGCGGCGCGCTCGCGTGGCCACATCAAATGACAAGATCAGCCGATCACTCACCTCTTGAATATATACTAAGAAACTATATAAACAAATCCCTCATATCACATTATACCTATTTATAAAAAAAACGCCGATCAGCTTGCCTTCAATGCCTTTGAATGATAGAGATATCTATTCTGCCCTCCCTTTCATAGACCTGAGCATCGTTATATTGTCTCTCGCTACTACACACTGCTATGTAGCCCTAACATATTCATTCCGCTCCGCCTCACAATGTGATTTAATATGGAGAGCTGCTTTCGCCCAAATGATTGCGAGGTGATAGCCAACGGAATTCTAAGCAAAACTGTCTCTTCACATTTTCCGCTAATGCCTTCGTTATTGAGAAATCGGCATCCAACCTCTCCATAATGGCGGGAAGCGGTGCTGGGAAAAGCAGGCCGAATCTATAGTGTTGCAAAAGCAATTGCCATAAGATCATACTCTGCCCCAAAACGTGCCTTATTATGGAGAGCTGCTTTCAACCCAAATGATTGTGAGGTGATAGCCAGCGGAATTCTAAGCAAAACTGTCTCTTCGAATTTTTCGTTGATGCCCTCATCATTGAAAAATCGGTGTCCAACCTCTCCATAATGGCGGGAGGCGGTGTTGGGAAGAGCGGGCCGAATCTATAGTGTTGCAACGGCAACTGACATAAGATCATACTCATTCCGCTCCACCTCAAAAACGTGACTTATTATGGAGAGCTGCTTTCACCTGAATGATTGCTAGGTGATAGCCAGCGGAATTCTAAGCAAAACTGTCTCTTCGGATTTTTTCGCTGATGGCTTCATCATTGAGAAATGGGCGTCCAATCTCTCCATAATAGCGGGAGGCGATGCTGGGAAGAGCGGGCCGTATCAATAGCAACGGTAATTCCCATGAAAAGAACCAAAGAAAAATTCATGGAACACTCCCTGGGGCACTGTTCAGTCGCGCTCCCCGGAAACGGACAGGCTCTGAACCACCCTAGAATGCTCCAAAAAAACTCCGCGACTTTCTGAGACTATCACGGTAGATATGTTGGCTTGGAGGAGGAAGACATTCCAAATCCGGAAGGCGGATCAAACCTCATGGAACCTTCAGTTCTTCGTAAAATCCATCTCTGGTTGATGATTCAGACCCTACTCATCGAGAGCTCTCAATTGGTACTACTCCGAGGTTTTCCCACGAGATTTTGGTGTGCGCCAAATTCTTCAGGTACTTCACACATGTTCGCGTTTTTTTTTTCACGATACTGATGCCACCTTCCAAATCTGACCACTACGCTTTTCGTCCCAAAAGGGAAATTTCAAAACTGATCTCCTGTTCGGTAGCCCAGATTTCCACATCTTTGAAATACGATTCAAAGTCAATAGTTGTATACATTCTCATTCAAAACCCCGTTTCCCGGAAAACCTAGTACTGCGGGGTAGAACGGTCCCGGTATGCCGTCCAGGTTATTGCAGAGAGGTCGAGGAGAGGTGGCCGCGGCTGCCGAACCCGAGGTGTAGGGGCTTGAGGGACGTTAGATTCCGATTCCTCGGGTGAAAGAACCACGGCGTACAGCTAAAACCGTATATCTGGGACATACACTGTAAGAGATACTTTAGCAGAATGAATGATCTGTACTTGTATTCAAGGGGGAGGATCGTGAATGAGCGCTGTCTCGAATATTACCCCTATTTCGTGCCCCTCGGACAACCCTCAGAACTTATGGATCACACTTAGACTGAAAAATTTGAGGTGAGTCTGAGTGCTTAATGAGTACTGAGCACTGAGCAATGAGCGCTATGCTCCAGCTCAGATGCTGAGAGCGCTGAAACGTTGCAGCAGAGCGTTGATCAATCGTCCCGGACCCGGAACTCATCCGGTAGTTGTCCCTCGAGTCGATTTGAAACTCGTGTCGGATCGAGTTTGCTTCCCAAAATGGTTAAACTCGTTCTTCAGTGTCCCGCTGCAGACAAATCGGCTGGAGGGACTTTATAAAGTCAACTATGGTGTTTCGACTGTAGGAAGGTCGCGGTAGAATATTATAATACGTGTTCCCAGGGGTTCGACCCTTTTCGATTTCTCCCCAACAATCCGGCAAGACCCGATAGATTGAGCGAGCTGCGTTCAAACTGCCATACTCTCGTCGAAAATTCCTAGAAATATTGATTTGAAGTCAAAATAGGTTTTATAACTCGATGGCGTCTCAAACTGAGGAGAAGTTGGAGGCCGATTCTTCTGGTTCGTTGTTAGCCGACACTCAAGTCTCATCCAGCTCATAAACACTGGGCAGACCCAGCAGAGCGCGGCCTTCGGCGTTGGAGTAATTGGTGGAGCTCACTGGTGGCACCCGGTGATCGCGGCATAGTCCTTCAAACCGTCAACAGCACTTGCCGCTTGGACCCAGGTGCCAGATATGAACACGTCGGACAGCCACGGGTACTCCCGGAAAAGCCGCGTGTGGGTACACCGCTCAAAGGCGTTGAGTTGAGCCATGAGCCACCGCTGTTGTAAAGGGTGGGAAAGACAAATGTGAGGCTGTGCATGTCTTGCGCACATAGGACTTCGGATATATCCGACGGCAATGATCGCTGACTGATCGCTCATAAAAAGGGGTGGTAAGGTCATCGTGGGGCATCACTAATCACGTTTACGCATCTGGCACCCGGTGACTGTACTGAATTACGCAAAACGTATTTGTTCCTTGTTTACTGATTGGACCCAAACGCGAGCATGGCTGGGGAGCCTAACCTAAAGGTTAAGCAATAAAGTATCTGGATGCATCCCTCACAGGTGAGCAACTACTCTGTATTACCTTGGTGACTTGCGTTATCTTTCTTTATTATAGCTCTGCGGGCTCCCCAAAGTTCTTCTGCCTGCGAAAAGTACAGGTCGATAGTTCTGGTGTTGCACATCGAACAGGAAATGTCGTGCGGGCCCACGCTGCTAGGTATGCGCGATGTTGTTAAATGATGTTGAGCAACAGCCTACAGTCCCTGTGAGATCCTCCCTGCCTTTGCCTACCTGCTGTGAAGTCCACCCGCACGGCCTTAGTTTGCTGCTGCCAACCAAACAACCTCTCCCGTAGGGAAGGTTGTTGTACCTCTCTCACAGAGCAGTGCCAGTTGCCTACACTATTCATGCTGTACCAGAGTGAAGCAAGGCGCTTCTGGTGATGTGTTCCTCAAATTCCCACAGCTAGGATCGGGCTTGGCGTCGTGTGCGATATATATATTTGCGTTGCGTGCTCTAGTGTTAGAATGGACGCTGAGCGCGTGCGTTGGTCGATGGGCTCGGCGTCGGCGGGGACGTTACACTCGACGCCGCCGCTGTGCCGGTGATGGTGTATGTGTCTAGTATGTGTACCCAGGACAACACGATTGATGTATCTATCTTCCTGCCAAGTGTGTCTGGTCAGTTACTCTTCATCTGTATGCTCTGTGTAGTCGGAAATCATACCTCTTTTGGTCCTGCACTGCAGGATTTCAAGGCAGCTGATATTTGGGGAAGTGAGAGAGACAGCCCATGGGATGATGAGAGAATGTCCTGGATATCCTTCATGAAGAGATGAGGGGAAATCGTGTCCCGAAAATGTAATTAGAACGCGTCGCGTTACCATTGAGTCACCCTGGTCACCTCATTGCCGATTACCGTCACCGCTGCCAGGCAGCGACAAGGTTGAGCCAGGGGATTGGCGGCAGCGCTCAACGCCCGCTGTGTTAATGTGACGTCGAATTGACCGTATGCCTGTGAACAGAGCGCTCAAGGTTCCCAACAGCTTCCCTCTGTCCTTCAAATGTGTTGCTCAAGGACCGCAAAATCCCACAAGTCTCTTACATAGTAACGAGCAACGGACGCTAAGATACGGGAAAAATTAATGAGAAAAGCATGGAGTCCCACATGGTCGGGCCGTGTCCAAGGCGACCACGGGTTGTATTTCCAACACTCTCCCCCAAACCGTGCTTAATCCAAGAGCGCGAGCGAAATGTTTAGCTTTAGCACTTAGTAGAGTTCTAGTGAGGATGTTGGCGGTCATTTTGTCCGTAACACAATAAATGAGCTTGATTGCACTGGCTTCCATGATATATATCGCAAGTCGATGTGCTTCGCGCGGTAGTGGCCATCTTGCGCAAGAGCAATTGAGGAAGGTTTGATACCGAGGTCAAAAACAACTGCGAAGTGCCATGGCAGTCGCGGCACTTTCACCCAGCTCAGGTCAAATGGATCTCGTTCCCGGTCGGTTACAACAGAACTAATACCTTTTCCTCTTTCGCTTTGCCTGCCTTCTCACTTGCCAGTTCCCAACTCCTTGGTGTCGTCTGTGGTACGCTTGCGCTTCTTTCGAGCTCCAGATTCATCGCCCTCCTCCGCAATCCCCTCTGCCTCCTCATTCCCCAGAGGAATATCGTTTATGTCTCCATCGCCATGACGGGTCTTTCTCTTGGATGAGGAGGCTGCAGTGGACATGTGTTCCAAACTCGGCGTCCAGCCGGCAGGCGAAGGATCGCTTCTGGGATTTGCGCCACCGAATACATCAGTGCCTCCAGCGCCGCCCATTCTTACTACCATCCGGAAGAAACGTGGGGATGTGGAATTTCGCCGCCGTATAACGTTACCGACCTGCTCGAAGTTCATCCAAGGCATCCCGTTGCCCCCCTTCAATGCTGCTGTCCTCGAGACAAAGGGCATGCTCCAGGCTGCTTCGAGATCCTCGTCGTCTTTAGCGTCAATGCTTTGCTCGTCCGAATCGACCCATTTATTGAAATCTGTCCTGATTTGCCCGTTCTTAACCTTCTCCCTGGTGAGGCGTGGCCAGTATTCTGCCTTCTGCTCTTTCTTGTGGAGCACCAGGTACAGCGAGCGTGCCGTGAGTGTTTTAGACGATTTCTGAGACAAACATGGGGTTCAAAATTAAAACGCGTAGAGAGACGAACCTCCGGGAGGATTTCACCGAACAAGTCCAGGTTGAAGGTGTATTCTTTTATCTGGGCGCTGCAAAAGACATTGAAAAAACACTTGAAAGAAAAAGGCGACAATGACATACTTTCCCGACTTGGCTTTGAAAAATATTTTTGGGTTTCAAGACTGTATTCCAGGGTGTTTGCCTGGATGTCAGGAATGTTAACAGTGAGGTAGACAACATTCTTGGAATCAGATACATAAGCTGGGGACCAGAGGCCAACCAAGAAGAGACGTACTTTGGCTTCGTCGGACGCTGAGCTCCGCTGAGCCCACAGGAGCTCGGGGTGTAGGGTCATCGTTAGTGACACGTCAGAGCTCTGTGTTTCCACGCGGCGGTGTCAATGTCGGACTTCCACCAATCCCGCCGGGACAACAGTGAGAGTTCTCTCACGTTCTATTTAAGTTATGGTGGGATTCAGGGAATTACCGGAAAATGCCGAAACGCAGCACTCGTCCGCATCCGCAAACGGTGCATGACGACCCAGTCCACCATCAGTTTGCTCCGCGTGCATGCGCTCAAATACGGTCTGCCCTCGGCCATGGGTTGTGTCCCTCCACCGTTCCATCTTGTTCTTCGTCAGAAGTGCCTTTTGTCTGAGGGCGATATAGTCCTTTGTTTGGTCCTTCTTGACACCGATTTTACGCCGTGGAGTGAATTTGTGGACACAGGAATCACGTTACCATTTTTGAAGTGCCTGAATATCAAGTTCTTTCTTGGGTACAGTGTACTTCTTGCCGCGGCTAGCAGTGTTGAATTCTGACGCCATGAACGTAGAAACCGCCCGTATCACATAGACTCGTCACCAGTCTGCCTCCGAGGACGCAACAATGTGGCGAGCACGTTGCCGCAGGCAGACTGGTACTTCTCGGGCTGTGCCAAAGGGCTGAGCACGGAGTTTCAAATATTGGTGGGTGCCGATCGCCGGCATTATTGTGGCTATGCATGCCATCAATTCTCGGTCAAATTTGACCATTTGGTTTACGCCCGTCTCGCACTTGTGAAAAATTATGAAGAGACAGAATTAGACAGAAGGAGGGAAAAGGAAAATTTTCAAACTCCGCGCTCAGCCCTTGCACAGCAAACGAGAAGTACCAGCCTGCCTACGGCAACGCGCTCGCCGCACTTGTTGCTCTTCGTAGGCAGGCTGGTTACGAGCCTACGTATCACATTGATAGACGGGTGTAGTTTCTTTAGATAGTCCCAGTCCACTTTCGGGCCTTGAGAACGGTGAGTAACCTACACCATAAGTTAGCGCTCGCAAAAAATCAAAACTGTGACAAGAACTTTTATGTCCTTAATATTGTGTTCCTGTCCTTCATCCACTGGCAGGAAACCATCCGATTTTATGGTTTGATTGATCAGCCAGCAGTGATATCGAACAAAATCTCTGCGGAAGTCTTGGTCAATTAATATTCATGGGACACCAGATGTTCGCTCACCGAACTTCATTGGGCCATTCTTTGTTCAAGCCTTGAAGCATTTCTAAAACCTCTCCAGTGTAGTTACTGTTCTTGCCGCCCGCAAATCGAAGCAGCCAGTCGGGAAGCATATCCCCCATCAAACCAACGTCGCCATGTTTGATGCCGGACTTGAGAATAGGACGTCGTGACAAAACATGATATACTGATATTTGAATTAAGAGCCTCGGTAGATGCTCTCGTCTCAACTTGTCTGCAAGCGCTGTGAGTTCCTCGGGTGTTTTTGCCCGAAGTTCCGCCAGATTTTTGGCACCGCTAACTTCGAGCCATGCCTCGCGTATTTATGCCTCGGCGATATGGTGCAAGGCCTCGTTGATGTTGTGGTAAAATGGGCCCTGGATGTGACTTACACCCACGTCCATCTTCAACTGCCGGAGACATTCATCAATCAACCGCTCATTATCGTCGTAGCTGGCCTCCGGGATTCCCACAGTCCCAAGCAGGTATTGCAAGGTAATACCAAAAGGAAGACCATTGATGCGAGCTGGTCTCAGAAAAAGAATGCTGTCCTTTCCAGAATACGATTGGAAGTCTAACTCGAGCGCATCAAGGAGTACTTAGTTGGTTTGGACGATAAGCCGTGGTGCTGCTGCCTGAGCGAGGTCAAAAATTTCGAGGAGGGATATTGGGTTTTCGAAGCCCTCTGCACGCTTCTTCTGCAAGTCATGATTTGCAGTCGGTGAAAGTGCTACCGCGCTGCGTTTAACGTAAACCGTGCACGCCGTGCCATTTCCGAAGTTCCCTTGGTTCTCTAACAGTTGCGAGAAAACACAGAAGGAAATTGTGGTGTTGTCGTAAGAGAGGAGCCACGGAAATAACTCCACCAGCTTCACCACAGTGTCCATGGCTCGTTTAGACATTCTGCCCACCGCCAGACCCGTCCATTTATTGCGCATTGTGAGGCTGAGTGCATGGAGTGTGTCGAAGCCCTTCGCCGACAGGCCCCGAAATTTACAGTCGATGGCAAACAACTTCTGCAAGCGGTTGCAATGGTGCGATCGAGAATACGAAAGAATGGAAATAACAGCGAATACAAGCTATGTAGCAGTTTTAGTCTCTCTCTTTATAAAATTATGTTTCTCTGTCCGTCCGAAGCCTTTTTAAAGTCCGCTATCAGCTCTCCAGCACCCTGCTGATTTGAACGAAAACGTACAGGCATTCTGTCGGCCAAAATACTGACAGGGGCCTTTCCCGGCCACGGACAACAAACTTGACGTGCCGACGATCATTCCGGCCACAAATATGCATTTAATCCACAAATACTGGGATTCCGTCGGCCAAAATACCATTCAGGGGCCTTTCCGGGCCATGGACAACAAACTTGACGCGCCGACGATGATTCCACCCACAAAGATAAGTATATCTCTGTTGTGGGAATTCCACAAATAAGTACTGCGCGCAACGGTCACCGACCTCTTGTCTCTTCCACCCATTCCTGTTCTGGTGCTACCTCCCCGCATGCCTGTCCCTTGGGATCCATACAGATTCATCCCAGGCGACTTCTCAACCCCAGCGCGCGAACTCCCAGGTGAAACACCTTACGGTCCTGTCCAATCCAGCCTTGCCCTTGCTTGCGCGCGCGAGTACCCTTGGATCACGCTCGCGATCGCTAATATTTCGGACATTGCATGGGGCTCGCGGCCTCCTGATGTGCTGGATGAGCGCGAGGACGTCCTGTATCAGCTCCCATCCGACCAACTTGTCTTTTTGGCAGTCCTCATCGAGGTATGTCGTCTCGAGCCGGATTTTACAGGATTTGTGGAACCCGTGATAGCAGATTTCGTGAATGCTTGGTTGGACCATTGTTGGTCATTTGGATAGGATGGCGCAGGGTCGCGCCGCGTCCCTCGCTCCGCTTGGACGTTTTGCCCACTAACTTTAGGTAGTGGGTCTTACTAGTAGCGCCCTAATCACCTCTCCGCCAAATTTTTGTAAAGTTGTTCATGTTTGGTTTGCTTGTGTAATCCGGTCTGAATCCGGGCGGCCTACGTTCGACTCTCCTCACGGACATCTTAAATCTTTTCAGCAATTTCCTTCTATGGTCTGAGCTGGCTAGCTGCACGTGACTCTGTCTATCTCTATTTGTCATTGGCGTCCACATTTCTCTCTCTTCTCTCCTTTCCGTCCATCCAGCGTCAATCCTTGGTCTGTCCTACAAGACTTGGGACTAAGATTCCTCAAACCTTTGCCAGGACCACTGCTCAAGAATCAAGGCTGAAGACCCTCCCAACAGCGCTCACCTCAAGAAGCCGCAAAATCTCACCACATTTCAAGAATTCAAGATGCTAAGGCTTGGGTTTTATGTAACATCTTTCAATTTCCTCAACCCATTTCCCTCAAGTTCTAGCAAATCTTGCTTTTTTCTTGCAAGAGCCTTCCATGGCACAGTTGGACTGGATGTATATGCATCTAACCACACTCTCAAATCCGGATTGTATGCACGGTTTGCCATTTTTGCACACGGCGCATACATGCTCTTGTTGATCCAGACAAAGACTGTAGGTTTGAACGCCCACGTCCCCTCGTAGGAAGCACACATTTCGACGACGACGAGGATCTTGTGATACGATGCGCAAACGGAAATCTGAATGGTCATAATCCGACAGCTACTCTTTGTCTTGGGTGTAATACCGACCTTAAGCAAACAGCATCCGGCTCTGTGGCAATGGCTATGGTCGAGTATATGGGCAATTATACCATCAAATTGCAGTTGGACACGGCAATTGTATTTTCTGCTCTCTGCGCATCAATCAAAGCTCTGCAGAACAAGCCTCCGACAGATGTCGATGGAAACGTTGACAATTCTGAGATGACGCGGTTGATGATGGTTAAAACAACGAACACCCTGGTCGGCAAGCGAGAGTTGACGGGCCAACAAACTGCCAGCCTTTTACTTGGTCGGAAAAATAATTACACGTCGGATGAGTATGAAGAGTACTGGTGGTCCTCAATGCTGAGAGATATTGCACGCGACGCTTTTACTGTTGACCTGGAGGATCATTCAGAGCCGCATGCACTCCCGAAAACAACAGACGAGCTTGAACATGACACACTAGATTCAGACACGGTTCAACGCATGGTAATCCCCGAGGACGAGGATGATGGGCTGATGTTGCTCACGCCAGAAAACCTCAGGCAAACTCCGGGAAACGAGTGCAGTGATGATTCACAAGAGAAGAAATATTCGCACTTGTTCAATGATATGTTCTACCGGCCGCCAGAGCTTGATTCGATGTGTCTTTGGGATATTTTGAGAAACTATGTCAAAGAGAAGAAGCCGAAGTCAAGGACTCAACGAAAGACATACCTGGAATTCAAGCGAGGGCACCCGCAGCACGCCACTCACTGCCTAAAAAAATTAGATGCGCCAGTAATACCTGTTTTAATGGGTTACCACATCCCTCGGAACGACTCGGAAAGCGACCGGACGAAGTACGCTGTAGTCATTCTTGCCTTATTCAAACTCTGGTCCGACACGAAATCTTCTCCTCTCAAATCTCCAGAAATAGCATGGCCAGATGCCCTTGACGATTTCAAGCGGTCCATGTCGCCCGAACATGCAAGGATTTTGCTCAACATGCAGCTATTAGAGAGGTTGCGCAAAGCCACCCCGAGCGTGGGGTGGCTTCCAATTGAGCTTTGTGTTTAAACCCAAGGCTGGGTCTGGTCGGTGTGCCCTAGAGCATCACACCAGCCCCCATTTCATGCACTCAAAGCAAGGAATGCATGTAGAGGCCTTTCGATAATCTCCACTTTCCAAGCCACCCTCACTCAGGGTGGCTTTGCGCAAGCTCTCTATTGTATCAGACTCGAGATGCCAAGTTTGATTTTGCAGCAAAACGTAGTAAACGACCCAGTTTGGGAAAACGCGATGCAGACTGCCCTCGATCCAGAAGAATTGGACGCAGACGACATGGGGTTGACAAAAGACACTAGGGCCACCCGAGATACTCAGCAAATCGTTCTACAAGCCAGCAATGGTGGCTTCTATTCTGTGCAAAATATGCCGAGCAGTGAGATACGGGCCAAGTTTGGACAACGGACACGGCTCGGAGACGAGGACGATATTTTCAAAGCAAGTGTTGCTGCGAAAGTGCTTTTGAAGGAGAAGGATTTGCTCATCAAACGCCGTCTGAAAGCCGCGGAGAATTCAGGAGCCCAGAATGTGCACCATGCTCAAGCATCTTCCCGGATACCGCAAGCTCCAAATTTGGCAGAGGAAGCGAAGAGAGCACGAGAATTGTATGAAAAAAGGCAGATTCATTCTGAGTCGGACTCACATTGGAACTCCCTACGTCCGTACCAGCAACTCTGTCTTGCGCTCATTGTTAAATACACATTGAATGACGAACAAGCCCGTGCATTCCTGTTGTTGGCCGATAAAATTGGTCGCGAAATAGAGACTGGCCGTAAAGATCCACCCATATCTCTGCTGTGTACTGGACCTGGCGGCACAGGAAAGTCAGTGATTTTTGGAGCATGGAAAGAGTTCTATGAGATAACTGGTCATCCTGAACGGCTACGCTTGACTGCCCCAACCGGAGTTGTTGCCAGTGATATTGGTGGGTGCACGATTCATTCAGAAGCCAGCTTACGAGTTCCACCTGCGAAAATGAAGTCAACACCGGCTTTGCGCACAAAATTCGAGGAACGAATCTCACCACCAGACACTTTAATACTTGACGAAGTCTACTTCTTGAGCGCACAAGATCTGGCTAGACTTTCTGAATATCTCTGCATGGGGAAGGGGGCCACTGATTCCATATGCGGAGGTTTTAATTGGGCAACCTGCGGTGATCCTTGTCAACTACCACCGCCAGGAGGAAATTCATTGTTCGCCCGTGAATTGGTCCAATGTCACGCAAATGATAATCTGAATGACCTGCATGAAAAGGTTCGCCAGGAGGTGAAGGGAATACAGATCTGGCACCAAGTCGAGCACGTCGTTGTATTGGAAGAAATAATGCGCCAAAAGGGAGATCCATTGTTGATTGACATCCTCAAACGGTTACGGAAAGGTACCTGCACGGAGGACGACAAGGTGATTCTGGACAGATATGTGTTATCCAATGAAGAGTGCAGTGAAGCGACTAGGGATCTCACCGACATTAACAGATGGATTGATGATCCAGCACATGCATGTCCGTTGATTGTGTATACGAATGCCGCACGAGATCGTCACAATAACAATATGGCCGAGGCCTTCGCTACTGCGACCGGCCAAGACTGTCATACTTACCACTCTCGTGATACGAGGGGACGCGGGCGGAAGCGTAAACAGCTTACCGGGCTGGCAGCTGAGGCTGCATGGTCCATACCCGTCAAAGAAGCCAATGATCTTGGCGGCAAGGTATCAGTTTTATCGAATCATTGTTCATGGCTTTCGAGGCTCACCAGGTCCACGTCATATGTACAGTTCAATCATAGGACCTCTAGGAGCTCCAGTTTTTGGTCATTGGAATCCTCTACCGTCAATTCCTGGCAGAATCTAGCATGCCAGGTAATTAATTATATTTCTGCCATATACTTTTCTTAGTTGATCCCAAGGGCACAATTCAAGACTGAGCGATAAGCCTGAAACATCTGATGACATTCATTTCAAGCCTGTTGGCGGTGACCGTGGTGAACACACCATAGAACCTCTTTCTGGAATTTCCGAGAGAGCTCTGCGGTCAATGCGTCGCACTTACGGACGTTGACGGCTTATGTGGGGATCGGCCCACGAGAGCAGGATCATGCATTTATAGGGTTACCAGTTTATGAGGATAATCCCCTCTCTCTGACGTGGGAACAGGCTGAAACTCTGGATTCGTCTCAGTTTTGCGTCTACAAGATGAATGCCTTCGCGACGGTGATTTTCCAGCGCTCTCAAAAGCCCACAAAAAAACGACTCGTAAACATGAGACAGAGCCATCGTAAAGATGCTATAATGTTGGCCGCGGCACTGAGGGATTACGAAAAATGATGTACATAAAATAATTTGCAATGTGGTTCAGTAATTCGGAACTTGCCGCTGGAACGGGATGGAACGGGCCCGGAAATGTTTGGCAGGAACATTCCATTGTTTGCCTAAGCCCCTCATACAAGGCGACCTGAATCGTATCGTTGTCCGGGGTTGCGTGTCCTATCTGCGTTGGTGGAGGAATGGATCTAGGGCTGGCATTACACAAACTGGCCAGAGAACAGAGGAAAATCAGGCTGACCCAGGGTAATAAAGGTGATTCAGTGACATTGATTTACAGTGCCATTTCGGGGATCAATGCAGTTTATAGGCATCTAGACACATCCAGATGATGTGAATCTTTGTCCGGTAAGGCTCTCATAAGGTAGGGGACAGACAAGTGCGGTTGCCCCACGTGATCGATAGCCTTATTGGGAAGATTGTTATATTTTCACTGAAATAAACCTGTTCTCAGACTATATTAAAAAATCTGGCTCCACAGTTCTGTGTGAATGTATCATAAGACAGCTCCCAAATATTTTGAGGAATTTTGGTTGAGAAATGGAGGACTAGTTCCAAAATGATCAGACATTGATGATCTTCTCTGTCTACATCAATCGCGTTGCCTGCCCACTTCAATTTGGGAACTCGTCCCCCATTTCTCGACTGAAATTCCTCAAAATATTTGGGAGCTATCTTATGATACATTCACACAGAACTGTGGAGCCAGATTTTTTAATATCGTCTGAGAACAGGTTCATTTCAGTGAAAATATAACAATCTTCCCAATAAGGCTATTGATCACGTGGGGCAACCGCACTTGTCTGTCCCCTACCTTACATTCTAAAAGATTTCATACTGTCAGAATCCTCAACAGTTTAGTCTAACATGCTTGTAAACACACCAGTACAATGGGGAATACACTGTGATCAGGAAATATTGTGATATTTGAATACACTGCTGAACCCTTTACAAATCTGAGAATTTCCCACCAGAACAGCTGTTCTGCCCTCAGTTCTTCCCTTTTTCCCTTGAGTATAGGCTCAATCTCTCCGAGTTTCAATTTCAAAGTGAACTCCATCGGGTTTTTACTTTCCTTTTTGGGAGGCGCAAGCTCTAACTCCGAATTTCAACATCGGAAATAATCGGCTCAAACAAGGAGGGAGACGGCCGAATGCCGTCGACCGCCTTGTTACTATGTAATATTCGGTGTCGTCACCGGAATATATTTAATATATATTCAAGAGCGTGAGTGTTTGCATCCCCATGCCGTCCCTGAGATATCGACTAGAAACAGTTGGGAATGGGGAATAAAATGAAAAAGATTAGGTCAATGAGATTAGTATATCTATTGTTACAGTGGGTCTGTTTGGAGTTTTTGAAATTTGTTGAATAAGGTACTTCCCAAATACTGATCAATCTAATGGCTATTTCACACAGCCACTAAAAGAGTAACGATTTTGAGGCACAGCCACTATTTTATGTGTATCAGATGAGGTCGCGAAATTTGGCAGGGTACAAATATTGGGGAACGAATACATAAGTACTCGTAACTAGCTACTTATCTACCTATTGCGAATTCGGTTGCCTCTCCGCTATCTTGATCAAGTGTAACATCTCTTCTGGATTTCGGGTGGGGATCAATAGCAGCGCAAGTATTATTAGACAGTTTGCGGTGCAGCCATTGGAGCCATCCAATGGCTGAATGACGTTGTGTTGTCTGGTGGCTCCGCCTGCCAAAAATGATGTCAGATGGCTGTGGCAGCCACCAGTGGCTAATTTTGGCGGGTGGAGCCATCGAGCATCGCAACGTCATTTTGCCATGGTATGGCTCCAATGGCTGCAACGCAAAGTGGCTATTGCTTGCTTTTGATGTGGAAACCTCAGACACCCGCACAGTCAACCCACACCATCCTGATGGTTGCATGCTTCGATCTGGATCATTTTCTGCACTGCTCAGCACGTTTTTCCGCGGTTTACCACCAACATCGTTGAAACCTTGGAATAATTGTCGAAAGACCCACACAGTTGGGCAGGCATCACTTGCATCATTGTCAGAAGTCCACACTGGTTTTCGTAATTCTTCGTGGAGCACAATCAGGTTTTGCTCGTGAGGTACATTTGCTGCATAGCACCTGATGTCACAATAAAATAGTTTACTTCTTTTGCTGGCATACCGGAGCGAAGCGGCGGCACGTCTTGTCCATATTACATACATTCTGCGGCGGGGTGAAGATTCTGTTTGGGCGCTGTCCCTGCGGTACGGCTGGCAGACGGGTAGAGGACGTTCTCAGTACGTGCCGAAGTTTGTGATATAAGCTTGGATGCGACAGATTCTATGGTTTCAGAAAAGCTGCATGTCATCGTAATCGACGGAATTACGATTGGTCGCCCGTACTGTACACAACTGTCCCGAATCCCTTGCCAGCAACAGACATCGGTTTTGTCCTGGGCACGTCTACAGACAGCTTCACTCTGCGACTCTTTATTTCAAAGTGTCTGTTTTCCGGCTAATTTTCGGACCAACGGTGAGAGACCCTCTGGCCTCTACATACTCCGCTGTGCAACTCAGGGCCATAGTAGAGTGACTAAACCGTGTTGTTTGTCCAAATTATGACATCACGTAAACATAGCCCCTTTCCTCGTCTCGTTCCACACTACCCGATCAGCCACCCCCCTTCACCGTCTTTATAAAATCACCCTCTTTATAAAACTCAGCATCTCTGTCAGAAGCCTTTCGACCTCCGCTGTCAGATTTCTTTTTCCGCTTCACCTTCTTCACCCTCTTTACAAAATCACCCTCTTTATAAAATAGGGTGTGTCTGTCCGTCAGAAGCCTTTTCAAACCCCGCTTTGGTTGATTAGTTCCAGGTCTTCAGCTAGGACCCGGGAAGCTCATTTAAGGGTAACTCCGAAGTTAGGGGATTTGAGGCCAAAATTTTCAAATCCCTCTCCAAGTTAGGGATTTCAGGCCCAATTGGGCCCACTTTAGTTGTACATCAATCTCAAAAAGATTTGTTCTGTGCGATGCGACGCCGATGGATGTTGGGTGGCGCTTTCTAGCAGAGATGTCATGAAGGTGTTGACGCCCCTCAAAATCAAGAGTCCCGCGGGAGGGAAAGCGAAAAAAGCAAAAAAAAAAATAGCAAAAAATGGCATTATTAGGAATATCACGTGATATCCAACTCCGATTTAGGGGATTTGATTGGGATTTGAGGCCCAAAGAGCCGGAAAAATTAGGGGATTCGAGGCCACTTTGACCGACTTTTGCCGGAGTTACCTTGGGCTAGCTTCCCGGGTCCTCTTCGGCTACCTAAAGGATGTATTCTGGCTTCATGAATATTTTGATGAATTAAGGCAACCTTCAAAGGCACGAAAAATGGCCGCCCATTATACACGCACCCCCTGTCGATCACGAACTTTGGTCGAGGTCACGCGTCACTAGGGCCCCTGTCGAACCTTGGTCACACAGGCCCCAAATTGCCTGAAAAAAAAGAAAAAGGCAAAAAAGGCAAAATTCTCGGTTCAAATGCCGAAATTTTCGAGGCGGCTGCCGAAATGTCGAATAGGTAAAATGGGTCACGCATCACACCCCCTGTCGATTTGAATGAAAAAGTACAGTAACGCACGGCGTGGGAGTCTTTGTCTGCAAGTCTCGTGACTTGCCACGTCGCTTCCTTGCTTTTGCTTTGCTTCCAATCTGCTTCCCAAGTTCGCTTCCTCAAGATGAGGTAAGTATACTCACATGCACAGGTTGTGCAGGGATCTGAGGCTACAGTATGGCAGGCACAGCATCGATATCCAAATCGCCGCTGCCATAAGTTTCGGCTTGACCTTAGCCCTCGCAGTACTCGTCGCGCGGACAACAGACTCTTTCCTCGAGACTATTAGGCATTACCCATGGCTGGCTTTAGTCTTTCTGTCCGCAATATTGGCTCAGGTATTGTTCTGGTTCCCGGTCAGCCACGGATTAACATATTTCTGTCAAACAAAACAACTTACCTCCAGCTCAGGGCCTGGTGGGCTCGCGTGACAAAGGCGCTCATCGCGAATGAAGCCACTGCTTGTGGTTGTGAATAGTGCGCTGCAATGCGAGAATTTCCGGGACAATTTTCGTGATGAGAATGAGGATCAGGAATCGATACGAAGGCGGGTCCTGGTCACTGCCATTGTGAGGTATTTTTTAGCAGCCGGCAAGCAGCCCCCCGAGTCTTTGTTGGATAAACTTTCGGCGCAGAACACTTCAAGAAATGCGGCAGTACCATACAATGGTGAACGGTCAGATGCATCAATCGGATCTATTCGACATTTCGGCAGCCGCCGAACTTTTGCGTGACACCCTGAAAATTTCGGCATTTGAACCAAAAATTTTGCCTTTTTTGCCCTTTTTTTTTTAGGCATTTTGGGGCCTGTGTGACCACTTGGAGGTTCGACAGAGGCCCGAGTGACGCGTGACCTTGACCAAATTTCGTGATCGACAGGGGGGTGCGTGACGCGTGACTACCGATTTGAAGGAAAAAGTCCAGTATATTCGGTCCAAAGTAGGTGCGTCCGTGTTTTGTCCCTAAATCTAACCGTGCCTATCATTCCGAGCGGCTTCTTGCTGCAAAGGACCATCTTTCACATGGACCGAGAAATACCTAGGTGGCTGTCCTTAGGGTTTTACGTTGAGACGTGGATTGTTTAAACAAACTTTGTAGGGTTACTGACACCTCGTCACCCTTATTCGGCTCTCTCTTCTTCCCTCTTGCTCGCTGCGCTGGCCGTACCCTTGCTCCCAAATGGCGCCCAAACCCAACGAGAAGGAACCTGTCAACGTTAAATGGCTCAAGCCCGAGATCCTGGCTGTACTCAACAGCCTTATTAAGAAGAAAGATTCGCACCAGAGTGGCAATGGCTGGAAGCCTACTGTATGGCCTGAGATTGTAGCCACTGTGCAAGCCTTGAGCCCGGACGCGAAGCCAGTCAAAGACCAGGTAAAAGTAATTTCTAAGGTCAATTATGTGCGTTCGTTTCCTGTCGAGGATGGTACATACACTAATCTTCGGCTAGCTGAAAGATGAGTTCGAATTATACCTCTTCGTGGAAAAGTTCAGCGGGAGACCAAAAGTCTTGACAACCTTGAACCCTTGATTTGAATGAGACGGACAGCTATTTCAACGCGAGGGGATGGCGGGACGAGAGGGAAGAGGGAGGACGTGGCAAGATGCCATAAGTAACATGGAAGATGTTAATAAACCGATGGAAACGGACCTGTGCCTCAGGCAGTGCCGCCGCATCCCGAATCCCGTGCCTGAAGAAATGTGGTTAAAGCATACCCGAGTCCACAGTTACCCTCTGCTGGAAGAGTATGGAAAACAGAAATCCACAACACGCAACTATCACTTATCCCGCCTCTTTCATTCGACGGTGGGTGCTGAGTGGGACAAGATCAAAATGATTCATGAAGCCTTACGAGTTTAATATTCCGCTACGTCCTTGTGTATTCTGGGGCCTAATGGCATGGGTTATAGGAACCTGCCAATGCCACTCAAAGCTTCTCCGTTGATTCCGTCGCTCACCGTTCTCGACGTCGACATGTACTCAGGGAACATTGTGGAAAGTTCGCCGCGGCGGTTAGTGATTATCAGCCTCAATTATGGGTCTGGGAGAGACCTTGGCAGGCAAGGTAAGGAGAGATTTTGACAGGCAAGGTAACAAGATTAAATAATGTAAATTGAGTCTGATGCAAGATCTGCGGTTGGATTACTAGTAGTGCCAGGTAAATATGGATGCCGTGGGTACAGTATGGTGAGTCAGTAGTTAAGTAGTTGTACATCAAGATGACCAGTGCGCATTGGAAGTATATGTAGTTGCATAACTACTGTGTTGTGTCAGGCTCGTGGACGACTCTACAACGGTCGAGGTTCTTGTGGCTCGCGTGTTGCTCACGTACTGCGCGCCGGTAGTGGATGTCGAGGAGTGAGCCTTGAGAACCTCGGGCTCCTGGTCGACTTTCGGGGAGCTAACGGCTTCAGCGGCAGACATGGACCGGTGCGAGGACCACTCCAAAATACCGACGTCGAATCCAGTGTTCTCGAGAGCAGTGACCTTCTCTAGACAGCGGCTGATGCGAGGTAAAAGGGGAGAGTTCTCGAGATGAGGTCGGTGAATGGCTGGCATATCTCGTGGCTGCTCATATTTCGCCAACAGCCAGTCCCGCAAGTTCTGCACAAGGCCGCGCGTCTTGCAAGACAACGCAAACGCCTTGAATGTCTCGTCCTCCAAAAGGTCCAAAAGCTCATTCTCGAGAATACTCTGCGGGGGCTTCTGCTCCAGGAGACGGTCGATACGGACGAAGCACTGGTGCTTTTCGTGCCACGCCCTACCGAGATAGACAGCACCGCCGGTTTTAAGGCGCGCTGTATCCACGATGCTGATGCCCTCCAACGCATTTTTAAATGCGGATTCGGTGGGGAAGAATGGTAAAGATTTCCAGTTCAAGTTGGCCAAATTGATTTTGTAACCGGCCGTGAGGACCTCGAACGCTCCCTTGGCGGCTACGACGTAGATTTCGCCGCTGGCTGCGTTTTTGAACACGATAGCCGCGTCAGGAGCGGATGCGAAGACAGGTAAACCGACGGAGATATCGGTTGTGGAGGTTAACTTTGTGCCAGTGATCACAAAGACGACCGGAGTGTTGGCCATTCCGTTCTCCAAAGCCTTGCGCGCAAAGTTGACGGGCCTATCGACTTCCCCATCTGTGAGGAGGTACCACATATTGCAGCTTTTAAGCTCCTCAGTGATCGCAGCATCGTCGAAAATGACTTCGGGGCTGGTCCCCCAGCTTAACAAGATATTATTAGCCTTCAACGGCCTCCTAGTTAAGACCGAGTGCCAACTCACTTGCGAGGCCGGTTCCAGCTGATTTGCCCGACCGACTTTGGTTGCTCTACAGAGCTACCCCACATGATAACAGAATGGGGCAATTGATGATCCTCTACCATGGCAAGGACGAACTCTTCCTGCCTCTGCATGACCTGTCCAGCGGTAGAGTCAGAGGCGTCAACGGCAAACACGATTTTAGATGACAGCAACGGCATCTCTGGGAGAGCACCAATGTAATACTTCCAGGATGCGGTCGAGTCAGACGTGGTTAGCGGAATTGGCGTTGCGATCTCGTTTTGTGGCACCGCAGGGACATTCGAATTTGGAGGGGGACTGGCAACAGCTAACCCCACCCCCCTCGCCTCCCGTTCCTGTCCGGTCATCGGATTCGGGTACCCTCGGGACGAACTTGCGCTTGACGTGTCCGCCGTCGGTGCAGGCGGAGTGCCAGAGTGAGGATAATAGCTCCCCGTGGCGGTGCTCAGCGCGCCCTCGCTCGTGCCCGTCTCATGCGCTCCCGCGCCGTTGCCATAGTACGCCTGCTGCCCCTGCCCTTGTGGGTCGGCATAATACTGGTGTTGTTGCTGGTGCGCGGGATCAGCGGCGTATGTCGCGGCGCCCACGCCTGCCATAAACGGCGTCACCAGCTCCCCGTCAATACTACCCGCCAGCTTCCCACCCACGCCATCATCCTCCTTTGCGCCGACTACAACCGTCCGCCTTCTCATTCGCATCACCACCAAGACCAAGCCTGGTGCCCGCCTCGTACTCCCCAAGGGACCCCGGCTGGGGCAGTACCAACCCCGTCATCCGCTCCGCCTGCTTCCTCGCGCGTCTACGGAAGAACCAGAGTGTGACGCCGAGGAGGAGGACGGCGATGCTGCCGACGATGCCGCCTGCGATCGCACCTGCGCGGGAGTTATGGGAGGGGGTGGAGGTGGTGGAGGTGGAGCCGGTAGGCATGGTGGAGCCGGCGGGGATGGTGGAGGAGACTTGGGCGGTGATGGTGGTGGAGACCTGAACGGGTATGATGACGGCGACCCCGCTGGAGGTAGAGCTGGGGGGAGGGGTCAGCAAATGATTGAAGGAAGGAAGGAAAAGAACGAAAAAAAGAAGAATGGGGGAGCCAAGTAGATACAGCGGCCCCTCCCCCGCATGTGCGCGGCGTGACATAAAAGACGCAAATTGCACGCAACACCATCGCCTAGCTTACCACGCCCCTAAATGGCGGGGCGGGCCGCGAATAACACTGGGCTGTCGTCCAAGGCGACGGCGTGTAGGGTGCATGGTGACGGCGTGTAGGGTACATGGCGACGGCGTGTAGGGTGCGAGGGGACGGCGCATCAGGAAAATCCAGATTTGACAATTGTTGGATAATTGTCGCCAAATTGTTGACAACGCTATAACCATTGATAATCGGGGATAATTCATGCAATCAGTGATAACATGCCACAATTGCCCCAAGCTGCCTTGTTTTTGGCTTCGACAGCCGGAGTTGTCTTGTCTTTCATTGCTGACCTAACTTGCAGCCCTCTGAGGACAGTCGGCACCTCGAGCACATCTGCAACAGAAATCTGCTTGGATTTTGTGAAGTCCATTGCCGACCGCTAAAGTCGAGCCGATGTCGTAACGCCCCTCAGATCAAATACTGAAACACTCACATGCCAGACAGGTGGTTTGTTTTGATCGTGTCACGACAGACGTCAACACCTCTTTCCTCTTCCCCCCATCTTCCCCCAGCTTCCACCTCTCGTTGCGGGCCTATTCCCTCTCACCTGCTTTACCTCTGCGTGCCGGAAGGTGATTCCTCAACTCAATAAGTGTCCTATGCTTCCTTCTGTCCTGCAAGTAATCATTTGTCTCGTTGCTGGCTCGGAAATTTGCTAGGACGCTGCTGGCTTGAGCGTGCGTCAGCATTTCCTTTCTCCATCCCACGCACACCTTGATTCTCCCCAGATTCTCCCAAATCCCCTCCTATACCTTCAACACGGCGTCGCTACTCTTGCTCGCTGGCATGTCATGACGTCGGATGATTGCCTTTGCTCTAGCCCTGAGTAGCCTCGATGAGTAAATTTTGACCTCGTCTCTACTATCGCGCCAGACGACCTGGCGACCACCCTTGAGGACATAGCAAGGCCATTGGGTATGCCTATCTCCCTGACTCGTTGTCGTCGTGTTGCTCACCCCATCGCTGCAGCCATGGCAAAGTTCCGCAGTCTCCTTGGCGACTTCGAGCACTGCCTTCACTACCACTGACGACTTCAAGTGATCGCCGTTGTTGGACCACTTCACGTCGCCTTCGATGAACGACCCCATTCATACGCCGTTCCACTCCCTGATAGATCTCGCTGCAGTTGAATTGTCGAGCGTGTGAGTCTTGGCATTTTTTTCACCCCTGGATTCAATGATATCTTCCTTCAGATGCCATGCTATGTCGTCGGACTGGTACAATGGTCTCCGTTGAGAATTTTCACTCTCGAACTTGTGGTTGGCAGTTCCTTACTGTGGTGAGTTTCTTTCAATTCCAGCTACTAATCCCAAGTAGGGTCGGGGGCTGCAGAGGTATTTGAATCTATGGCCTTGATTGAGTGAGTTTTATTGATCTTTGCTTCAACAGTAGTACTGATAACACGCATGCTCATCTAGAACACATTAACATTTTACTATAACAGTCATTCACGGTGTGGCATCTCCCTCATGTTGATCCTCTCACTGTGTTCACCCTTTGACAAGATCAAGTCTGCGTATATCGGTTATCAGCGTGTCGTCCTAATTAATTAGTGTATGTAGTTGGATCAACATGTACTCATAGCAGACATCTGAATGCATTTGTGTTCTCTAAATATCTGAATGACTTGGGAATGTGGACGTGAAAACCCCCCCAGGGAATGGTTCATAAACCGTCACAATTGTGCATATTGGCTGATAATCGGTGGACAATTAGCGCCAATTGTCGGGGGCATAAATAATCGAACAATCGTCGATAATTGTTGACAATCAAGCAATTATCGACAATTGTCAACAGTTAGCAGCAATTATCATTTTCCAGTTTTCCTGATGCGTTAGGATGTGCGTGGCAACGGCGTGTACGGGGTGCGGCGATAGCCCGAGGGGATAAATGCCCGAGAACAAGACGATCAAAACGAATGCATCAAAATGAATGCCTCAAATGAAACCAGTGTTATGAACGAAGAACAAGAAACCGGCCATGACGGGCACGAAGGAAGTGAGGCACAAAAGCGGAGGGCGAAATACTTACGTAAACGTCGACTGGCTGACGGTCGACGACGCGCTCGAGAGCGTCACGACGCCCGATTTCAGGGTGACACTTGAGCTCGCGCTGTCGTTCGCCCACGCAGGCTGGTCGCCGCCGCCGCCTCCGCTGGTGCTGGTGTCACCGTTGCTTGCGCTTGTACTCGCAATCAGAGAATTGGAGATGGGGAGCGAGCTGAATGGGTCGCTTATCATGATTCCGATCGCTCTGCAATTGAAAAGAACAAAGTCAGAGGGTATAGGAGGGGAAGTCTCGGAATCCATACTCACCCACCGAGATTGGGAAAGAGAGTGTAAACTTGGGCGGTGGAGAGCGGAAATTCGTTCGTTCATAGTACGTGAGCTAATCTCTTATAAGCATTCGCTAGAACAATTCTGACTCGTACCTCGTGTATTGTGCGTGGAGTGCAAGACCGTGTGATGCTGCCAAGTTTCGAACCCCAGCACGAAGGAGTGGGCAGCGCATTCGGTTGGAAATAACCTGGGATGATCGGTTCAGGATGTAGCAAGGATGTAGATGAATTAGTCTTGGATTAGCAGTGCCCTGCGCTCCGGAGGGCACGACCATCATGAAAGGGGTTAGGTCGTCGGGCTCCTCATCCGACACCCCCTCCTCTCCACCGCCCTTCGCTCGCGCCGTTTGTCGTTCCGTCCCACTCGAAGCACCTCCCTCTTCTTGAGAATCTGGAATGCAGATTTAATACAATTTATAAGTGGACAGGCAAACTAACACGCACCTTCGACGAAATCGATGAATGCTTTTACAAACTCGTAGTTGGCTGATTGCACCAGAAGCCGCTTCAAATCCGATTGAGCGAAAACTTCTTGCCAGTTGCTTGTCACGCTCGGCACCGCGGCCTGGGCATCAGTGTAGGTCTTGACGACCTCCGGAGGAAAGCCGCGCGCGGAAAGAGTGTCGCTGTAGTACCACTCCCTGCAAATGCGAAAGGGTTGTCGATTAGGACCAATTGAACGAACGTGAGCAAGATATATGAGACTGACCATGTCGGGAGAAGCACATTCTTGGCCTGTCCATCTCTCGCTAACTGGATGAGATCATCTTTGAAACAGTCACTCTCGCAGTCCGCATTGTATAGCTTGAGGGCGTAAGGCCCTATGAAGTTACGGACGTCGCCTTCGCTCTCCGTCTCCCGCGACACACAAAATATCCGTGCGCAACGTCCAACCAGCGATCCGCTGTCTTGGACGAGGTGGTGAACATAAAACCTAGTGTCAGGTCTGGTACCATCCTGCGAGTAATACAGGTGGTTGCCGCGCAACATGATAAACCGCACGGTGCGGTGGAGGTATTCCACCATGGGATCTTCCGCTGAGAAGACGTCCACCTCAGACTTGGCTGTCTTGGACGGTTTAGTCTTGGAGGATCTTCCATGGTTGGACTTGAGATGGGGGAGGGCCGAGCGTCTTGGTGTGAAAGAGCTCGAAAACCTCATGTTGTCCGCGCTGGAGAGCGGTCGACCTGACAACCCCGAGACAAATTCGAATGCTGTCGAGGACACCGCGGCTACAGTCCCGGTTGAAGGTGCATTGCTCGACCCCAAGCGTATCGGCTCGGAGTACGCCGACGACCTTCGTCGTGACGACGAGACCCAGGATCGACCTCATCCAGGGCTGGGTGCGCCGCTGCTGTCTCATGTAGACGAGCTCTTGAAGGATAGCGTTGGCGAGATCCGAGAGTTTTGCCTCTGCTGTTAGCTCAACCTCGGGCCAACAGAATCTTGTCATGTCGAGGTGGGTCTTACTTTCCTGTTCTTCGAACCATTGCTCGAACTCTCGTAGTGCGGGTCCGTTATCGGATTTGTGTCGGTCCGTGAATCTGAGCACGTCCGGAAATTTTTTGCGGATGTACGTGAATGGGGAGTTGTCCAGCGGAAAAAGAAGACTGGAAGAATTGGCAGTCGGCGCTTGACAAAAGGCGGAGAGGTCGAAAGCTACGACATCGGGCCGACAATCCTGCGCGGCGGACTCGTTAGACAGAGGAACTGCCCGTTGGGGATTCGGTAGAGTGACAAAAATCGAAGCGAGGGAGGGGGGTGGTGCGGGGCGTTTGCCAAGCGAATTGACACTGCGTGGGCGGCGATTGCGACGACATTGAAGAACAAGGCCGCCGCCGCCTCAGACGCCTGGGTTGGGAGACTCCACTTCCACCTGTACGGGTCGGGTGGTGAAACCTCGGAGGGCGTGACCGCCTCGTTGGCGTGAATGGCGGCGTCCGTGCAGGCGGCCTTGAAATCCTTTTTGGGAACGTCCTTCCAGTCCCCGTCGACATCTTTCTGGACAGAGAGGATGGACATAAGCAAGAACTCGCGAAGAATTTCGGCGCAGCTGCTGATGTCATTGTCAACGAGGGAGCCAAAAAGACACTCGATGAGATCGGAGCTTTTCGACCGGCGAGAATGAAGTTCTTCTGCGAGATGGACTTCGAAGTGAGCTCTCGTGAGCTTGTCGATGCCCATGTCAGTCGAGCCGCCAGATTTGACCGGGGTTGAGTCAGTTTTACTGGCAGACGCCTGTGCCGTATCCCTTTCTTTCGAGAGCTCGGCCGATGCCGGGGAGCGTGGCGTGTAGGGCGCGAGAGCGGCAGTCCCACGAGCGACCGCTTCGACCTTGGTCCGTTCCTCATATGTCGCTGCGCAGTCGAGCCAAAGCGACGGTCAACCGTGATTAAGATGGTAGACTTTATCACTCACTTCAGCGGTCTCGGCTTCAAGCGCTGCAAGCGCTCGCGTCATGGGAACCATTCTAAACGGCGGGGAGAGCGAAAATGGTGGGAGGGAAGGGAGAGAGAGACGGGAGGGAAGGGAGGGAGCCTGAAGGGGAGGGAGAAGTTCGCAGCCACGTGATGATGTGACGTGGAGAAAACGCCGGTGCACACAGGGACGAAGCGAACCTGCCTGCTGAAGCTATGCGGCGCGCCGTCGAAGAATCCGCAGAAAACGGCTCAGAACTCTGGGCGATATTCCTAGTGTTTCTCTGGCTTTGGCCTCAGGCCAAAAAGCCACGGCTTTTTGGCTTTGGTACCAAAGCCAAAGCCAAGCCAAGGGATAATTGTTGGCTTGGCCTGAGATTTTGTCAGGCCAAAGCCAAAAAGTACGCAAATCCCCTGCCAAAAGCCATGGCTTTTTGGCTTTGAGGCCAAAGCCAGCGAAAGCCCCGGCTTTGGCTTTGGCCTGGCCTCGGATTTTAGAAAGCCAAAGCCATGGCTTTCAGGCCAAGCCAAGGCCAGAAAAACACTAGATATTCCTGGGGCCCTGATCTGTGAGACGCGCGAGCATGAGGACCCGGATTGGGCATCAACCCACTGGGAGACTGAGTAGTTAGCGCACGGACTCCGGCTCAGACTGAAAAACATATTCTATTTCAAAACCAATACCTGGCCAAAACGGTCAAAATATATTCTGATGCACGTGCTGGACAGCCACAGTTTGCCAAATGGGGTGAGAAATCAGCCCCCATGTATGTACGCAAGTTCTCTTCAAGTCCTCAAGCCGTTCCAACGTGGACTTGGGTACTCGCTTCCAAACTTCAAATACGGGCCTCAATGCAATCGTCCAAGTCCTTTTCAAGTTGCAAGCCCCTCGTGTCCCTCAAGGCCCGTTCACCATCAAACAATTCCCGATATCTTCGCCGTCAAATGTTTTGCGTCCTCACCGTCAAATCTTCAGTCTTGCATATGGGCCATGGGAGCGGGGGCCGAGGCGGTGACCCCGGGGCAGATGATGCCGCCGTCCGCGTGGCCGTGTCATTGCGGCAGGGCCTGCACTCTCGCAAGCCCAGGTCATCACTGTAAGCCATTTTGACTTTACCAGTCTGAACCAGTGTTCAAGATGATTACAGTTTGACACAACACTCTGCGGTGACTGTGAGTGTGACTCTAGATTTGAATCATGGAACTGACAACCCCAAGGGGCTGGTAATGTCTTCCCTGGAGGAATGTCGGAGTGTGAGGAGGCCGTTGCAAATCCAGTGAATTTTGTGTGTGCGTACCTATTTCCAAGCTCTTTGTCGGCAGCTTAGACCCCATGCGACTTTAGTCGCCAAATGGAAACTCAACTACGCTTCGGTGTACCAGTCATAGAGGGCTATATGTATTGCAATTTGCAAATTTTGTGTTCATTGCCGGTACAGTAAAACAAAGCGTGGAGCGTGAAATGACCTGTCTGGCAAATTTATTTCCAGCCTTTCCTGGAGCGTCACTGATTGTCGCGGCTTTCAGAACTAGCCGACGCAGCTTGAGCAGAAGTCAGTCAACGTATGGCGGTCTTTATTCGAAAAAACTCCAGTGCGGACGAATGGGCATTGATGCGCACGGGGCATGCATGCCAGCACTGTGCCCATTAATGCGCATTCCAGTTAGCTCCGTGCCGCATGCGTGGCACATTCATGCCGGTTCCAGCCAAATTTGATCACGTATATGTCGCCGGAATTTGGCGTTCAAGCCCCATGCGTGCCTTTATCTGCTCTCAATTCAATGTCCCCAGATTTCTCTTGTGGATGAAATAGTTTTGGCACCAATTCTGACCACTTTCTAGCAATTTGCTAACAAGTATCCTGAGTATCCGAGACAAGAGGTGAATTCAGAAAGCTACGCGTATTTTGACATATGATAACTGATCTGATGAAATGGCGCGTATTCTATGTTGAATGACGCGTAAAAAACGGCAATTGAGGGAGAAACACGTGTCTGCACCGTGTTTTTGAGTGGAGAATGATTTTTTTCGATTTTGTCCTTCAGGAAAATGGCCTGGATTGTTCATTACATCTCGATCTCGAGAACCACTCACTCAAAAAATGCCGGGAAATTTGCCAATAAATGGCCCATATCTGTAAATACCCCCCTTGGTGAAGCTCAATTCTGCATGGGGGGCCTTCTCCGTGAGATATTTAGGTGCCGTCATTCGTGGTTGAGAAAGGGAAGTCGCCCAGGGCATTCAGTGGTGCATAGACTCGGGATTACTGGATCTCTCGAATAATCCATGTCTACAGCATTGATGCATACCCTTTACTGCATGGTATGGTGAAGATGGTATGTCAATACCTCCAGCTAATTTTCAACATGATCCATGCGTGCTGCGGTCAGTTTATGCTCGAAGAGACCCAAGATCACGGATGACCCAATATGAAAGATTCCAACCGGTTTATTTCCATCGCTAATTGCACATGAATTCACTGAGCATTTCTAGCTAGGTTTCATTCAAATCCGTTGAGAGGTGATCAAGGTCCGAGGAATTCTTCAAAAACATCTCATATGGGATTTTTTTGTTCACGCCTTCGGTACTGCCAACGGCTGTAATGTCATCAAGAAACAGATAGTGCAGGAGCCACAGATGCTGTGGGCTGTCAGGGTCCAGCCCGTGCAGTTGTTCCAGTGGAATGAAAAATCCTCGCCAAGGGTGCACGAGCTGGGTCCCTGACTCGACCCGGTTCACTTCGTGTGTTTCGAGTAGAACTATAATGTGGCTGTTAGAAACGAATTCAGACATCAAATTTTCATACTAAGGTCCAGATATGTAAATGAGCCTCGATTCGGCCCTCGATATTTTATCATCCACACTGATACCTCAATATTTTCTCCACAGACTCGAGAGGGGGCACCGTATTTTGCAACCGCATTGAGAAACAGCTGTAGCATAGTGGTTGCACGATTATTTGTGCCAGTTCGTAAACCTATAACCTGTATCCCCTTTTCTTTTCTCCTGCGAAGTCCCTTCGCTTCAAAATGCAGGGGTGAATCTGGGATGGCAGGAGGTAGGGGTGTGCTACTTTGATTTTCTTGCTGGGAACAATCCGGAATTGTATCTCCATGTCTTCCTCGTCTTGTGTTCCGACGCCGGCCTCTCCGAGGTTTGGGCCTTGTGTTGCTTCCAAGGCGGGATGGGAGATTTTGAAGTTCTGCGGGTACAGGCACACAGCGTTTGATCCCCTTTTCATGCACTCGTTTCCAGAGACAACGCTTGCATTCCTGCATACCATTCTGAAACGCATGGTACCACTGTTGATGTTTCTGACCTGGAAGAAGTTAGTCTGTTAGTTACCTCGCTGATTACTCACCGGGTCCGAGGCCAAGCTTCAGCTCCTAAGACACCGGCTCCGAGGCACAGCTCTGACTACTGACCACAGCTCTACCGAGTCACATTACCTATTGTGCTTGAATCCCATAAAAGGTTTGCGTACACTCTGTTCCACACACACCTTCTCCCAAACCTCCATCTATCCAACAACTTGCTATGACCAGCGAGCTCTCTCCTGCGCAACCCACATCCGGCAACTCGTTCACCTCACGGACAACCCTCGTCGACAATCGCGAGACGTCCCCTACCAGGTCAGGTACTGGGAGGTTACGTGGGATGGAAGAGGGTAAATCCCCGGTTAGACCCGCGCGCCGTGGCAAGGTTGCCAAAGTGTCCATGCTTCAACGAGTTTTCAATCTGTGTGCCGCGATCCTTTCCTTTTTCCGGTCTCTTCCCGCCACCTTCCCCAGAGTTATTGCGCGCAATTTATTGCGGCATACAGTGGAAGTGGAAACTATTTCTTCGATTGTGGCTGGAAAGGTTGTCGATCCAGTATTTTAAAACCTATTATTCAGGGATCGATGGTTCAGCTAATCGTGAACCCCAGGTGCGACTTCACATTCCGCGCATCAACTGCCATTTTCAACCACATGGGTTTGAATTTACAGTCCATCGGAAACAAATACCCTTGGCACTTTGTTATGCGACGACATTCAACAGATGCCAGGGTCTCACCGTTCGGAAACTGGGTCTTGATCTGCGGAGAGAAGTCTTTTCGCATGGACAGCTCTACTCGGCGATGACTCGCGTTCCGGATTCAGAAAATGAGCTGATTCTGAAACATGACGGTGATTCATCGACCTGTACTACCAATATTGTCTGGCAGGAACTTTTATTGTAATTCCCTGACTCGTGGTGTATTAAAAACTTGAGTTGAATTCCATAAAGGGGGTACTGGCCCGCGAAGCGGGCCTGTAACCGCTTGTGGTATCTAAACTCGTGACACTCGAATACGAGAACATTATTGCATACCTTATCCAAATAGCGGTACGTATAGGAATGCATAAAGAAACCCCCCTTGCTCCCATATTCCGCCAAAAAACCACGGCGATGTTCCCGTATGTCTCGGGCCACCGCCTCGTGGTTCCCAGGACTGTTCCCTACGCCGACCTGACTTTCGCTAGCATGACATTGCCGAACCACGAATACATCGATCTCAATGGAGCAGACGATGTCTGCGCCCTCGGTCGATTGGCCTCAGAATTCTCTGCGGCGGGAATGAACCTCGTGACATACCACGCTCGACAGCCGAACTGTGTTTCTGGACTGGCCTGCCCATCTGTAATCAGATCGACTCTCGACGCATCCATGTTTACAACAGTCTTCTTTCAGCCGCCTTGGGCAAACAGACTGGTGCGAAAGCGTGCGTTTGGCGCCGTGTGGTGTGTGGAAGCGATGGGATGCGGAGCTAATCGGGCTCAACCCAAGCAATTCGTGGAAGGTTTTCGAACTGCCCAGCCTCGCCATGAAACCGGTCAGTTCTATAATAAGTTTATGACTGATGTGCTGATCGCATGACCATAGAAAATTTGTGGCTCGCTCGCTTCGACTCTAAGACAAACAACTGGGCTTGATGTGTCTCGGTGCTCAAACCGTTATATATCCTATACTATACCATAATACCCCTCTCCTAATGACACTTAAATTCAAATTATTTGGGTGAAATGAATAATGGATATTGAGCGTTCGGCCCTGTCAGTAAGTCCGAATGCGTTGAAAAAGGTTCCAGTGGCCAGATCAATCGATCCGTGATGTAGGATAATGGGTCCTTTATTTTTAGACATTGGCTGGAAATGTGAACATCTGGCAAACCAAACCTGGAGGGACATCCCTCCCTCAGATATTCCAATCATTCCTGACAATAAACGATCTGTTGGCCCTACCAATTGGCAGGGTAAGTTAGTTAAAATGAGGTTGTCTCCTGTTTTGTTTATGTGATGTCTGAATATTCAATATATAAGTTCAAAACATAAGTACGAAGGAGCATGGGATTATGGTTGAGGACTTAAGGCAGAGTGTTACTAGGTGCGAGTATGTACGTAGATATGTTGCATGTAAATATTATAGTGTTGAAATACAGTGGTTTTGCCGTACAATCTGTTTTAAGAACTCGCATTCACCCATATTCTGTGTCAAATCCTCGCAAATGGCTGACAATTGTCTGATAATTGTTTAACAATTGTCAAGAAAATGTGCGATTTTTTAGGCACCGAAAAATTCTGCCAATCTGACATTTTTGAACATTTTCTACAAGATGTTGAGAACTTGTAACATCTGTTGCAACTTTGCGACAAATTCCAATGGGGGATTTTCCTGATTTGAATGCGGGTCCATCACCAATCACGGAAATAAATGCGCAAAATGTGATCTGTGTTGTCCCGTGGGGATTACATCACAGCTTTAGCACGGACGAAGTACGAGGTGTCTCGGGCTTCGGAGCAACACGGCATAGCTGTTGCCGGTGTCAAATCATCGGAAAAGTGTTGGCCGAGCCTCGGATAACATTTGCCGAGTACCCGCGCGGGTCTGCGGTATTGGGGTCGGGTTGAAAATCTCAACCCGGACCCGGACCCGGTCGACCCTCGGGTCCAAACTCGCGAGTGGACCCGATACCCGTGTGGAACCCTAGCTGTGAGACATTTTTCCATGTCAATTGACGAAGAATGAATGAGGGTAGTGATTTGGCGGTGATTGTGCGCGAGTCGTCACAATAAAATGCCTGTTTTCAAGTTCCCACTCCCACCCAACCCCCTCTACCTTTCATGGGGTGCAAGACAGTCTCACTTCTTCAGCAGGCCATTGTGGAAGTCAAGTCATCACAAGTGTGATCTTGTCTGGCTGCTCACCTCCCCTAACCCTAGACCTCACCCTAACCAGGCCTTCACAAGTACCCCCGTCGACCACCAGGGGTTTTACGACTTTGGTTGTGAACTACGTCAATGAGCGGACAGGGGAAAATCCCAGCCCTTCTCAGTTGACGAGCGTGTTGCAGGCTACCCGCAAGCAGAATGAATTAGAGTTGGCAAAAAAATGTGTTTATCGGGATCTCAACACCCTGCTCGATCCAATGGAATATCGCGAGGTACGAGCGAACATACAGAGTGTCTGTCCACGAGAGACTAGGCCAAATGAAGCCAGCAAGGATTGGAGATCTTGTTCGCTGTCCTACTAGCCATGCCAATGTTTCCGCCTCCGCGTCCTGGTTTCAGAGCAGTTTTCTGAAGTCAAAGGCCTCGAGGGGGAACCGTGCATTGCACCAGGCTTGACCACTCAAAGCCAAGGCGCATAGAGAAGCAAGCTGGACCATCTGCCAAAAATCAGGCAGCAAATCAAAGTGACTCACAAGCGCTCTCCTCGTTACAAAAACCTCTGTGAAATTCTCCGAAAACGTAGCGTATAGATAGATGCCCACATGTAGCGAAAATTTTTGCAAAATCACCGAACTCGTGCTGTTCTTATTTGGCATTTTGTTGTCAATTGGACGTGCGAAGAGCGCTTTACGAGTGGGAATAGATCAGCCATGCCGGTAAGTATCACCGACATCATAGTGGAATCCACAGTTTGGGTGTGGGTGCTGAGTTTCCTTTTCAGAACCTCGGCATATTATATAACGGGATGGCACTATGTACTTATATCTCCCACAACCGATGTCAGAAAAATTGGAGTCGCTGGCCCTGTCGCTGTACAAAACCGGTGTTCCCCTCTTCAAAAAGCAGGAAGTTGGAGATATTGCCGACCAGTTGAAGAAGTTAATCTGGAAGGAGGACGGCACCACCGACGACCATATCCTCATCCCTGCCCTCGACGGCACCACAGTCGAGACCCCCGGGAACACAGGGAATTTTATCCTGGTGACTGACGGGGAAAAGCTGTTCATGTAGGCATCTATGGACATATTTGCGCATGAGCTGATCCTAAGGCAGGAGGGAACCATTCTTGGCCTTCCGTACCATCCAAAGTCTCGCAAATGACGGGGGTTGCAGAGCGATTATCTCCTATGAGATTCGCTGCAAACTCCTCTCCCGTGATACAGACATTGAAAGACAGGACTCCATCTTTGGCCCTCACCTTGAAGGAAGCAGAGATACGATTCCAAACTCTAAAGAGCGAGTTTGAGGCCAGTGCCGACTTCCGGCGGCTCCGATCAGTTATGATGTCAACCACAATTCCTTTGGGCATCCAAAAGATCGTGGCATTCGCCTGTGGAAGCCCGAGTGCAGCGCCGCGCCCCGCATCGTTTTTGCAGCACATACTCATACTTTCACTCAAAGATATACTTTCGAGCGTCACTGGAGCGGAGATTCAGTGCAATCTACTCTGCAATAGACAAGCAGCTACTTTGCCAGCACGGCATATCCGTCGTTGTCCATCCTCAGGGGTTTCTCCATGTGGACAACTCAAGTATTGTGATCTCAACTGCCCCCCACATACCGGTTAAACAGATCATCACGGAGCTTGCACGGCTGGCAGTCATAATCTGGGAAAGGATTTCAGGGGACCCCAAACATTCCACTGATAAATGGTAACTTATTCAATTGAGCTATGTACATATGTAAAAACTCAATGTTGTCAGGGCTGATCCCGAGTCGCCTCGCTTGCTCGACATGGCAAGGGATGACTATGTCCAGCTGGACTTTCCCAATTACGGGGGTAATTTTAATCGAGCTGCCATCTACGCGAGGAAAACATAACAATTGGATTCTCGCAACGTTCAAGGAAGATGTTTCCTTCCAATCCATTCATGTACTTTGCATGGTACTCAGGATCAACAGTGTGTTGTCAGATATGAAGCGTGGTCCATTGTTCGGGGACTGCAATGCAACTCTGGTGCTTATCGGTGTTATTTTGTAAGACGGTTGGGGCCATCGGCTGAACCTTTAACATGATTGGGGAAGATTTCACAGGGCCTTCGGGTTTCGTAGTCATAACTCGACAACGCTTGTTTACGGTCAATTCTCCCGCTGCGAATTATCAGTCAGAGACTGTACGTGATGGGAAAAGGCAGGTTCACCTATCTGCAAGGTCAAACACAACGCTATCATCACTGTCACGACTTGTCTCTCCACGCCGAATGAAGTTTGTTGGCTTCCAAATAGCCCAACCAACAGAAATATCCCCATCGCGATGTTAAGACCAATATGTCTGAAGCGCATGAAACGAAGAAACTTCATGTCGTGGAATACCACTCCGTAAATCCTCCGTGTGCAGTGTAGAATTACGGTGATTGCGTTCTTCACTTGGGAGAGCATCCCACGCCGCCATCCCACAGGCGGCCTGAATTTTGTGGTCGGTAAATTTCATAGATGACATCCAAAAGTTTCGGCGCTGTCACCCCCAGATGGTTCATTAGTTCAGATTTCGGGGTTTTTGGGTGTGGGAGTGCAGACCCATGCTGTATTGTTTCGACGGCTAAACGGCTATGTCTTGAGATTTCCATCCTCTGCGGGCACCTCAGGGTATAAATTGGCAGCCTACCCAAGCTTAAGCAGCCTTTCCGATGCGAGCGGTACTACCTCTCTCCTCTCATCTCACAGCTCCCATACCAGCAAGCGTCTGGCTATTAAGCTCTTCAGTATTGTTCCAAGCGATGATTGTACATCGTCAAAGCTCACTGCTATGTCCACGGCCAAACGTTGAGCGCCGAGTTATCCGTTGTGCCCAGCTCAATCAGTATGTGAATGTGATGGGGAAAATCAGGGTGCGTACCGCTTGTATAGCATAGGTGTTCATGTCACCACGGTGGCGCGGGATCGAGAAATTGCGTGGAACGAGATGTGGGGGGGATAGCCCCAATGGTATTCGCTTGAAGGACCTATGAGGAAGGGAAGGAGGGTCAGAGTCGTGAGAGAGTCTTGCACAGGCGGATTGGAGTCGACCGGTATAGATAGGTAAGCGATGCATTCTTGTACAGTCGGATTTGAGTTGCCAGAAATGTGGGCCAACGTCGACGCGTATCCTTCGGATCTTGGGTGCATTGCCGCTACGCTGATTTCGTGACCGCCCCCCTGATGGCTCTCCCTCAAATCGGGCTTTGGCGAGTGCGTGTAATCACTCCTCCGACAATTTGTATAGGAACTGGCAGCCTTTGAGGAACTGGCGGGCCCAGACGCACCCCTTCCACGAGCTCAAAATTGACGCCGAGATGCGTCTGAATGATGGCAATTTTTCAAAGCCTAAAAACAAATCGGGTACAGCCACAACCTCTCCACAGTGTGAAGTGTTCTGTGTGCCACCTTGGTGGAAAAACTGCCACAGTGGGCCTTTCTTGGAAGGCATTTGGGAGACCGGGTCAGCGCTCGACGATGCGTCTCGAAAAAACTTAGAATTGATCGCATCAATGACGTGCTTCTCATGTGACTACCCTTAATTAAGGCTTAAGAATGTTCGGACCCATGAGGAAGGCCTTAAGTTACGGGCTTATTAAGCCTTAGGCCAAGTTAAGCCCTAAGGCTTAGGGAGAACACTGAGAGGGCGCGTGGAACTCCATCACCCTTATGTAATCAGCTTCCATAAACTTTTCCACGGCCAAATCTCAGTGGAGTAGCTATTGCCAGCAGGGTTGGCACAAGTAGGCTATTTTGAACTTGTCTGAGGGTGGGGGGAGAGAAGAAGAGGGGAACACACCTCAAACTCACCTCAAACACACGTCGAGCGCGTTGCAATGACCGTGGGAATGACAATGACCTTCCTGAGCGCGAGATGCGATATTCTTGGTTCGCGATCACCTATCACGCTACATGGTGCCAGGCATCGCTTGGCATGTATCGAATATAATCTAGGAATTTTTTCACTATTTTACCTTGCCCAGTTCACTCAAAGGGCATAATGCACAAAATCATTGAGAGCTACATACTGTGGGAATTTACCATCAAAATTTGATAGCGCAATGGTACGGCTAATTGTGCCACTGAATATCAAACTCAGCAAGACTTTGACTTTGCGCTCAATCTGGCTCTGCACTACTCATGTTCTTCTGTGTTGCTGGGTTTGAACCGCAAAATTCAATGCTTGCGACACGAGCTCAGTGGTTCGCGTTATGCTACTTGGGGTATCAAGAGCTTTCCATCCCACTGGTTGTATCTCTGACGTACCCAAGCTCGCAAGCCTCGAACGAAATTCAAGCACTGAATTCTTTTCTGTCGCATTCTCAATGTTCCTTGCTCTTTCTCCCTTTTCTTCCTCCCTTTTTCGTTCTGCATTCTCGAGCTGGATGATTTACATCTCGTACAGCCTACTCTCGAGTCCTATCAAAGTGCGAGGTGAGTTATTATTTATTTCCTTCTTTGTCGCGATTTGGTGCATGCATCTGGTCTGGCTCATCCCGAATCCCCTCGCGCTTCCGGTACGTAAATCTGTTCCGCACCCATACTGTACTTTTTCGTTCAATTCGACAGTGACGTATGGCGGTCAAAGTGCACTTTTTTTCCTGGTTTCGCACTTTTTTCGGCCTATTTGGACACATTTCAACTATTTTTTGGCATCATACATCATGATACTTTCAGCCTGTGAAGAGAAAGATGGGTCAATGTGCTTGCAGAACATGATTCAAATCTCGAATCGACAGCACAAACTTGTTCCACTTTACACATCCTCAACATTTTTTCCTCATCTTAGAGTCTTCTGGTGTGGAAGAAGAAGTCACTTGAAGAAGTCAAGGTCTATTTGAGTCTTGTTATACTGTTGGCGTGAAGTCCCTGCTACCCTTGCATTGCAGTGCTTAAAACCACATAGTTCACATTGAAACAGAGTCTTATACCACATTGTGCACTCTCTTGACGGGTGATATGTACCCTACCTCCCCGAACACACACACACGAGTATTAGGATTGGATTAGTGATTTGTTTTGATTTTGGTTGGATTGTGATTAGTGATTAGCTCGCTTCACTTTCTAGTTGATTTCATTAGATTTCACGGCCGCACCCTAGTGCACCGTTTCAATGCTTTTCTAGGGGTGTGTGAAATGGCTGTATTTGGCAGGGATATGCAAACACTTGATGAATTTAAGGTTTTATCATCAAAGGGGAATTCTGTACAATTTCCTCTGCTAAATTATTCAGAGGTAATGCATCAGGATGTGTAGCATGAGCAGATATCCGAGAACGTCTTTCAGGTCCAGTGAACGGCTCCCCCGTTGCTAAAAATTTGAAGGAGTTCTATATTTTGGTTGGCCCAAATTGGCGCTCCCCAAAACCCATCGATTATCGGTACTGAAGGCATACATGAAAGCCCACACAGCAAGATCCTCAGGAGTGAGCATGCCCAATGGTATCATACACTCTTTTTTCTTTCTTTTTATCCTGAGATAATGGTCCTACTTCCGAGGCAAGCTAAGAATTGACGACGTGGGTGGAGAAAGGGTGGGGAAGGCGAAGGAAGAAGGCGAAGTCGAAGCCGAAACCGCTGTCGAAGAGGTGCGCATTCACAGCATGAATGAAGAAGCAATTGACTGACAGTATTCACGAACAGGAAGCGACCTGAAGAAGCAGAGCCCGAGGAGGCGGCTGCTCCCCCCAAGAAAAGATCGAGGCGTGCAGTCGCAGCGGCGCCAGAAGAGCCTGCACAAGAGGCTGGGGGACGTGCGCTGCGGCCCAGGGCCAAACCTTTGAAAAGGTGAGTTATTCAATTAACAAGATACATGCCAGTATAATTTACGCCACCTTCCAACAGCGCACCAGTCGTTGTCAACGGAGCAGGGCCAGAAGAGGCTGGTACGAAGACCGTGTCGTCGGTGCGGAGGCCAATCTGCAGCCGCACTGACTGGGTTGCTTGCAGTTTTCCCCATGCTACGCGAACCGGGTCGTCTAACGCCAGCAGCATTATCGGCAATGTGGGAGGAAGCCAAGAAAAGGGAAGAGAAGCGGAAGATGCCGACATGCCGAAGCTCTGTCTTGTTTATTTTGTTCCTTGATGTTCCTTGATGCCTAAACACCATCGCCACCTTTGCTTCACTGTCATCCGGGCCTTCGTGCTGTTCTGCACCTCCTTGGCCCTGCAGGCGGGACGGTCAGGCAGCCTGAGTGCAGGCCCATCGGGATGTCCCGTGGCCACGGCCGATACGACGGTTGGACTCTCTCTCTCTCTCTCTCGCTGCACTGCGCGGAATGGTGGAAGGCGCAGCAATACTTTTTCTCCCGGATCGCCCCTCCATCCGCATTTATTACAGGTGCGTCCCTCCCTTGATTGCCTACTCATTCCTCTGCACCACGACGCCCTATGGATACGAATCCACGCTCGTACCTCTGCAGGTAGTCATCAAAGCGGCGAATATTTGAAGCGCGCTTTTGATTCAGAGAATTTGACTTTTTTTCTCGCTTAGTCGAGATTCTGGGGTTGGCTGCTCCACTAAGCGAGAAAAAAAAGCTCAGATCTTTCTGAAATCTAATACGCAGCTGCTGCAGAGAGCCTCACCGCGGCTCTGTGAGCGTGACACCGTGAGTTTTTGTCTCAACAATTGTGTGATCGCGAAATGGCGCCTGGTGCCGTACAAATTAGAAGCTTTGGTGTGAGAAGATTCAAGAAGTCACCCTGTTAGAAGCTTCCGGGCAGAGTTCTGAGTACCATTGCTATGGTGTGAGAGTTGCCATATCTGAGAAGTCAACCTCTTCGAAGCCATATGATCCGAATGCGGACGTTTGGACGGATAGACTCTTCTCAGAAGACCAGGAGACACGGGAAGGCACCCCTCCTCTCGGAAGACACCGGATAGCACCCTCTTCTCGGAAGACACGAGAAGACTTCTCGTCCGCTGACATCGGGTGTTCTTATCCACCTCCATCCATATGTAGACTTCTACGAATCGGTCCGCTGACATGGGTGTTTTCATGCACACGTCGACCCTCTTGTATTTCTGGCGCACGACGACGTTTACGCGCAGAGTTCTCTGCGTACCGGGACCCACGTTTACGCGCACAGTTCTCTACTTACCGGGACCTCGGCGGGCACGAGTACCTGCGGGTATCTTGATGATGTTAGTTTTTCCTTTCTCCATTTGTGCTGGTCTTGATTTACCCAATCCCACCATCCACTGGAGACGCATTGCACGGTGTCATCCTCCCTCGGTCCATGCCGCTCGAATCCCCACGCTAGCAGATCCCGTCTTCACAGGCGTCCTAGGGACGGTAACGTCCGTATCGTATCCATCCGCAATTGACACACCCTCGCGCACGACTCCCGCAGGCTGGGTAGCATTTCTTTGATGCTGAGCGAGCGTGCGTATCCTGCTGACGATCGATCCGCGCGATCTGCACGCGCGGCTCCCCGTGCCTCCCCACCATCCCGCCCGCTGCCGTTCTCCTCCCCTTCTCTAGCAACTCGACTTCCTCCTTCGCGCGCTGGGTGCTTACACGCAGCGCAGGAGGCACCCTCCTTCATGCACACGTCGGCCCTCTTCCATTTCCGGTGCGCGACGCAACTCTTACATGCCCCCGTTTCGCGTACGACCTCGACGGGTACGAGGGCTCTGTGGGTGCGTGTACGTATCTTGCTGATGTGATTTTTTTCGGATCATCCTTTCCTTTCTTCTCGATTTGTGCTGGTCTTAATTTACCTCCGCCTTCCACGCCCTTTCCACCGTGCATTCAACGTGCGGCCGGGACATATTTCACCCGAAAAAATTGGGACGTAAGATGGAGCTGGCCAGCTTCCCGGGGGTCTGGCGACGCGCGGCTTGTACAGTATGATAATGGATAGCCCAAGTATATGCTCTTGAATACCCAATAGTGGGTTGGCCGACTAGACGTCAAGGCGTTCATTTGTCTTGTTAGTCTGTTATGGTCGAGCCTCCAAATTTTGTCCAAATTGCTCCAATGCGGGTGGCTACCCCAGCTCATCATTCCGGTCGAATCTTTAGCTGCGCCAGGATCCCGGGGCTATAGCTATGCCTTCACCTTCAAGGTTCTTCACGTATCTCTTCGAAATCGTGACTAATCTGGACTTGATCAGAGTCGTCTGGGCAAAATCAGTGACTGAAAACTCGCAAAGTTGGATCATATAATTGCAAAAATTTCCAGCTTCGACTATTTTTTCAGACAATGGCGGGAGTTTCTTACGGTCTACGCCGTCTCGTAACCGAACATCGATTTCCATCGCACCCAAATCGCACCCGCCAGCCAAACTCGGATCCAATCCATCGAAACGAACCCCGTTGCAGGCAGCCTCGCGGATTCGGCGCTATTAAGAGCTTTGCATCCTCGGGGTTGATTCAACGAGGCTCCATACCTTAAATTCTAATCCGTCATGATCTTCCGACGCAATTAGCATGCAGGCATCGCGGACTGTATGCTGCTGTCAAGAGGACTGCTGTCAACAGCGCCATTTCGTGTCGCGCTCAGTGCACGCAAGATCGCATGAGGCTGGTATCTTTAGCTCCCCGTGAAAGTTATATAAATTGAGCCTACAGCGACGACCTGTTGAACAGAGTCAGGCCTTCCAACGATAACTGAGATGCCCGCGATAGTCCACGAGACCCCAGATCTCCGGCCGATCATCAAAGGTGTGTGCACCGCTACCTCAGCACTCTGATCTCGAAATCCCTCCAGGCGGTATGGGTGGCGAACCTTGGTGAAGCCGCTCGGATGAACCTCGAGGATGCGAACCGTTTCAAGGAAATCAATGGTGCGCCATTCAATTCTTGCGCCACGAATCTTAATCATGTCCCAATTTTGAATTCAGGGGGCGTCGGTGGCAAAGGCGGAATCGCAGGGAGCGACGGAACGGGTGGGACGGGGGGGAAAGGCGAAGGCAACAAATTTTCTGGGACACGCATTACAGAAGGGTTCGCCGTCGAGCCGAACCCGGACTCTGAAAGATCGAATCAGAAACAGTACAGCTTGAGGTCCGAACGAACCTTTTTAGGTGATACGGCGCGACGTAGACATCGGCGGCGAAAAGATTGAAGCTGGTTTCATTGTTTTCCTCAGGGGACTGGTAAGGTTCCGGCGGCCCACGAACGCTCCTCGATGTGGGATGGAATGAGTTTCCTCACGAAATTGGACCGAAGCCCCGAAGTCGATGAAGGCTATCCGGAAGGTGGGACTTTTCATGGAATGTGTATATTCAAAATCGCCAAGCAAGTTATGATACTTGCAAACAATGTTTGCAATTTGAAGACCCTGAATTTTGAGTCAGTCGGGATATGAAGACATCAGTGGCCACTCACTCCGTGCCCAATACCATGCTTGTGCATGAAGGCCAAGCCTTCAAGCAGCTGATAGGCCACAGTTATCCATTGAGAGACGTTCACAGATGGGGAGAATAGATGATCGTGCCACCGGGCTTGGACGATAAACGCCACACCATCGCAATGTAGGATTTCAAGAACAGGGATGGTGTGATTTTCTGTGTCATAATTCAAAGATTTTAGGAAGCTGATGATCCGCCATTCTTGTGACGTCTCGGGAACCGCTTTAACCAGGACCTCGCGACCCATAGAATCCACTGCAAGTCTCACAAGCGGAAACTGATGGAGTTTAGTTTCTTTATTGCACCAAGAAATTAGACCCACGGAATTATCATCTCGAGGGGGGGGGATTTATTATACTCGTGTGGTCCAAATGTCTGAACAACGAGTCTACTGAAGACAAACAAGTAGCAACTGTATGGGTGGTTATCCTTACAATTAACTACAAGATACCAACGGAGCACACATCATTCCAGGGGGTCTGACCTACTCCGATGTAGTGTGGACTGGCCGGCCGCTTGTATGGCAGGAGGGGCGGGTAAAACCTGTGGAATCTGGTCTGGGTTCTCTCCTCCCAGATATAACTCCCCGTCCTCCACCAGTCTCCACACACCATTGTAATACTGTCCCTTTGCAGAATGCATGCACAAGCACAAATTGACGTGTTCAACTTCCGAGGAAGGTCCACAGCCAAATGCGAGCGGGGTGGTCAACCTCCGAGGAAGGACCCGAGCTGATGGAAATTCGAGGCTGAAGAGATATTTGTCGACAAGAACGGAATGTTCACCGAACAGAATCAATCAGTTTCAATCTGCAAGCACAAGAAATGGACACAGCGACGCGAGGATCAAAGAATGTTCCGAAATATCACATTGAGCAGGATACACGTACTCATTCAGTATTTAATTACCCATGAGTCTAACGTGTACCCAAAACTTTCGAAGGCCCTTGTCCACGGGAGTGATAAACAGCATATCTGTCTCGGCAAAGAACATGATGTCGTACTCACTCAGCACATCGTGAAACTCCGAGTCAGTCAGTTTGAGCGTGAAACCATGGTAAATGTTCCAGTACATAACCTTCACTACATCAAGAGCAACCGCAGCGCGGTTCAGAGAAGTTCTATTGTTCGTAACAGTCCTATTAGCACTCGGACGAGAGGTGCCTCGGCCGCGACCACGACCCGCCGTCTGGTGATCCCGAGGACTTCGGCGTGGTGGCTCAGAAACTGCCGCAGGGGTATTACTTCCGTTCTCGTGCGCAGTGGTGACTGTACGCGCATAGTCATCAGCAATTAGATCCATTATATTGATTGCGCTGTCAGGACGCCGAGAATTGGAAGGACAGTCAGCACCAAAGGAAAATCCGCGGCGAAAGAATCGCGAGACGAGGGGAAAGATACCGGAGGACAAACTCACGCCGTCAAGAAGCACGTGATCGATTGATCGCGTGCCGGCACCCCTTTCAAACACTTGGTACGGCCGTCGTCCGCTGCGCGGGCCTGGGGGGAGCCGTGCTCCCCCAGACCCCCTCCATTCTCGCTGCCGCTGGCATTTTCGCTGCCGCTAGCATTTCCGCTAGCGCGGGGCCTTTTCGCTGCCGCTGGCTTTTCCGCTGCAGCTGGCTTTTCCGCTGCGCTAGCATTTCCGCTGGCGCGGGGCCGTTTTCGCTGCCACTAGCATTTCCGCTGGCGCGGAGCCGTTTCGCTGCCGCTGGCATTTCCGCCGGCCTTTCCGCTGGCGCAGAGCGGAGCCATTTCCGTGCCGCGGGGTGTTATTCGCTGCTGCTCGCTTTTTGTTGTGCGGTGCCGTTTGCGCTGCCGTCGTATGTACATGTATATCGTTGACATATTCTGAATTAAAAAAATCCGCTTTTTGCTGTGCAAACATTGTATCTCGAACTGTAACTTGGTACGACACGGCAGCCCTGTAGTAACCTGAAAATTCACTTGCCGCCCCCCGCCTCACAATATTGGTATGAGTTCTATTATTTTGAGATCAGCCGGTATTCGGAAAGACCTGAATAAAAGTACCTGCCTCGCGATGGCCCGTGTCCTATATCTTTCAGGACGGCTTCCTTTTCTCGCGATTCTGCAACTGGAACCTCTCCAGTGTCGGCCGTCTCACATCGTGGATGGTTTGCGGGTGGGCAGTGGGAACCGTTTCTGACGTTTCGGGACCGGCACCTGGGTCAGCTGAGAACAACAGAGAATTTGACGGGGTCTCCGTCTCAAGGAGGTCCCGCAAAGAAGGGCTCATATACCTCTCAAGCTGCTCTAAAACCTCTGCTCCACCAGTGTCCCTAAGGAATCGGAGTTCGGTTGCCATTTCAGTGTGCGCTGACTGCAACCGCATCATTGACGTGGCGATGGAATTCAAGCGGCCAAAGCTCGGATGATCCGGAGACGACGGTGAAAGCGAGGAAGGCGACGTGGGGATAAGTGATGGGAGGCGAAGCAGCACCGGAGAACCGTGGCGGCAAGAGGGACTAGCGGGAGGTTGGGGAGACGTAGAGGGGGAGATGATGAATGTCCTGTCGCTCATGAAAGAGGTGTCGGCAGATAAGTCGGCCGTCTGGGGCAAGTTTGACAGTGCTAATACTGCAGACAGTCTCGTATTCGGCTCGTAGAACGGTGAGAGGTCGTCAAGATCAGAGGAGAGGGACATGTTGGCAACCGCTGATTCAACGCGGTCAATGGGATCCGTTTGTAGATGGGAACTGGCAAGAGTCAGCGGTGGGAAGGGAAGGGGCGTCAACAATTCAGACGGCGGTTTGCCCAGCACTGAGATTGGGATCTTCAAACCAATATTAATACACTGCAACCAATGTTTCGTCAACAGTGAGAAGCGTACCTCCATTGCCATAATATCCTCCGCGACCGGTACGTCTTCGATGCCCAGTCCGTCATCAATGTCGGGATCGAGTTTTGCCATCATCAAAGCAATTTCTTCGGACGTAGGAATGCCCGTGCCGTCCTCGTTCGAGTCCGTGTCCATGTCGTTGATGAGTTCCTCAAGCCATTTCTCAATCCTTTGATCCTGAGGCGTACGAGCGGGGATGCTGTGCTGCTGCGGTGGCAGCGAGTCAGAAGATGTGAAGGAGGAGGATGAAGGAGACGAGCTGGACGAAGACGACAATGTGGGGGATGTGGTCGATGAAGGCGAGGTGGGTGAATGTGTTGAGGATGGTTTTGATTTTTTCAATGTTCGGAGGTCCGAATAGTAGTTTGATACGACAACACGACTGCGTCTCTTCTCGAAGAATGCAGGGATGACAGTGGTAATGGGAGCATGAACCCAGACATCGATCCGCAGAAGATGGCCATTGTGGCGGTAGGCAGCGTACATGGGGCCCTTTATGCATCCATTGAAACCCTCGAGATGATTTGATGTGCGAGGAAGTGAGTCGACGGGGACGCCAAGAACCCGAGCCGCCTCGATTGTACCAGCAAGCGAATAAGCTGTCCATTTGACTTCGCCAACGTAATCGGAGAGGTGGCCGAGGAAAGCGAGAGCAGCAGAGCTTTGAATTTTCGAAAGGGGATCTCGTTTCCGGCCGAGACGCTTGAAATAGGTGATTTCCGCTTTATATGCTTTCACGGCTTCCGAATGGACTGTTTCCTCCTTCAGAAGGTGCATCAGAAGCTTGCCAAGACGGCCGCGAGTTTCTTTCTTAACGTCGCCTTTCGGAATGGGTTTGAGATACCGATTTAGCCCGTTACGCCACGCCTAGTAGACATGGAAGATGCAGAACAAAAGATAAATATCGGGCCAAATGGAAGTGAGGGCGGTGTGGAAGGGTCGCTCAGCTCCCTCGTCGCCTCTCCCCATCACACGGTTTACACCTGTCATGCAGAAATATCCAACCAGTCGCTAATTATTTTATCTCACTCCTTCCTCATATCTTTTCAACGATTTACTCTCATACTCACTATTTTCCTCCCTTTATGCTCCTAGATTCATTACACAGCTGCGCGAGTGTCTTTGACCTCATTCCACTGTCAAGCCGATACAATTCCGACTTCAAGATCAATTACTCGACCATGCAAGAATCATCTGTTATTGAGCTATCGGACTTCTCTCCCTACCATTTACTTATATCTCTCTTGCATCACAGACTCTTTATTTATTCTCACTACGTACTGCCAACACGACGTGCCAGACCCGAGTCGTCGGCCTTCTCGGACTACGCCGGGGATCGAGCCGACAGTGGCATGGGCACCCACTTGTCAATGCTGTGGGGGCAGCATGCTCTCCCTATTCCGTCTTTGCGTAGCTCCCGGATGGTTAGAATGACGGAGGATGTGCGTTAGCTGAGGATTCTCTCATGGACACTTTATTTAGTTGTTACAATCGGACACTTTATTCCTATCTGTTTGTACAGTTAGGGGACCTCTCCTTGCTTCCTACCACCACAATGCACCCACTCTTTTGATTATCTTCGCGCCTGTCGACTATATTCCTGAGCTAAGTTTCCTGTTCCATTCATCTTATATTCTACTCTACATCTAGTCAGATTCTTGTTCCAGGATCATCGTACATTTGCTCCTCGTCTACCTGATCTCTGCCAGCACGACCTAGCCCACTCTGGTCCACCCAGCGACCGACCCATACTTCTACAGCGGCACGTTCGCGGGGATCCATGTCTGTGATGGCGACTTTGACGTTGATGATTTCGCCGTGCTCATTCTTCGGCATCTTTTTCTTGTATAATCCTAGAAGCTCTGTTAAAATGGCGGTATTATAGTCTGCGTGGACGGCGGCAGCTTCCGGGCGGGCTGTAAACAGAATGAATGCAATGGGAACACCTGGAGTCTTTGTCAATGGTGCTTGGCGAAAGGAATAAACAAGATACCGTGATTGTCGCCGTCAATGACCATGAGAATAGCGAGGAGGACTCGGGCAGAACACACGTTGAATGTGAGGTCCATGATGACGAGGTTATTGTGACCAAATTGCCACGCTGCTGCTTGCATATCCGGTGTTGCCAAGATTAGCACAAAGCGGTCGGTGGCGGGAGGGAGATGGGGCTGGTAGTGAAGCAGGGCTGCCGAAAAATCAGCGGATGGGGGCTGTGGGCTCGTGGAGTTGAACCACCGATCGAGGTTGTCCTCAGCAGCGGAGCGTTGCGAGATGTTGCACTCGGCGGCGTATGACCGATAGAGGGAGGTAGAGTCATGAGGAGTGAGAATGTATCGGAAAGAAGTGTTGCCGGGTGAAGATCCCCATTTTTCCTTTGCCCAAGTTGCGCACTCAGAACGGATGAGACTGATCGGGGCCTTTTTACGGAGTAGCGAGAGGGCGTATTCACGTAATTCTGGATGTAAACCTACGCGCGGGTTTCGACTCATCTCGATAATGTCTTCGCATGCAGGGGAGTGATCCAGTACACCGGAGATGTGATCCATTGCTATTAGCTGGCCGTCTGTTTCCAGTCAATCAAAGCTGTGAAATAGAGGAAACGGGCATACCGTGTTGGAGATCATGTAAACTCACAATCTTGATGAATACCAGACAGCCGACGTCAGGCCAAGGAATTTATCGAGTCGCGTCAGATCCTTTCTTCGCAAAGCGACCCGTCGTATGATCAACGCCACACTGACACTGCAGGAAGCGGGTAATCCGCTTGTAGCGCTTGGCGGGAACCTTGGCTCCACTGAGAACATTGGCGGAGGTCCGGAGTATCGCAAATTTAGACTGAACATCACGACTGGTGGGCACGGATGGTGTTGCGGTATCAGAGTCGGAATCAGAATCATTCTCGTTTTTGAGAGGCAGCCGGCCATCCAGTCCAGGTATAAAAATATTCATGAGAGCCAGAAATTGCAGTGCAGATGCTGCCGATGTCTGGATATGAGCACCGAACACTGATTGGCAGGTGTTCGATAATGACACACACTGATCTCGACACCCATAATCATAACGCCGCAGCTCAATACCGACGGAAGCTATGTGTAGCTCGATAGCAGATCTTGTTTCTGTGGATAGACGAAGGAAGCTGGGGATATTGGACAGCGAGTTTCGGTCGATGTTCTGCTGCTTCATGGGAGGGATTCCTTCGAGGCCAGGCACATCAGAGTGAATGGAAAAGTAAAGCTTTTGCTTGAGAGAGTCCGTCCGAAGAGCCATTGAAGCGAATGAGGCGGATTGGAGCAACGAAAGACGCGACGGAAGAGAGCAGGACGCGTTGTTTATTGATGATGTCATGTGTAATCTACATTTGTCATAAATTCAAACTCCGCCTTTGGCGGCGTGAGTTTGATTTCCAAGATACTGCCAATGTGCTTAGACGCAGTGTTGACAGAGAACATAGCCCCAGCGAGCAGCGCCGACACAAGTGACGCCGAGAGGACGAGTAAGAAAACCCGGAGTGATACAGGCACCGCTTGGGATCCAGAACGGAGATATACGGAGGGCGACCCGAAAGATCCGAGATGCGACAGCGGTCCGTGCGTGGCATTCCCGCTACCGTAAGGTACGGGTCTTAGGGAGCCCTAACTTCAGCCACTTGCAGAGCATCACATTTTCGTCAGCCGACTTTGCGTAATTCCCAAAATCTTCGCCCGATGTCGGACAGCTCCGTCGGATCACCCCAACCATCACCTTTGGACCCCACATTCAGCGACACGTCACATCCTCTTGCTCCCAACTTTCATGGCACTTTCCGCTTTCCGTTACCTTCTGCAATATACCGCTCTCCTCCTCCGTCGACCCGTCTTACGAAGCCTCACTGCTGTCTCTGGACTGGATGCTGTCTACTGGGGTCTCGGCTTCTCATTCTGCAGCCTTGGGCCCTCTCGTTCTACCATCCGGTGACTCAGTGTGCTCCATGAACATGAAACTGCTGGTGTCTTGCGGTCTCCCATATGACCTTGTTCTCGGCCGTGGCTGATTGTTCTTCTGCCGTCAAACTCTTCCCCACACGTCGTTTGTTCTCTCTTTCGGCACTGTTGCACCGGGAATGCACCGGGAATGCCAGGTAAGCATCACATCTGTTTTCATTTAGGTTCGTTTACTTATTAGCGGTCAACCATTCGTCTTCGTTCCCTGACGTCGGGGCTGCGTATGTCGTGCCAAACGAACGTAAGTCTCTTGCTGTTCTTTATACACTCTAAAATTCATCTTCTCCACAGCTCCGTGGCAACCATGTGCTTACGAGCCTTCTGGGTGTAAATGCCCCTCTACATCTGCTACCATACTCTGCCATACCTCTGCTTCCATGACTTCGATGAACATAATCCGTGATACTCTGATATCTTACTTCGTCACCATAGTACCCAGATAGTACCCGAACTCGTATCCCAATATTTCATTCAGGTTTACCGACAATGAAAAAGTCTTCAGAGTTACATGCTATCCCGTGTGTCGGTCTGAGTTTACTGCAATGTAGACGATGTGTTCTGCTATATCATGTTGTGACACGGCGTGTGCAGATCATGCAGTGGGTGTGGCAAAGGCTCCGCGCCCCGATCGTTCTGCATGTCGATTTTGAATCTTGTTCTCGATGCGGAAGATAAGCTAATAACCACCGAAAGCCTTTCCCACGTTGCTGCCGCCCTCCATATCTGTTCCTGGCACGCGTAATTTACGGTTCAGATTGCGCGCCAGCCTGCGAACGTATCTCACCACCGTTTCATCGTCTAGCCCTGAACGGTTCTATTCTGCATCTGTTGCGGACATATTCAATTCTGTGAAAGTCATCGGAAGCCCATTCCTCTTTCGATTGCTGCTTTGCATTACCTCCCAGTCAAGGACAAATCTTCCATAGACTCTGATGCGCCTCGCGTCCCGCTGCGCTCGTCAACACAACTCCGAGATCCCCGAGCAGCCCGATCCGAATACGGCCTCGCGTACCTTGCTTTCTCGCCTTCGCCATCACCGCTGTCCCCTTTTCCAGATCGTTCCCCATTCGCTACCGTTGCCCCTCGATCCAACAAAGTTATTTTTTAACTCCAATACGGTCCCCCTTCGCACTACCTTTTCACGATTGACCTCAGACACGGTACCTTTTCTTGCTCCTTTTTACTTATTATAAATTCCTGCATCCATTAGCTTTGCAACACGATTCGTTTTCCCTTTCGAACTCGTCCCTACCGCCTCCAGTGTTGGCCCTCGTCGTTGCCGCGCTCACACCCACGCCTACGCCCACGCTCACACTGGCCCAAGTATTGAGCAGCGTTGATCCAACTCGCACACATATTCTTCTCCTACTCCCTGCCGCTCGCTTAGATTCATTTTAGGCTCACTGCTCATGCTTGGACACTCGGGAGGTTCGTCAACTCACTCCACACATGTCTTCTCTGATGAATGTATTCAACTCTCTCCCACATCTCCGGTCTCTCTCCCGAACAGCATATCCATCCCGGACTGTGCTGATGTCCACAATGGCAAGTCAATCAAACCGATCCAGACCTTTAAAGGACATTATTGTGGATCGTGATGGTATCTTTTTCCTCAGGTGACGACAGCAGGCTCTCTCTCTCTCTGTGCCAAACATGCCGTTCCTCTATGAAGAACGGGAAAATCCCTGCATTATCTCTGGCAAACAAAACATTCCTTGGCCCAGTTCCGGCCAAGCTCAAGGATCTCACCATAATGGAGGAAACTATGATTGCACATTGTCTTTCTAAATCTCATTATAACTGATTATAGTATTGTGCATCCTCAAATGAACTGCGGGCCGCCGCACTTCGTCACGTCAAGAAGAAGGGTGGTGCCTACATTGACATTCCTCATAACCGGATCCCCGGAATTGAATTCTGAAAGGACAGTCTGCTGTTCCCACTAATTTCTACTACACTTTTCCCATATGGTATTAGAGCAATTGAAGAAAACTGGGTAGCGGGCTCTGCCGCCTGCCGGCCCTACCTGCCTTATCCGAAAAATGTGGGACAGTGCTAGCGAGTGCCAGCGGTGCCAACGCACGAGCTAACCCCGGCGGCCCTCGCATTGCCCGACAGGCAAAAGCCAAGTGCACACCCATCTCACGCGGGCCCTCGGTATCATCAAGCCTAGGGGCACCCGATAAACCAGGGAAGCCAGGAGGAAGGAGCAGGGAATACGGGTCTGCAGGCGACGAATCCACAAAACAGTAACTGTGAGCTCGACTGGGCATACTCCCTAGGACATTCTGTCCACCCACACTCAGAGGCAGTGTGTAGGTTTCTAGGCCAGGAGTGGAGCACATGCACGATAGTGCGAAAAAAGGTACGAAAACCAAATTTCCCTCTTTTTGGGCTCGACTGCGGGTACTACCAACCAAGATGTCTTGTTCATCGACATTCACAGGCAATGCGGCGGTTTCCGAGGTAGGAGCGAGGGCTAGCAACGAGTTGGCCAAAATTGACATCATGGTGAGAAATGGAGGTGGTGGCCGTGTAGGCTCAAAAGTGTAGCCAAGACGTCGGAAGACCAAGGATTCGGGGAGAGCGATTGAAAGTGACCCCCAGCAGAACGCGGGCGTTGTGAATCTGTAGGCGCCCGCTGACGTATAGAGCTGGCCTTTTATGCTCGTCCTTCGACTTTTGGTTTCGCAGACCCGTGATATTGCATTTGGGCTTCGCTTTGCGCCCACGCTTACTGGCCATGGCGATGAGTGGCTCATGGAGATTGTCGGCCGAATTGCCGCGGAACGGCTCGATGGATTACTTTTAAACTTCAGGATCATAACGCACTCACCGAGATCTGTCGTTCTAATTTTTTCGAATTTTCCCTGAATTGTTTGGGGGTTCGGCCAAATTTTCGAGCTTCAAAATGGTGAAACACTATTTTGAGACAATCGGCTCGTGGAATATTGTTCATTTGGGTCTAAGTAGGTTATGTATACCATTTATAACGTTCTCGGATGATTGTACATGGCCCTAAAATTGAGGCTCCCCCAAACGCGACACTACGACACACCTGTATTGTGGTACATAGGTGCGCATAAGGGTCACTGCGTCACATGGAGCGTGTGGTCTAGCTCCCCGACAGGGTCAAGTCGGTGGCGTTGGTCATCGCCGGCGCGCGTACGCGCCTCCCCAGTGGTCAGGGGGCCCGTATGGTCACGCGTGGGGGTTCACACACCCCCCACCGCAGTCATGGCGGTGGGAGGCCCCGCGACGTTACCCTCACCAAGCGATGGTGGTGGTAAGAGGTCATGAGCCCCACCCTCCAATTGTTTTAACGGCCACATTCAGCCAGCGTCTTGCATGATCTAACCCCTGGAATTGGTTTGTGTTCGGTTGGCATCTTGTAGGTGCCTGTAAGGATTACCAGCAGATTGGTTTCCAAGTTTTTGACACTTCATTGCATATTGTGAGGATCTGCCGGCCCCTCATCATTGATTGTGGAGGTCTGCAAGGTCAGAGAAAAATAAACCAGCCCTTTTGGCGGCTCCGAGAAGTACCAGCCTGCCTATGGCAACAAGCTCGCCTTGTTAGAACGCCGTAGGCAGGCTGGTTACGAGCCTAATGATCGGTAGTGTCATTACATCCTCAAATAGCTGTAATATTCCAATCTAATCCTACAATGGCGGTAAAGTGTCCGCCTTCGGGTCGGGCTTGGGTCGAGCTCAAAAGCCCGGGCTTGAAGCCCGACCCGGCACATCACTAGTCGAAATGGCACTCCATAATGTCCATTGGGAGTCATTGTGGCGGACGGTTAATGGTGGCTGCTGTAGTCAGTATGTTATTAGTCCGGGCAAGTTTGATTAATCATGTATGGATTAAACCTGTTCCGGGCCATTAAACAGAACACCAAAAAAGAGGTTCACAAGAAGGATCAACCAGAAACCAGCAAAGTGATGCAAGATATGAAGGGGATGATGGCTCCAACTGAGCCAACCACACATGATGGTGGGGCCTTTGCCTTCCATTCTACATCACACAATAAATTCATTTCCTAAAGCCAGCAAGGCAGGCGATTTCGCCGCCCTCATAGTCCGCGGGCAGCTTGAATACTGTTTTGTCGCTCCCCAGTTCCCAATATACGTCAGTCCGAAGGAACCGTTCAATGCTTTGTAGATGGGATTTTGCCCAATATGAAGAATACAATTTGCGGGACCGGCTATGTAATTCTACCTATCTACCTAGCTCAAACGACCTTGCACAAAATCTTGTTGGCGCATCCACAACACCGACCCACCAGGAACATAATGGGAGTGATGAATAAAAGGAGCATCCCGCCGAACGTGAGCCAGATAGCGCTACCCATGACGGCACTTCCCACCCCGGCTTCGTGGTTAACACGCCTCTTGATGACGTCGAAACACGCAAGGTCGAAGATGAAGATGGCAAAACTTGTCACGGCGGCGAAGCCGCTGAGCAGGTCAGCGCAGCATTCAGCGATACAGGGAATCCCTAAGTAGGCCAGCAGGGAAAATCCGAAAGCGGTGAGGGCGAATACGAAAGCAACTATGTGCAGTACAAGCGCCCTGGTGAGCGCGGCGGTGGCAATATCAATGCCGTCACTTAAAATGGAAGGCAGGATGCCCTCTATAATAAGGGGAACTGAAGAGCAGGGAATCAGCGTCCACAACCAAGCCTCTAGGTCTGGGAGGATACTCTACCTGAGATGGAATACCCAATATTTGCAGGTGAACATTGCAAGCCAAGTCCTTTCTGAAGGTCTGTGCAGTATCCTAATACGCCCAAGGTGACATAAGGGTTATCCAGACCAAGGACCGACTGGGAAATATCGATACGCAGGAGATAGAAGGATTTGAGATAGGGGACGCCGAAAGTAACGAGTCCGAGAAGAATGGTGGCAATCGCAATGCAGATAACGCCGAGAAGTTTGTCGCGGCCCATGAAATTGCGTTGATTAGGTGCTGACTACGGGGCCGGCCCAGGAGAAAATTTTCCGAGGCTCAGGGAGTAAGAGCTTTAAAACATGTGTGGCGGCTCCGGGCTCCGAGGGACTAGTTTCACAACCTCCGTCTTTGGAGAGGACATTGGAACAACGTCGCCGGATACGGGCCAGATTTCTTGCTCAGAACGTCTTTTAATCCTGACGAATCCAAGGAAACCGGGCAAGGTGACTGAATGTGAAAGTCTACCTAAGCTGTGTGTCGAACCAGTGAATTGAACCCTAGGGGCGGTTGTGGCGTTGCTGATTGGTGAGGACTGCTCCTGGGCCGTCCTTATGCAGTCACCGGCCAGGCCAAATTGGAAAAATGTTGTTTGGCCGACTTTTATTTATTTATTTGCGGTACACAGCTACAATGTTCTGGAATCCATCAAGTTCCACACAATCTCCGACATCGAACGGAAGCTTGATGAAGAGGAAACCAATGCAATTCAAAATTTCAGTTACAGTACAGCTGTTTGCGGAACTTAGGGGTGCGGGCCGATTTTTTTTTTTTGCAACATTTTGCTTAGAACACTCACTATATAGGAGCTATTAGCAGGGGACTGTTAGGTTTACAGATATAAATCCACCCAAATCTGCATGGTAGGCTCTACTTATGTTAGCATGCAAATATGGTCTTTGGTAAAGTGACTACCAAATCACAATGAGCTGGGATAACACCCCAAAGAAATATACCATCCCCTGTTATTAGTTGTGATACATAACATATCCAAGAACTAAGTCAATTGGTCCAGTATTCATTGTGCTACAGCTGTCCTAATAGAAACCACAATTTTTCGGAAGAAATTTCATTACATAATTACATCAAAAAAGCCGGTACTTCATCCCCTGCAGATTTTCTGTGCGAGTCGAACGCACTTACTCCTGAAGAATTCTGACCAGAATTGAGGTCGTAGTGAGTGTTCTAAGTAAAATGTTACAAAAAAAAAAATCGGCCCGTGCGCTGAGTTCCGCAAACAGCTGTAACGTTCCACAGATCAGCCAGCCTTCTTGCAAAATGGCCAGAACACGGGCAGGTGGTCACCATTAGCCGATAAAACTTCAACTGGAGGGAAATTGGTTTCTGCAACGAGTTTCTGCTTGATCCCGTCTCGTCGTTGCAGGCCATTCCCCACCGTTGTCCGCAGTCGGACAAAATAATTTCGCATTTCTTCATTCATATATGTCCAGGTTATATAGACGTGCACTTAAATAACCCTTTCCAAACAAAAAATTGTTTTTTTATGGTGTTTGACGACGTGGCGGGAGACCGACGACGATGAGCGGAAACTCCGACTTAGTCCCGACCACGAGCACAGCGAGGTCTACGGCGTTGCCAGGGTTTCGCGTATCATCGGAACTATCGTTTCGTAGCCGATGTGACCAGCAGCACAGCCTCCTGCGTCTGCGGCCTGCGCGCAGGAGCCAACTCTGAGCCCACCCAATGCACACGCAAGAGCAGCGAGAAGGGGCTACGGGCTAAGCGGATCGAATTCACTACTGAGCTCGCCCTGCACTGGGACGGCCGATGGGACTGGCTGCCCAAATTCATTTGGAGTCACGACTGTCAGAAAGATTGAGGCTTGGACGCAAGACGATGGGAGTAAGACGAAGAAACGCTTTTCGTGTGCCCGCTGTTCAAGAGTAAAGTTGACGAGTACAGTATCTAACCGTGAAGCGAAACGCAACGTGGAAGCGAAACGTCGCGTTGTTTGATACATTAAAGGTCTCCGATGGGTCCCAATTTTTGTGAGGGGAATCTACTGGATCCAAAACTCGTCGCTATAGAAGAACTTGTGAAATGGGCACCTGTAACTCTCACACAATTAGGTTTTGTGCACACTGTTTTTCTGCACAGTTTCCCGCCACATCCAGGTTGGTCGTGCAGACTCGCGCACATGTATGTCCACCCTATCAGGCTCCGCAGGGGGCTTTTCTGCGTTGTGGAGAATGAATATTGAATTTGCTGACACCCAAGTCCCACGTACAAGGCTAGTCTCTGTAACAGATACCCTATATTGATGACGAACAAGTAAGTATCAATATAGGGTCTGTTAGCAAACACGACCATCTTGTTGGCCGACCCATCAATATTTTGCGGCCTTGTTCTGGGACCCCTTCTCAGGCAATAATTCTGCAAATATTTGAGCATGTAGAGGTCCATCTAATGAGGCAAACCTTCCCTTACACCTAAGCGATTGGCGCAGCTATTGTGATGATATCGGATAGATTTGCGAACTTAGATTATCTAATCATTTTTTTGCTTGATCTTGGATTGAAGGATTGGCTAGCCAAAACACTTAATTCTTGCTGGAGGATATCATCAATTTCAGTTCATGAAACTGTACAGATTGTTTTACATATATCCATGTTGTATTCATTCTGGTACGAAGGAAAGAAACGCCGTGGGCACAGCCACCTGATTGCGTAATCAGGCAGCCGCCCAACAATCGGGCCCTGATTGCTACAAGACTAACCCCGCGCTTACTAACAGAGTTCAACATAACGAGGTACAAGTTTGTATATATGTTGAAGTGTCTGTCTACGAGAGACTAGGCTGTGTGGCCCACCTGATGAGTTCAAAAGAACGAAACCAACCAACCTCGCTCCAGATTATCCCAGTGGGCGGGTTAGACTACTAGATAGTTCTGTAGGATATGGAAAGGTCATTCAGTAAACAGATACTTTCATTCAGCTACTGTTTGGTCACTTGGGGTGAAGGGCCGAGCTGGAAACTCAATCCTTTTTTTGGGGGTTTTTTTTTTTTAGTCTGAATCTGTTGGCATCGGGCTTTAGTCTCTCGTAGACAGACACTTCATATGGACAGTTGTACCTCGTTATACACCGGCACTGGGACAGCATGTGGCCGCAACATGCCCGCCAAATGTGTGCTAGATGTTGCTGGAACATGGTGGCCAGCTGCAGCCAAGGTGGCTGCTAGCATCATTTTCCCATGGCCACACGGTGACACCAGCTCCAGCTGGTACATAGCCAGCGAGCCTCGGAGCACCAAAAATAATTCGAAAGGACAAAGCTGTGATGAGGATGGGTGGATTGAGTTTGAAACAATGAGTCAAATTTGACGAATCGAAGAAGTGAAATGGAGAAAATGAAACCATGCCAACCATTCTGTGCTAAAAGACCGATATTTGCCTAATATGGCAATTCTAATTACATCTGGCCAATTAAAGGGCATGATACCCTTCGAATCTTCATTGCGGAGAGAATGAGCCTATTTGCAAAGCAAACGGACGAGAATTGAGCTCCGAATCGCTGTTCTTGTCAAAAAGTATCAAAAATAAAAAAATTTGACCCGTGCCTTATCACACAAAGTTGTCTGTCGCACCTTAACAACTTTGCACCGGATGAATTTTTTTTGCAGATCTGCTCACTAGGAAGTCTTACAATACATTCTCCCTAACATTATTATACAAGGGTGCTGAAATCTCATGCCCTCTATCTTATTTTTAATGGCCGACATTAAACTGAAAATTCCAAGCTCAATTCTTCAGCTATAAAAATTCTGAGACCGAGGAGACTCACTTTCGGCAGAAACGTCTCATTCGCGTACCCCGGAGAGAAATCTAAAGAGAGCGCGATCCGTGACGTTTCCTTCCGCATCCCAGCTGCAGCTGGGAGCTTAGTCGTCATCGTCGGTGCCGTCTCGAAGTCCTGACGCAGAATCGGGAAAGCGACGAGGAGGTGGTGGATGGTCAGAGTTAAACCATCTTGAAATCTGCATCTGTTCATGAGCTATGAAGCCTAGCCGTTTTTCACTTTGGCCCTGTATCCCCCACACGACACGCGAATGGCCGGGGAAGCCGGTTCGCGCCTTGACGGTCCCCTTAGAGCCAATGTTTTACGCCGGTCCCGTAGCATTTATGCAGCTTCCGACTGTATGGAATACTGCATACACCCCATATCAATCATCCTTGGGCGATACGGCCGCCGGATTTCCCGTCCGCGGTTTATTTGGCGGGGTGACCAACTACCTAGTTATTTCCCTTTGTTGGTCGCCGCTGAAATAATATTCACTGCATCCGTCATACCCCGTTTAAATTCGTCCAAAGCACTTTGATTTACTCATAGGATATGTACCTTCGTTCGGACACCACTAGGAGCGAAGCAGACCTGAAGTGTATAGTTGCATGTCCTCGGACCCAAACTCGTGTCGCACGAGCACGTTAGGATATCACCTTCGACGGTAGATTTCGAGAGAGACACTCCGTCTTTGTCCGTGGGCGGGCGCAGCAAATCGACAGAGGAAGAGGCGGTCGAACTCGATGCGGAGGTGCTAGCAGTGGAGGTTGCACTCGCGAGGATGAGCCGTCGGACGGATCCGCGTTCGGTGGGCAGCCGGGCGGCGCAGCATCGCTCATCGACCCTCTATTCAAAAAAGGAGACAGATCTTTGATCAGCAACTATCGGCCTGTAACTTTGTTGAATTGCGATTACAAGTTGATGACAAAAACATTCTCATTAAGATGAAAGTAGCACCATCATTGGTCCACCCAAATCAGGCAGGCTTCATGAAAGGCAGAAAGATCGAAGACCAAGCCAAACTCATAAAATTCCTCTTGAACTATGCAGAGGCTGCAGAGGAAGACGGAATCATAGTGGCTCTAGATCAGGAGAAAGCATATGACAGAATTAACCATACATATCTACCAAGTGTACTTCAACGTATGGGTTTTCCTCAGAAATTTTGCAACACTATCAAAGTATTCTACACGAATGCCGAAACTGTTGTCATTGTAAATGGAGAACTTAGCAAAGAATTCATTGTTACGCGAGGAGTTCGGCAAGGCGACCCTCTTTCCTGCCTATTATTTAACCTGGCCATTGAACCCTTAGCCTGTCTAATTCGAGCTTCAGAACTCAAAGGAGTCGCAATTCCAGGGACAGCAGAGGATCTGGTAATCTCGCTTTTTGCGGATGATATTGCAGCTTACCTTTCTTCTACTGATTCACTGGAGACACTATGGGACATTTTGCAATTATGGTGCGCTGCTTCCACGGCGAAATTCAACGAACACAAAACAATCCTAGTTCCCTTCGGAAGGCCACTTTACAGGGCCAAGGTGATACAAGAGAGGCGATTGAACATCAACTCGCAAATTGGATCTATCGATGCCAAGCTACGAATAATATCCGATGGACAAACCTGTCGCATACCTGGAGCATGGATTGGAACTTATATAACTCCATGGCCTTCTGTACTTGACAAAATTGCCTGTGACCTCGAACGATGGAAAGCAACCAAACCAACCATGGAGGGGAAACGCCATATAGTTAACATGGTGATTGGAGGTAGAACCCAATACTTGACCCGAGTTCAAGGCATGCCTAAGGATGTTGAAGACACGTTAACCAATATTGAACATATTTTCCTTTGGGATGGAAAGAAAGCTCGTGTGGCACACGAAACCATGATCCTCAATGTTACTGAGGGCGGGAAGCAAACACTTGATATACCTAGTCGAAATGAAGCTATAGATCTGTGGAATCTTCAAATGTACCTAGTCCAGGGAAAGAAGCGAGCAACCTGGTGTTATTTTGTTGATTATATTATAATGAAGTTCCTGGAAAAAAGCTACCTCAACATCCGTCCAGGCCAATTTTAAATGTCTTCCTACAAGACATTCATATTCCAATCTCTGCCAGAACTCCCCTTCCAGAAGATATAAAACGAATGATTCTAGCTGCCAGAAAGTCCAACCTGAAATTTACGGGTCTGTCGATTAGTGATGAAGTGAAGCTGAAAATGCCAATCTGGAAACACCCGACAGCTAACAAAGTTCTATATCAAAGTGCCTGCCGGCGTGATTCTGCAACATGCCTGAGATTAAATCACAGAGTGCAGTTAGTTGAGGAGGCCCTTATCATCGCACGCCGCCGAACAACAGTGTTGAGAAAACCACATCGGGTTAACCCTTCTGGCATTGGTTGCAAGAACTGTGGGTGTCCAGGGTGTTATCAAGACCGAACACTGCTCAATTGTAAACATCCAGGACAATGTATTGAGACTGCTAAAATGTTAATAGACAGCATACCACCGAAATGGAACCCAACAAGTCGAAATCTGGATTTATCCGATGAACTGGCCCTGACAGATGAGGAACAACAGGGAAATAATAGCCCAATACAACCAGATATTGCAATGACTTTTGACCCGAACATTGTTCTGTCCAACTTAGAGAATGGCTTCCGAATCTTTGCAACAGAGGACTCACCGAATGAGATTTCAACAACAAGATACAAAACACCATTGAAAGAGGAGCCTGATCTCAAGACCATTTTTTGCACGCTCGTATCCTCCATCCAGGGGAGTTTGAGCCAACAATAGAAGTTGTGATGAGCACTGAAACTGATGGTGCCCCCCCAAGATTGGTGCTATCTTTAACATTTGATGTGTCGGGTATACCATTGACGTTCGCATCGGCACTATTGGGGGGTGTCATTTTTATATTGCAAAATACTGAAAGCATATACCTCTTCTTATCTGCTCCTCATCCGATTTTTTGATGCGAGCACTTATTGTGGAGAGACAAAACTCAGAGAACAACGTCCTAGGCCCGAAATTTCACTTATTGCGATCAGTCTTTGCTAGACTGAATGAGAGGATTGCTCGAGTCAGGTTCATGAAAGTGATAAACAATCATGCTACATTCTTACCAGCTGAACAAACTACACCAGTCCAAATTGACACTGAGATTGATGTTATGTTTGAATGCCCTGGAGTGCTTCTATCTCAGTATTTGTTTACCAAAGCTATTCAAAATTTAAGACCAAGACCACAGCGGAAAGCAACCTTTACCAACCTTGATCGGATATGTTGCTCAGTTGCAGAAGTGTCAAACTATACTCCTAGTGACGAGATGGTCTGGAAATCGATCCGCTCAACCTCACTCCAGAGACTGCTGCGTGAATTTTACTGGAAGTGCATACACAACACGTTTAGTTTTGGAGATGTCTGGTCACACATAGAAACTTTTGAAATCAGGGGGAGATGCCATCTGTGTGGGGTTGTCGAAACCTTAGAACACATTGCATTGGAATGTATTACACCAGAACGGAAATTAATATGGGGTCTATCTGAACAACTCTGGTCAATGAAATATGAACAATATGGCTTACCGTAAGAAAACAGTAAGGTAAACGCTTTCCGCACATCGGACGATGAGCCCGTAATGAAAACCAACCGTGGAACATTGTGATTTTGGCGCCGCTTTGGATTCTCACCTCATTGACGCGCCAACCTCTTTTGCCGATCAGACGGCCAACGAAATCCGTCGAAATCCATATGCTGTGTATGGCTTGCATTGTTGACAAGGGAAACCGGTTCCACCGTCGCTGCTTACCTATTCCCCTATATATTCCTCACTCCCATTATCGCACGCTAGTCGTTTGTTCCCACGTCGACTAGCGTGCGTATTTTCCGTCATCTATTTTTCCTGCCGAGAACGAACGAACCCTGTCTTCGGCGTCTTAAATGTTGGTCAAGTATCCCATAGCGAACAGATTTATCCCGCAATCCCTAGAACAGCATAGAACATTTCACGGACCCTTTTTTCATCACATTAGACGTGCCCAATGCCAACTACTGTACGCCGATGACCCCGATTTTTGGGACAGAAGACTTCTCATTGAGAAGGCTATGTTCACAAAAAAGAATTGTCTAAAATCCTCCTGTAGATCCCGTATTATTCAACTTTCTTCAGACCATCTATCTGCAGGATTTTGCCACGGTTGCGCCGTCCGATTTTTTGTGTGTTTTATCTGAATATATGAACTGGGAAGAGTCAACTAGGTGTTTCCAAGGTCGTAGAACATGGATATAGATATCTTGGATCCTCAGGTCTCATGGCAGAGGTAGGCTGAATTGTGTTAAAGTGTTTCGCTTTCATGTTATCTCGCACTTTTCGTTGTTTCGAGCTCCCCGAAAGATCCTCTTCGTTCTCCATGACCACAAAGCCAAACCTCAGCATCATTACGCTGATGCCAACAAGACGATTGGGCTGTACCATGATATGCATACGTCTGAAGTCTGAAGACGCAGGTGCGGATAATTGAATTCTAATGTCTACAAGGGGCCGGTCGGCCGCTTCGCGGCCTCCCAACCTCTTTTCCAATAAAAAGCAACAATTTTCAGTTGCCTCTTTGTTCTACTCCCTTCACGGGTCGAATGGAATTTGGTTGAGCTGACCTGGAATTCGTTGTACTTGTAAACGCAGAGTATTTTAGACACAGAAGTGATCAATGGTGATTGTGGGGACCCATTCCGATATTGGCCGGGACAGTGGGCGGCAAAAGCCGACCTCGCCGATTTGGCCGCCATTGAGGGATCATGGAGCTGACGTCAAATAAGGTGTCGGAGCTTAAAGGGCTGCGGACGGGCAGAGAAGCGTAATTTTAGACAGCAGACATGGACGCAAAAGGAAAAGAAGAGAAGCGAGGTCGTTACCGTATAAGCGGACTCGCTGATTGCCGGCGGAGTTTGAAGGCTTCGGACAGCGTAATTTTATAAAGAGGGAGACATGTTGCTCATTCATCTCCAGAAAATGGTCGAGAAGCACTGCCCCGGCGCTACAGGGTTCAAAATGGCATTACAAAGCATGTGATTCAAAATGCCATTCCGGGGCATGTGGTTCAAAATGCGAATTAAACCATTCAATAGTATTCAAAATGGCATTATGAGGCATGTGATTCAAAATACCATTCTGGGGTATGTGGTTCAAAATGTTAATTAAACCATTCAATAGTGTTCAAAATGGCATTACGAGGCATGTGATTCAAAATGCCATTCCGGGGCATGTGGTTCAAAATGCGAATTAAACCATTCAATAGTATTCAAAATGGCATTATGAGGCATGTGATTCAAAATACCATTCTGGGGCATGTGGTTCAAAATGTTAATTAAACCATTCAATAGTGTTCAAAATGGCATTACGAGGCATGTGATTCAAAATGCCATTTCGAGGCATGGGGTTCAAAATGCGAATTAAACCATTCAATAGTGTTCAAAATGGCATTACAAAGCATGTGATTCAAAATGCCATTCCGGGGCATGGGGTTCAAAATGCGAATATCTTATGGGATCCATTCAAACCTTAAATATGTCAAGTGCTCCCTGATCCCTCCTGCTCTCAGCTGAATTAAACCATTCGATAGTGAGGCACAGGGTTCAAAATGCCATTACGAAGCATGTGATTCAAAATGCCATTCCGGGGCATGTGGTTCAAAATGCAAATTACAGCCGTTTGTAAAATTGATGACAGTCGCGTCAAAATAAAACATTTCAAAACATTTTGAAGTCTCCGCTTTCTGAACTTATTCCCCTTCCTCTGAACACTTTTCCGACATTTTTGATGGTACAGAACATGTTTTCATAAGGTTAAGTACCCTACAGTGCACTTGAATTAGGGAAAACGGTTCAGTAGATGATCAGCCGTTTTGGCGCCGCATAAGACGGGTTTATTACATATGTGCGAACATCGTTCGGTTCATTCTTGCTTCCAAGCTTTTCTCCAGCACCCATGTCTGTCCACCCACCCTCTTCAAGAGCTCCAAAGCCCAATGGACGGGGTGTTACTGGAGTCGCCTGCAAAATCCAAAAAGACATCTGCAAAATCATGATAATCTCCAACCATCATTGCAAGCACAGTGAGCTTGAGAAAGAGGAGTAGGCAGAGGATGGCACCGCAAAGATCCTCAATGTATTCAGTGACTCTCCCTCCCTCCCTCTCTTTCTATTTCTTTTATCTCATCTCACAATATCAAGCCAAAGAACTCGAAGAAGACACGGCTTTGTGAGAACACCATAATCTCTCCCTCTCCCGAAGTGGACATGAAGACAGCGAATACGGAACGGTATGTTGCACCTGGTGGACAAGAGAATCATGATACACAGGTCCGTTGCGTTCCTTTTTGCCCGCTTTGGGTTCCTTTTTTTTTGTCTTTGAGAGAGGGCTTTAACGAAGGTCCTCATCGAAATTCAAGTTGCGCAGCTCGAAGAAGAGGGAAGGAGCTCAATGAGTGCCTGCGCATCACCACGCGCACTCCGCCGCGCCCACACCGTGCTTCGCACTACCACTAGCCGCAGCAGCAGCCGGTGCGGCGTCGCACCACCCCGCCCCCGTGGCATCCGCACGCAAATCCTCCTGCTTCCCTAGACCCGGCGGTCGAGCGTGCGAACCGCAAAGAGGAGTGTCCGCTCCTTGCACTGGTACTGGCAGCGCCAGGCCTTCCGCGCAGTGGCGCGCGCGGGGATCTGTATGTAGACTGAGGTGCGGCTGCGTCGGTGTGGAGGACGTGGCGGGCGAGGGTGGAAGGCGCCCGCGGCGAAGTGGTAGAAAGCACACGGAGGAGCGCAAGGGAGGAACGCGCAGGAGGAGCGGCGCAAAGCGGGTTAGGTTTGATTTCTTCCGTTGCCCCACAGATGCTCACGAGACGACAGAACATTTTGCAGAAGAACATTTGCGCAGAGGAAAAGAACCCCGCCGCCACTGCCGAGGCCGAGGAAGAAGTGCTTGCAGTGTGGAAGGCGCACGCGCGGCGGCGAGGCTGCCAAGTCTATCTCGGAGTGCTCTACTGCCATCAGCATCACTGATCTCTCTTCGGCTCTGGACAGCTCCAATGAGCCAATTCATCCCAAACAAGTCGCGCGATCTGTCAGTAGGATCCTCAGGTATCTGTAGACGGTGGTTGGTCCAGCTCAGCGCCCGTGATCTCCAGCAAAAATACATTTCCGGTTACTTTTTGTGATAGCGAGTAGATATATGTTCTAGAACACATATTTCCCAATATCTAAGGAGCTCGAGACGATTTGAGTGAATTAGAGGCATTCATTTTTTGCCATCAAATGTTACGCAGAATTTGTAGTTGTTTTCCGCACGGTTCTGCCCTTAGCTGGATAATTTCTCGCTTTGCTCGCAATAAAGGCTGGGTGTAGTCATCTTCAACGAAGATCGCTTGACCTGTTTTCAGTGTGGACTCGATATGTTTCCTTCGCTTCGTCTCTATGAGCTGATGGCTTCTGATCAGTGTGGTTGGAGCGCCGCAGATTCTAGTTGTTGCTGGATTCGTGGGTCGCATCGACGTTGGTGCTGTCAACCTGGTTCTGAGCCTTGTACATACAAGGGGTGAGTGGAAGTTTGAAGTATTCCAGCCAGGTCGTATGATTCTTTGCAGGCATGATTTAGAAAGCAGGAGTGCACACATGAGATTTAATTATATATACTATATACCACTCCGGAACTTGTACGGAACCCAAACTTGTTTCATAGACAGATCGGACCAGCATCCAACGTTCGCCCTTTTTTTTCCCCTTTTTTTGCTCAATTTGAACCGATCTTGCTGCCTCATTGGTAGCTACGTGCGACGTGTTCTTACCAGTCTCCTACACCGAATATTATGGTTCACATCCATTCGTCTTGGCAAATTTCAACCCGGGGCCTTACCAGCCGCAAGGGCATTGGACAGCTGGGCGTTCTGGCGGGGCCCCGTAGAGAGCTTGTATCTCGCCTGGACAAACCTATACTTACATGATTGGCCGTCGAGAACGTACAGAGATTCAGAAGGCACTTTTTGATCTGGGGGCGGGAAACACCCCGATAACCGGCGCAGGGATGAGCGAGGAGGCATTCCTTGTAAAGAAAACGTATTATGACCAAAGGTTCAGGTGACGGGTGACGGACGCCCGTGAACTGAACACTTTTGGTACCGGTGACAGTGATATTGGATTTTTTTGAGCTCAAATGGGCAATAACCGTCAAAAATTTCCGGTCCGGCATCCGCCGGATTTCCATATAAGGGGATTTTGGCGTGATTGCCGAGGTATGAACACTTTACACCTTAATTTGATGTGTTTAACGCCCCGCGTAGGAAGCATCATGTATAGTTCTATCTTTTTTAAAACACCAAGGTCTAAAAAGTATAAATTTTATGCTTACTTTGGGTACCAAGGGTATTCAATCTTCCAAGCGGTTGGTAATTGGGCCGTAGCCGAGCAAAGCTCATCCTGAATCGCCTTTCTGGTCTCGGGAGGCAGCTTAGCCTGCCAAAAGTTACTTTACTTTACTTATGGCTGCCCAAAAAAGAGAACGCAGTTCTTTAAAGAGCTGTAATAGTTATGGAGTAATCAAGGCCTTGGCAACTTAGGGTCCGCATCTTGTATAAGTATAATACCATCGACAGAATGTTTGCTCCATTACATATTCGCTCGCTGCACGAGACGAAAAAGTCAGGAAAATGCCCGCTGTGCGAGGAACAACGAAAGGCAGAGAGATGTCCAGCACACAGGAGGACGTTGATCGGATGCTCCGGGATATTCTCCACTACGTGAAGTCAATCGACCAACGACTTCTGAAGCTGGAAAAGAATCGGGTTCAGGTCTCTTCCGGGGCTAAAAAGCCTAGAAACAAGAGTATGTATCGCCATTTAAATTGCTAACACCTTTTTTCTGCCTGTTTTTCAGACAGCGGCAACCGTGCACCGTCCGCCTACAACATTTTCGTGGCGGAGACCCTGCCAAAATGGAAGAAAAACCACCCAGAAAGCAGTGGCAAAGAGCCCATGGCCGCCGTGTGTTGTATTCTTCCTTTCTTACCATTGCCTAACTCCCCGCTATTAGGTTAATGCCTTGTGGCGCAAATATAAGGAGAAGCAGGCGTCTACCGTAAAAGGCGTCATTATGGTGGCACCGAGGCCAAAAGCGAAAAGAAAACCCGCGCAGGTCCCGAAGAACAACAGGGGCGAACATACAGTAACAAGAAAGGGAATATCAAGGACCAAGGCGGATGGGGAAGAAAGTGACACAATAGAGATGCATTCAAATGGCGGGCATTTTGAAAAGCATGACTTGATGCAATAGAGGAGGTGCTTTCAAATGGCCACCATTTTGAAAAGCATGATCTGATGCAATAGAGGTGTATTCAAATGGTGGGCATTTTGAAAAGCATGACCTGGTGCAATGGAGGTGCTTTCAAATGGCCACCATTTTGAAAAGCATGACCTGATGCAATAGAGGTGCATTCAAATGGCAGGCATTTTGAAAAGCATGACCTGGTGCAATAGAGGTGCATTCAAAGGGCTGGCATTTTGAAAAGCATGACCTGATGCAATAGAGGTGCATTCAAATGGCAGGCATTTTGAAAAGCATGATCTGACACAATAGACATGCATTCAAATGGGCATTTTGAAAAGCATGACTTGATGCAATAGAGGTGCATTCAAAGGGCTGGCATTTTGAAAAGCGTGACTGGGTGCAATGGAGATGCATTCAAATGGCTCCCATTTTGAAAAGCATGACCTGGTGCAATGGAGATGCTTTCAAATGGCCACCATTTTGAAAAGCATGACCTGTGTTCTGGACATGCTAGATGGCATTCAGCCTAAAAATGGTGGGTTGATGCTTTTACTGATTGGGCTCTCGGGCTGTTTGTTGCTGGAAAATGGGTAGCCTGGAAGCTCATCCTTAGTTGGAAGATTGACGGTCACGACATAGGGTGGCTTGAGTCGTTGGCGGTGAAACTTGCGGCATCTTGGTTTGCTAGCCAGGGCATCCAGGATGCCGATCTTCTTGTCCATTGTGACAACACCTCTGGAATTGATGCATACAAGGAGGGCTGCTCTCGAAATGAGTCTCGCAATGCTTCTATCCATCGCATCTTGATGCCCAACAATTTAACAATCACACCAGTCTATGTTCCGTCTGCCATGAATCTCGCCGACCCCTTCTCTTGCGGTGTTTTGGGGTCGCGCGATGATTATCTGCCTGTGCAACCGCTTGCTGAAGAGCTTCGACCTTTTCTTGTTGAATGCACAGGTTAGTATGGATGCATGCTTGATGCCGTAGGACAAAACTCTCGGTGATAAATCAGCCAGAGGATGGTAGAGCCGAGGGAGGAGGTACTGCAGATGCAACGAAGAAAGGCGAGGAGGAAAAAGACGGATAGGATAGAGAATGTCCTCAATAAGACACAGCTTTGTTGGCATGCTAAAGCCAGGAACATTGGCAAAAAAGAAAACATGCAAATCAAACCTAGCAGGCTGCATGGTAACTGAGGGTCAGCGGAATAGGGAAGCTCATAAGGAGACTTGACATAAATGTGCAGGAAAAATCCCACACAGATATCACAAAATTGCCACCATGGTGGGATATGGCAGACGAATCACAAGAAAAAAAATGTCAATAGTTCGAGATACCAGATCCCCGATGGTGGCGGTCATATCTCCACGAGTTTTGCATAGATTGAGGTGAAATATAGCTAGATAATTCCCGCTAATTCGTAGCGTATGTAGACTCTGCGATTTCTTGGTCCGAATAAATACTTCCGTCCAGCATTCGCATGATTGCCAATTTTCTAATGATTGCCGAGGAGTGAACACCTTGTCGGTGTGGAAGTGCGACCTGCCTCGCACTAAAATTGGCTCAAATCAGCCAAAATTAGTGATTTGTAGCTGCTGTAGTGCCTGAACCCCTGGATATTTTCCCAGAATTCAAGCTGTCAGATGGAATGGAAGACCTAGGCCTACAATATGGGTGATTTACCTTTGCTGAAAAAAATTATTTGATTGACTTGAAAATTGCCCCCCAAAATTTCGATATTCTCACCCAAATTTCGTCCCTTTGGTGCTTTTCGTGGGCCTGCGTGACGGCTTGGAAGTTCGCCAGAGGCCGGAGTGACACGTGACATCGACCAAAGTTCGTGATCGACAGGGGGTGCGTGATGCATGACTGCCGATTTGAACGAAATAATACAGTATTCTTGCTTGAGTCCACAGCCACACTTTGAACCCTGGCTGTGATATTCTCGCTCGTGGGGAGTCCACAACCACAATTTGAACCCTGGCTAATTTCTTGCTCGTGGTGTCAAAAGATACTTGATGCATTGTATTGCAAGCTCAATGCAAAGTGTGAGGGTGAGCTGAGAAGGTCTGTGTTAGCGCTAACCTCTGAGAGCCCATTTTTTGCCGCGAATTGCCAGATGATCCCCAGCATCATTCTGAGCAATGCGCGCATACTTGTCCAATTCGCACACTGCGTGCTCAATATCCCCCAGACCGAGATCAACCTCTGAAGTATTTCGTTCAATCGGTCACGTGACCCTTTAATTTGGCGAAAAACAGGTTCCCATCAACCAACACGACCCCAGGCCCGGAAAAGGCACTCGAAATGTGTCATTTCATATTACGCGAGACCTCAAACGTGACATCGTATGGAGATCCATTTTCGCGCGTCTGAATGCTGGGCGATAGCTAGCGCGATTCTGAGCAAAGCTGTCTCTTTGGTTTTGTTCCTGCTGCCCTGGGTGTTAAGCCAGAGGCTCAGGAGGCTCTTCATTCTCTGGGGAGGCGGTGCTTTGGAACGGCCTGGGCCGCGGCCTTAAAACGAAAACGTGACATCCTATGGAGATCCATTTTCCCGGGTTTGGATGCTGGGCGATAGCCAGCGTGATTCTGAGCAAAACTGTCTCTTTGGTTTTGTTCCTGCTGCCTGGTTGTTAAGCCATAGGCTCGGAAGCTCTTCATTCTCTGGGGAGGCGGTGCTTTTGTACGCCTGGCCCAAGACCGTCTCATTTGACCTTTGACACGGGCTCTCGGGGAAAAATCTACTCCGCGGGACAGCGGTCCCTCATCAACTACTATCAGTATGGTTACTTGGAAAACAGTTTGTGTCGGTTTCCCCTCTAGGCTCTTCTCACACACAAAGAGAGGCCAAGGGATAGTGATCAGTGATACTGATGTACGTGGGATCAAGTAGAATAAAATACTATGCTTCTTGCACCCTGTACTCGCTGATTCAGATGCACATTATCCCAGCTCGCTAGCATATCAGACGGCATTGCACCCGGAGCAATATGGCTTGCGCCATGTCGTTCACGGCGACTATTAGACAGGTTGCGCACAGCCGCATGCGGCTTTTGGCACTTGCGCAAAGCCGCACGGCTTTTTTCTGTTTTGAGTGAGGTGAGTAGACTATCTGACTTACAACCTCACAGTCAGTACCTGGCACTTCTGTGTCCACGATATTGTTTGATTTCGGTGGGCAGAGAGTGGGAGAGCCGCACTTTTATGGCCAAAACGTATGACGTCAAATACGCAGTGGCGACAAGCGGTTGACAAGCGATGCTTTGATTCGCTGTTTGCCGATTCCTTGCCGACTCTGCATACCCCAGAGGCTCCGAAACACTTGAATTGTATGTATTCTAAGGAAATTTATACGGTTCTGGGCCCCCAGATGTGTCATTTTCTCTGCGGCTTTGCGCAATGCAAAAAAGCCGCATGCGGCCTGTGCGGCTTTTGCGCAACCTGTCTATTAGCAGTCCAAGCCCAAGGCTCTCACCAGAAATGACGAGGCTGATCCAGCGTCTTCTGCCGTGGTCCGCCGAATCAAAGGTGGGTCATATCTGACATTGAGCCACGATCCCGAAAAGACTGCCATCTCCAGTAGGGGCGTGCAGGTCATTCAGACATTGATGACCGCTTCAACGCGTCCTCTTTCGGACCCACACGAAAAGAGTGGGATGGATGCGGTTAATCTACTTGTCAATGACTCGGCGACTGTGGGGTCGAAAACCACCACAGAGATTCTGGTACACGGGTCGACCTCCGAAACTCCGGTGGTAAGTGCATCTCGCTCAGCGACCCGATACTGAGTTCAGTCATTTAGAACATGATGTCCGCCCAGGTAGTGAATAATTACCACATTTATGGTGAGAGGAAACTCTTCTGATCTCAATAGAAAAAATGGGTGATAATCTTTGCCCAGGCGGTCAGGGAGGGACTGGTGCGCAAGGAATTATCCGTGGCGGTGGTGGATGCAATGGCGAGGGCCCCACCATTCATCAACATTTCACCATAAATATTGTAAACCACTGTCCAAGCGGCACAACTTGTCAATGCCTACCCCTAATTAGAAGATGCGCACAGATAGAGGGAAGAGAACGAGCCACAAAACATATGGATTGGTGGAGAATTGGTGGAGAAAAATACTTGAAGACGATCGGCAAAGCCATCCGGAAATAAGAAATGCTGTCACACGCCGGCATCGGTGATGAACAACTTGCTGTAACTATTGATCGCTGTGTCACTCCGACCCAGGACACACGACATCCCCAGGGGTCGTGTTCCATCCCACAAGTACCAGGTTGCACAATTCTCATCGCATCTTCTGGTATTATGCTAATGGCCCACTACCTAGTCTGGCCCATTAGGCAGTCGCAGATAATATCAGCCAAAACAGTATGAAGAGGAGGTGGGAAAGACATGTCCCGTTGATGCAAAAGAATTCGGGGTTTCAAAGTGCTCCCAAGTGGGGCTGTTGGGTCAAATGTAGCCAGAAGTAAAGTCCGAAATACTCTTTGGCTGCTTTGCACTTGCTTCTTTTAGTCGGTCTGGGTGACGGGAAACTGGGTGCGTGAGCTCGGCTCGGATGACTTCTAGAGGGGAGGGACGATGGTGTATCAAACCGGCGTTCCTAAGCGGGACCGTGCCGTGTAATGCTACCTACCTACCTACCTACCTACCTACCAGCTCAATGAACCCAAAAATGAACGTTTTTGAGAGCATCCTTTTTCCATAAAAACAGCCCAGCAAAGCTCTCAGAAGTTTGTCCTTCTTTCTTAAATTCCAGCCCTCCACCCCATCACCTGCATTTAAGTAGAATTGCTCGCTTTGCTCGCAAATATAGATGCCCCGCACGATTCACTTCCTCAAAACCATTGCAATGGAAACTCTCCCATCCTGTACTTTCGCGGTTCCAATTCGGGCCTCCATCGCTCCTCCGAGGAGGTACCAGTGGGGACAACAGTCCAGATGCTGCTGTCTGTCGTCTTTATTAGCTCTGTGTACATGACTTCATCGGCAGCGCTTTATTTGACTTACTTAACTGCAACTCTTTCAGAGTCGGGCAGTTCGCCCCCAACAGTTTTGCAATGGAAGCACTGTTTATATGCAAGTCGCCTGGGCCATCTAGAGCGAGCTCTTCCAGATTTGTCAACCGTGAAAGCAGGGCACTTGAAATTCGCAGCTGCTCAACCTTATAAACACTGTTAGCATGCGGGATTATAGAACGGATGGGTGCCCACGTCATTGTTGCTTACAGCCCACTTGGAAATTCGAAGGGCTCTGATGTTTGGGAAACACGAGCATATTACTGAGAGAAGCTCCCCTACTGGCCAATTTGTGAGGAATCCGAGACGCTGAATGTTGTTCATATGATTTGCCAGAGTGTGAAAGACAGTGGTGTTTCCCAGTTGCACCGTCCTCACATCGACTCTCACGTTGACGAGCCCTGGTGAGTGATGCACACAAGCCAACAGTACTGCCAAATCTCCCTCAAAGTTCCGCATAGCGGGGAGGTATATGGGGCTCGTAAGCACCATGGCAGGTACTTGTGGCTCGAGAATTTCGGGGAATCGTAGTTCGACACTAGTCAACTCGGGGTGTGCGCTGAGAAAATGCGGGATTCTGTTCTGCGTGTTGAGACTTCTGCAGATTTTGAACGTGCTGAGTCGCAAGTTCTTCAGGCTCTGTGACAGAATTCCCCCCCAGGTATGGAAAAGAGGCAGCGCTTTTTTTGGGATGGTGAAAAGGAGGGAGAGATGGACTATATTCCGGGTGGAATCCAGGATGAAGCATAAAGTCTTCCCAAAAGATTCCCTACGTTCAGGATGAACATATGACAAGGGCGAGGAACTCTTCTGAACCACGTACCCCACAGTGGCGTCACCAATGTCCAAGCCTTTTAACTTGTCAGTGACCTGCAAACATGTCACAAAGGCAGCACGCTCGGGACGCGCTGTCCTGAAGCTTTCGGCCAGTGCCTCGACTGTTTGGTGATCCACAACTATGTTGGAGTACAGTGTTCTCTCCGCAACATAGCCAATGACTTGTGATACCGTGGCGGACGATGCTACATCTGACTGGGGTAAATCTTCAAAGATTGCGGTAATCAGCTCGGGTGGCAAATTTTGGAGCATGAGGTGGGAGGAAGTCAGATCCATGGCCCATGGGCCATTTATGTATTATGGCAAAACGGAACTGATGCGAGCCCTGCTTCCCGAACCAAAACTTTGGTAGACGAATGACCAAAAGGATGGAACTGATGGCCAGTGGGACTCGGCTAACCATCGGCTAAGGGCCAACAGTGGGGACTCGGACTAAAGGCTGCCAGTGGAACTCGTACCCAGTGGGACTCGGCAGATTGGTACATCCAAATATTTATATTCCCAAAGAATTTGGTCAAGAATTGAGCTCAGAACGAGCTCGTCGAGACGGGAAGCATTTCTTTTTTCTTTTTCTTTGTTTGCAAAATGATCGTTAGTGCCATTAACTCTCCAAACAGCTGTAAGTATGGCAGCACTTCTGTCAAGTACTCTTGAGTCTTAGCTCGTTCAAATTGCGACGGACATCCAGCCTGCGCCCACAATACAAATTGGAATGGAAGCGTCATCCGTGTGAAATTCGTCCTCAGGCGCCCCCGAGCTCTTGCCGAACTCTGACCCCTATAACAACGAAATGAACTTCCCGAGAACCGGGACCCCCCGAAATCAAATTGGGAAGGCCGTCCGATCGCACACCGTGACCCACTGTTTCGAATTCAATTCGCAACGCGCTGACTAATCATAACTCCATCTCACCACGCTTAAATCTTGGGCTTTAAGTATCCTCCCTGCTGACCGACCATCGCCACCGGTATATTCTGACGCACGCTTTTATGTGACCATTCAAGTTGACCAGTGTTCAAAGGAGATCATATCAACTTGACGTCGTTCAACATCCCCAAAAGGCCGCCGAATCGGATATGCAAACCTCTCGCGTCTCCCTTTGACTCCGGCCATGGTTGTTCGGCTCGCCGTGCGCGACGCGAACGGCAATTCGATTGAATCGTATGTATGACCATCCTAGTCAGAAACATGCTGATCTGTAAATCCGCAAAGCCAAGACGAGTTGCCTTTCCTGATTGCGCACCTTTCGCTGTTTACCGAGGACGGAATAACACCTTTGGACATGGGATCCTCAGTCACCACCCAATCCCCGCCTATTTTATACGGTAGTCTTGTCTCGTCCGTCAACCACCTGGACGTCAGCATCCGTTGGCCCGGCCGCTTTCAGTTGGGTGTTACCTTTTTAGGATAAGCAGGTGAGTCACCCAGAGTCCGGATTCTGGACAGAAACCTGCTTCTTGAATCTATGTCTCACTTTGTTCCCTAGGCCAGACTCTCACGGCATCGCTGAGCAGGGGACAACACTTGCATAAGTGCGCACAAACTCATTTAAGGCACCCTCTCATGACGAATACATCACAGCTCGTTTGTGCCTTTTCTCTTTTACTCATGGCCCCTCTCAGTTATCTTGCTGCACCTCAAACTCGAATAACACAGGCATTTCTTCGCCAAGGTGCTAGAATGCGCTCCCTTCACCCGTAATCCAGAACCATTCCTGCGCTCTCACTTTTGTGTCTACGAATTATACTGTGTCTTCAACACTGAGTAGGGTACTCGTAGTGAGATTAAGTCATGGACGGTGAGTATTGCGGCATTTCTCCACGATGGGACCATGTTTTTAGATGATCCAAAGTGCTGGATGGATGTAGAGTATCCTGATACACATTTATTACCCATCAGTTTGATCAAAGAATCTTGATGGACTGCCATAAAAGGCAAAAAATCTCAAAACCACGGAAAATGCAATTTTCAACTCGATGAGACTATTTTTTTGGTAAAGACCAAATATGCCAAATTGTAGCTCACATTATACTAATGAGCTTGGCAAGTTGAATTGGGGCAAAAGGCATAGCTGTTGATGAGCTAGAGCCGCCAAGTTGGCCAAAAATGAGCCAAAATGGCCAAAAATAGCAAAAATAGGCAAAAATGGCCAACTTGCAGGCTCTGTAGCTCATGAACAGATGGACCTTTTGCCACAATTCAACTTGGCAAACTTATGAGCATTACCTGAACTACAATTTGGTCTATTTGGTCTTTCCTGAAAAAAATTTCTTCCAGAGTTGAAAATCAGCATTTTCGGTCTGTTGCCTTTTATGGTGATGTATCAATATTTTTTGATCTAATTGATGGGTCTGAAATGTGTTTCTGGGTGTCCTATGTCCATCCAGCACTTTAGATTAGGCCAAAATGATGTTCCATCACTGAGAAATTGCCAAAAACCCACCCACCGTCCATGACTTAATCTCACTACTAGTATATGTAGGGCAACCAGCCCGGTCGTGTATTATGCATGGACTGTTGCATGTTAAAATAGACAAGTGCAGCCGTTTGCCTGAAGTCCGAGCTACTCTGCCAATAGTGTGAAAGGAATGACTGGCGGAGATAGCAGGTTGACAGTCGGTGAATATGCGCTCATCAGCCGGGGGTGCCAAGGGGGTACAAAATTTTTTGGAACATCTGCTGATTTTAGTCTAAAATGGGCCTGGGAATCCGAATATGAACACCAAAAGTTGGCCTGGTAAGTGGTTCAGGAGATATGGGGCTTTTTGTCACAAAAATAATCAATATTTTTTCTCGATTTTTTCTGGACAGATTGGGCGATTCTGCGTCACTTTCCGAAAAAAATTCTCGAGGACGAGGCAACCAATTACGTGATTTATTACTATATATGGTAGGACAGATTCCCATAAAAGGAGATGTACAAAAAGCGCCATATCTCCTGAACCACTTACCGGGTCGACTTTTGGTGTTCATATTCGGATTCCCAGACCCATTTTAGACTAAAATCAGCATATGTTCCAAAAATTCATTTTTGGTACCGCCTGGGAGGGTCCAAATCGCATGTTCGCCAGGCAGGTGCGGAGATTCTCGTCAGCCTCCGAGGTTTTGGTCTGCCGCATGTTCTGTTTCAATATCACACTGGTGCAGCAGCGGAGTGCCCCTTGAGTTTCTTGACCCCAGCAAAAAGGAAAATGGAGGTGCTGTCCGCTTGTCGGAACCGTTCCGACACAGTGAGGCCGCAACACAGTGCCTTTCGAATTTTGTGGCTCTTCATTGTATATTGTGAAGGTGGTGCCGGGGTATGTGACGTATGACCGGCGGAATTTGAATTTGGATGGAAAGGTGTGTGCGCGTTCCTCTTCTCTATTATTCTGCTGGAACAGGATGTGCGCAGATCAACCAACAATGGTCCCAGCAGCTCGGCGCGCAGGGGCGCCTCACGGTACAAGAGACCCTCGGGTGCTGCGGCTGCGACTAGTCCCTTTGTCGAGGCGACGGTGCGTTTTCTTCCCTCCTTCTTGTCTTTTACTTGTCTAAAGAGCCGGGACTTCGCATCAAAGCGGTTTCAGTCTTTTCACCACATTGCACTCAATCCGGTTTGGAATTTGGCGGTGACTGGCTGGGGAGATAGCCAGGCAAATTTAGGTTCGAACTGTCTCCTCAGATTTCTTTTCCGGGCTCAGCGCATCATCAGGATTGTACCCACTTCCCGGCGGCCATGGCTCAGGGTCCTCAAATCGCTCCACCTTTAAATTTTCACAAAGCCACTCCCATGTTGTGTTCTCCACATCTGCAATGTCCTGTTCATCAATTCCCGCAATCCGCAAAACCTCCAGTGAACATCGTGAAACGTCACATTTAAACATGGGCTGGAAGAGGTCTCATCAGAATAAAAGATGAAGTCGCGGAGGTATCGGGGATTTAGGCCAGTGGGCTCAGTTGGTAGGGCAATCGGGAGCACTATGGCCATTGCTAAATGTACACCCCCGGGTTGAATTGAATTTGCGGCAGACATCGTCCGTCTTTTCAACCTGTTTTTTCGATCCCGACGCCTTTGGGTCGCGGTTCTGTTTGACATGGGCTCCATATGAGGCGAGACAGGTGATTTTGAGGTGCTCGAAGCTCCCAAAATCTGTGAGCTGCAGGTCGTTCCTGGCTCCGACGAAGGTATGTACGCTTCGTCGAAACGGATGACTCGCTGCGCCTCACTAGTGGCGACAGCACCGAACAGGCGATTGATGTATTCTCCATATTCTCGGAGCTCACGTACTCGGTTTGGGAAGGCGAAGGAGATGGCTCGCGACGCGAGATTCCATGCCATGATCCAGTCTCCGTGAGTCTGGATTTTTTTGAGGCGGGTCCTGAGCCTCCAAACTTGATTTCGTAGGCGCCCAGCCGCTCTGAGTGTTTGTACGACGGGGGTGACCGCATTAATTGAAGAGAAGACAGCATCGAGGTTGACGGATCGTCCTCTGATGACGCTGTCCCACTCTGAATCCGGGAATTCAGGTGCGGAGACACTTGTAGCGACGAATCGCTTGGTAGCGGCAACATCCCGCGCAAAGAGCTGAAAGGTCGCTTGCGTCTTTTGGAGCTCGGGGCTGAGAGTTGCTCCGGCCAGGATGTCATCTGCGAACCAAGGGAGTTCGTGCTCGAAGATGAGTCGTTTTTTACTAGATCTTCCTCGCTGCTCAGTCTCTCCATCAGACTCTCTCTCCATCAGACTCGTCGTCATCGTCGGACTCAGCTAATGGAAAATAAGCGATTGAAGACTCAACCATGGCATTCGTCACCTCAAGCTGAGTCTGGCGCCCGAAAGTAGCAAGGAGCGAGTCCAGCTTGCGTGCATACTCGTCACCGAGTGTGCTGATGAAGCTCTGCATAGTTGCGGCTGCGTGTACATACTTTTTCTCTTTGCACTGGGCATTTTTAAGGCATTGATCGAGCCAGGCAGAATCTTTGTCATCGATGCGCTCTTTCCTCTTGAGTCGGTCCTCGAGGCCCGCCTTCCGTTTGGCGACATGCTTTTCGAAGGCAGCGAAGCCAGTTTTGAGGAGCTCAATGCCTCCCACTATAGATGGACAGTTTCTGTGTCGTTTTGCCCCCAGAAATGAAATTTCGTCATTTCCGATCATTACGGAATTTCCTTTTTTAGTAACATTATGGGTTTCTGTCGCCGAAAATTGTATGGATCATGGTAGAATTTACAATTCTTGGCTGGCAACAACGGGATTTAGCCATTTTCAGCCATCATTTTGATTTCTTGCTCACCCAATCGGTTCAATGCCAAGTCTCGATGCACTACATTACTTATGCACCTCGCAGGGACTCCATGAAAAAAATCCAAGCCCAAAGAGCCCTGTGTTCTGATACAAAACGGAATTTTTTCGCATCCAGGCATTTTTCGCATCCGGGTTTTGACACTGTATTCAATAGTGTTCAAAATGCCATTACAAAGCATGTGATTCAAAATGCCATTCCAGGTAGAGTGTAGCACAAATATGAATATTCACCAAGACCTAGACATTGATATTTGCATTCGTACAAATATTGATGGCGAATATTCGTTGCTTAGTCAGCAATATTCGCGAATATTCATGAATATGAATACTCAGCAAAAACATTGAGAATTTGGGGGTTTAGCAGCCACCAATGAGTTGCTGAGCACTCTTTTATGTTATGTTGTGAGTTTAAACATTGTCAAAGACTCATAGAAGCCTTTGTCTTGCATATTCAATCATTTGATTGACCATCATACTTGCCATGTTCAACCTGTCAAGCAGTTGTCAAAGCAAATACATCTTTAAAGTGGTTGGTTTGCATATAAATTACAAATCTAGTTAGTGTAAATGAAGTGTGTTATGGTTTCAGAGAGGAGATGTGTTAAACAGACCCAAATTTACTATGCCTGATTGAAATTTTAGCTGTATATTACAGCTGTGAATATTCGTGAATATCAACTTTCCTAAAAACTGATATTCGCATTCGCACGAATAGCACAGCCACAGCCATTCACGAATATAAGTATTCGCTATTTGCAAATGGCTTGGCACGAATATTCGTGATATTCACTATTCATGCTACACTCTAATTCCAGGGCATGGGGTTCAAAATGTGAATATCTTGCGGGATTGATTCAAACCTTAAATAGTGTTCAAAATGCCATTACAAAGCATGTGATTCAAAATGGCATTACGGGGCACGTGGTTCAAAATGCGAATGAAACCATTCAATAGTGTTCAAAATGCCATTATAAAGCATGTGATTCAAAATGCCATTCTGGGGCATGGGGTTCAAAATGCGAATATCTTGCTGGATTGATTCAAACCTTAAATATGTCTAGTGCTCCCTTATCCCTCCTGCTCTCGGCTGAATTAAGCCATTCGATAGTGAGCCACAGGGTCATGCGGTTCAAATTCTAAACCTGTAATTGCACTCTGGAAAGCGCAATAGTGTCTTTGCGCGTTCGATCTCGACCAGTAGCAATTTCAGGGCATGGGCCGAAATCAAGAGTTTCAGTGTGTTGATTCGGTTGAGTTGAATCTTATTGTTTCAGTATAAGCCGAAGGCACGAGTTTCGGTGTATGGCCTTGGACCAGTTGAACCTTATTGTTTCAGTCCTGTCACCGAAATTACGTCTGAAACTGGTTGCATTTTCAGGAACGACCCTCAAACCAGATGCAAGGTCATCATACCTTTTTATGCACACCACCACCCCACTGCTTCCACTGAAAAGGCATTGTATCACTCTCCTTGTACAGCTGCAGCGCCCACTCGACAAATTTGGCAATTCCGGCGGGGGTTTTGAAACTGAATTTGCGAACGGTTGAGCTGCATCGACCGAGCGACACTGAGCCGCGGCTAGGAGTCCAGAAAAATTTATCACGCCGTTACAGAATTACATACTTCGATGCTAATTTATAGTGAGCAACCGAAACCCCTGTGTTGAAATCCCCGAGAATTTTCTCCTCTCTTTGTGCCCCGCCGCTTGCCGGCCTCCTACCATCATGTTAGCCAAACAGCGGCTGGAATCAGCTTTACGGCGGCAGGGTAGTATAACTCAACATCGTGACAATTATAAACAGAGATCCAACATTTCGGTGGAAAATTGAACATCGCAGTGGAGCGGTGGGGGTCAGTGACCTAATTGGAGCTTCTTTGTCTGCGACAGAAGGTTCCAGTAGCCAATCAGAGTGTGTGGTTAGACATAAACCACTTTTAATTCTTATTATATGGATAGGGCGCGGCCCTTTTTTTTGGTCTATTTTCACCAGAACAGCCATGCCAAGCTCAATTCTCAACCGTTTCTCATGGGAGTGGGTCCATTTTATTCGCATTGGAATTCCGCAGGGCATGGTATGTCTTACAGCCACTAACGGTACCAAAGGCACGGATCAAATTTTTCTGATTTTGGATGTTGTCGATCCTTGGCCCATATCTCACTCAGTTCTGCATGTATCAACACGAATTGTATACGAATCTGCTCTACTAATTCATCTACCCCCACGAGTAACCATGAGCGGCTCACTAATCTCACCGTTCATGTATAAGGCACTGAGGAAACCCAACACCGAGCAGCAGTAGCAGCATCGATCATGGTAAACGAAGTCAAGGGTTGAAGAATGCAACACGAGAATCGGCCAGAGTTTCAAATTAAGCGCGGCATCACATCCAAGAGTGAGGTGAAAGAATTTGGTCAGCTTCGTCGGGGAAGAGCTGAAAACGATCCCGGCTTTATATATACTGGGGGTAAGTCGACGTGGCCGCCTGGTTCAAAGATCGCGCCGTACTGCCTCAAAAAGTGGGATGTTTTCAACAGCAGTTGAAAGCTGTTGAACTTTGAGGTGCCTCTCTCCAGCAGGTCTTCTTTGAAAAATGGCTCTTTGGCCGTCCCAATAACGACCGCGAAGAGGCTTGTGACGGCGCGTTTGAAACTTGATGTGCTGGGCACAGCCCAAAAAATTCCCTTTTTGGTCAAAATTTATTGTATGTCTCTGGAAGCTATATGAAGAGGATCTGAATGCGAATCCGGAGGGCATTTAGTCATCAGCGCCCGGAACTCACTCTTCTTCTTACCATGTTCAAAGAGGAGGAGGTTCATTTCTTCCATGAAGGTTGGTCAATGGGGCAGGCTGGTCGATCGGAGTTTGAATTCCCAATACGCGCGAGATACCATAAAAGGCTATTATATAAGCAAGTGTTGTTTGGCCTTCAGTGGTGGGAATCACTCTCTTTATAAAATTGAGCCTCTCTGTCTGTCCGAAGCCGTATCTCCATATGGTCAAATTACGCAGCATGACCAAAACACGGCAGATTAGCGCCAACCAACGGCAGGCGGAAATCAATCACCGCTTACATGCCGAGCTGCCAGAAGTGATGGCTCCTCTCTGTCTGTCCGCTGTGCGGATTAATTCTTTTGGAACTTATTTATTTGTAGATTGTTTGCTCTCCTCGGTTTCGCATGTATTCATTCACTAGAGTTGCAGTTAGAGTTGACGTTTACTCCAGCTTTACCATATCTGCAGATTGCGAAACCTTTCAAATGCAAAAAGTCACAAACAAGGTGAGCAAGTGGGAGCCGGCGCGAAGCGCCGGCGACCGCTTGTTGAATATATCGAAAATATCGAAGAGGAAAGAAGAGATATTTACATGTATCAACACGAATCACCCTCTTATAAAATTAAGCTGTCTGTCTGTCCGAAGCCTTTTCAATCTCCGCTGTCAAAATTCGCCGTCCACGTCATCAGTTACATCATCTCAATCTAACCCTATCTGGGAGATCAGGCCCGAGGCTTTGGAAGCGCTCGGTCCAGGCCTTTGGAAGCGCTCATTAAACGGCGCTTCCTCGGGGCTTTGGCCCCATGATCAATTTTAAGCGCGCGCGCGCTTATGAAAATGTACACAATGCCAAACTCCGCTTTTTGCGATAAATGATGTCTAACATGGCCCATACATGTTCAAATAATCTGAATTTTTGTAACAGGGGGATTGGATGGATTTAGAAAGATTTCATAGAGCCTGAATGTTTATTATGGCCCTTGGTGGCTTCACAACACCTAATATTGACCAACACTCTGAACAGCCTATGGTTCTGATGTGATATAAAGCATTCTCAAGTCTAACACGTGATGAGGGGGAGGGCTGGAATATGCAGAAAACAAGAACAAACTTGGGATGGCGCAGCTGACGGTCCTTGAGGTAAAGAATGCTCTCAAAAACGTCCAATTCTAGGTCTTTCGCGATAGGAATAGTACCAATCGATGCGCCTCCATGGCGTGGTTCGGCTGATACGGGAATCAGGCCCAAAAACGAGGGCAAAAATCCGCGAGGAAAAAGGGGGGTGTACGCATGATTACGCGGCAGCTTTCTGTCTGCTTCGCGAGCATTTCGCGCTTTCGGCGGATCTCTAGTCAGTGTACGCAATCCAACGATCTACCTCTTGATCAATGATCGTGTCACGGTGTGACTACATTTCTCCTCCTTCCACCCCATCCAGACAGATTCCACTGTGGCGCTGGTGATTTTCTCTCCTTATTATGCCACTCGGACAGTTCACGTCCAGCCTAACGGATGCACTTTCTTAGACGAGCCGAGCTCCTACTTGCAAGCCATAGTGTTGCCGGGGTCCGGTTAGGTCCTGTTTTCAGCCAAAAACTGCGAACCTCAACCCGGGTCCGGTTCGTTTGAGGTTCAGAACAGGTTCGAACCCCGAACTTTTCCCATGCACCTAAAAATGAAAATAAGAGGTTTCAACCAGTGTTCAAGGTACTGTACAATTTCGATCAATTCGGCACTAATTTCGGATTTTAGTACAATTAAAATCCAAAGAATTCCCATAAATTGAGAAAAAATTATTGCCGCAATAAAAAAAAAATTGGGTGTGACGCGTGACTGCCGAATTGTACAGTAAAGGGGGTACATTTTTTGACTGCTATACTATTAACACTCCGTATCAGCACCCGTACGACACAACAATGAGCAATTTCAAATCTCACCAACTGTCAATGTCTGGAACATTAACAGATCAAAGGCATGTTGCACTTTTATTTTGCTGTCTGTGGGTTGACTGTGGATCTGATATCTTTTGCATTTGAATTGCCTCAATTTGTTTCTGTCAATAAAATCAGAATACGAGGACACGAGGAACCAACTGCAGGTTGGTGACGAGGCTTTCGAACTCGGTGCGCATAGCTTCAGCATAGTGTAAATTCCGCAGCTCTTCGAAAAGCATTGTGTGGTTTTGCTCCCCCGAATAAACTGGATCGGAGCTTTGCGCTAGAGCGTACTCGTCGTCACCGAAGCGTGCCTTTGGAGCCATGTTCAGAAAGGTTCCAGAGAATGAAATGAAATGGCAATACATGTACGACTTGTTTAGCAGAACCTACCGATATAGGACCTATAAAATTGATTCCCGCCCCAGGTACCGTTTAGCCACTTCGTATACTTCTTTCCCCAGGTCTCCATACCCGTCTTGCGCAAGATGGACGCTTCCCCAAAAGGTGCCTGTCCACTTTCCCTCCCACCCGCGCTCTAGCACAATACTGATACTTCCCGCAGCTGCTCCAATTCTAGGAGGGGAAGCTGCGCTGGAAAGAGTCCATCGAGATGGTGTGAGAGCAAGAATAGCCAGCCGTCTTGCGGGCGCAGTGCTCAGGAGGAGTAAGGAACGCTCGATAGTCTAAGACATCACCTGCAGGAAGGGAGTATAGTAGTGCCCATTTGAAATAGTGTGTGAGTTAGCGCGGCGAGATGGACAGGAGGGTCCCGCGTGACGCGTGACATCGACCATATTTCGATACCGATAGGGGGGTGCGTGGCGCGTGACTTCCGAATTGAACGAAAAAATACGGTATCACTTTCGGGCCCAGAAAATCCGTGAGTCAGAAAGTTCACTAGAGTGCTGCATTGGCATCTTGTAGTTATATGTAAGGATAACCACCTGCACATTGCTACATATTTGTCTTCAGTAAACTTGTTGTTCAGACATTTGGACCATGCAAGTATAATAAATCCCCCCCCCCCCCCCCCACAGAAATGGTGAACTGGTGAACTCAGTGAATTGTTTGCATAAGCTTGTCGGCTCACGCGTCCACGGGCCATACGCTCACGATATAGTATAGGAAGTAACCCGTACAACATGCGCAGACAACTGCATCGCGGGCAGCGTACACAGCGTATTACCTGCGCGTATTGTGTGCCGCTGAACCCGCCAAATGAGTTTCGGGACTTGTAAATGGCGGTCCTGATTCTTGAAAAAAAAAAAAAAAGTGTACAATATTTAAATATGATTTGGAGCGATGGAAATTCTTTAGTGCAAGCAGCCATCAGCCATCAGAGGTGAAATTTTTATAAAGAGTTTGATAATGTTTTGCTGGCCCTGGCTCTAGGCCAGAGTAACACTGAACTGTTGAAGATCACAGTTCACACCTCGCCGTTCAAGAAAACTTACCTTTCCCAGAATAGATGTATTTGAAGCCTACCGTATTACCCTTCTCCCTAGTCTGTGATTAACCGCGCCACCGTGTAGTGGTGGCCTGCTTATTATATAATCATCGGAGTTTAAATTTCCCCTGCGAATATTCAGCACCTCCAGCGGCCCAATTCAGAAACTTTTGGTGGGAGTGTCTGTTATAATTGCACTATCAAGTAAATTGTCTCTTCAGATTGTGAGTCTTGGTGCTGTTTCCGTCCAAATCACTCCCTCCATGCCGGACATTGCCGGCCCATCAAAAATCGATCTCAACATTGTTTGACTTTCCAGTTGAGTGTTGGCATAAGAAATTGTTCATTTTGGCTTACTGAACATTGTTGTAGAGTACAAATTCCCAGAAACACATCATAGGATCATCACTGGCACCGAGAAATTCTATGATTATATAATAAGCAGGCCAGCGATCACCCGATCAAGCTTTTCAACAGACTATAACAAACCGAGGTACGAGGTCAAACATTTGTTATATGTCTGTTTATAAGAGACTACCTTCTCCCCCACACTTGTCATTCATTCTGCATGGCCTAATTGCAACGGTGCCGGACGGCTCCGCCTCGTAGCTCCTTGTCCGGGGCTATATGTAATAGTCCACCCCTTTCGTGCCTCATTTAGACACAATCTATGGTGCCCATGCGTCCATAGATACTCTCAGAACTCGCCTCATTTTAAAGGAAAATTTTTTGCAGACCACCCAAATGTTTGCGGGTGTGTCGACGCTATATCTTTTGCGGGCGTCGAACTTTATCTTGCGGGAATCATTGATTTACCCGCAATATGATGGACACTTGTCTTTTTTGCGGGGATGGTGTTTGTTATAGTCTGTACAAAGATCGTGGCGATGATCGCTGGCAATGCACTGACAATTGGTCAGAAATGGACGGCACTGAGTGCTGAAAGGAACAGCGCTAAAAAAGTAGTCAAAGCGACGGCAGTTGCCGCGGCAACTACGGTAAAGCTGCTCTGCTCAAATGCGAAACAGTGCTGAGACGGGAATCCGCAGATTTCACAGAGTACACAGAGTACGAATGCGAATCAATGGTATGTCGCACCCCAAACTGTTCTCTTGTTGCCACGCTTATGCTCCCATAGATGTTACTTTTGGTCCGTCTGTGGAGGATACAGGAATACAGAATAAGTACAATTATCGTTTTGGAAGGTTGTATACTAAATCACACGCTGACTTGCTATCTACAGGAACGTGCAATAACAAACTCCAATCAAATCTCCCGCTGGAAGTTTCAGGAATGCAAACTCCATCCCATTCTGTTAGGTTGGGGTTTTCTATATACTAAATCATACGCTTACTATCGACAGGAACGCCCGATAACGAACTCTATAATCTTTTGATGCCCTGACTGGCGACATACCCAGGAGCATGTGGTCCATCTCCGGCTGATACACACGAAGCTGCAGAATAGAACGAGTGCAACGCGATGCTGCGGCGAGGTGCAGTAGCGGAGGAGGACGGCGGGGCGTGGCGGGGCGGGATTGTGCGGCGTGGCAGTAGGTGTCAATAACGCACGATGTAGCTCGATGAGCTGGATTAGCAATTTATCTGGCTCTGAGTGTTGGAACAAATCATCGAGCTAGATCGAGCAATCGGCCATGTCTCGAGCCACATAGGATTGGCTCGATCTGGCTGCCCGCCATTTTCACTGGGCCGCATTTCCTATGTCTTAGGTTATCCCATGAACCTGCCATTTTTGTGTTGCTTTGCTGAGGTCATGCGTTCGAACCACTTAAGGAACGTTTTTATCCCTCGAAGATTTTTTTGACTCCTGCACGCCAAAACACAGCGCTTGACATTCCCGGCCTGCGGAAGCGCCACGCACTGGCGGGGCAGCGCAGCGAAGAGGAGGGGTCCGGGGAACGCTGCTTATCTCCCACCCTTACTACGACGGCTGTTACGCATCGTTCCTCGCCGTCTTGCATTCACGGCCCGGACTGGAACATGCAGTCCTCGAAATTCCGACAGAGCCTGTTATTCCGCCGCCGTCCGAGGTTTTGGGCGGATTCAAAGTCCTCACTTCCCTGGGTGGCGAGATCCGCATTACAACTCCTACTTATGCGTGGCCTCGACGTATCCGATTTCCGGAGGCGGTCGGTATTTCAGTTGCTCCTCCTGCCCGTCACAAAATTCCAGATTCTGATCTTACGACGGTAGACGTTGCTGTTTTTGGATTGGATGGGAGATTCAACAGGGTGACACCGTACTTATCCAACTTATGTTAGATAGACGTCACCCGCATCCCGGCAGGCGTGCTCGATTTTTACTTGTTAAAAGTTATCTTCCCATACCCAAGTCCGACTTCTTCGACAAAAATACACGGTCGTTGGCCAAATATCGGCTCTTCCATGAATTCCTGGCAGTCATCATGGAATCGTTAGTCCAGGCTGGAACCTCGGGCTAAAATATGGTGTGCGCCGACACCGAAAATTTAGTCATTTCTCCTTTGGGAATCTTGGCAATGTCCGAAGGAGACTAGAGGTCTCTGCAGCTCCATGTCGAGTCCTTTGGACCAGAAAATGACCCTCATTCAGTCATGAAGTGATATAGGTCATATGTTTTGATTTTTTGACATGAGGTTGCTTACTTTTTGAGGTCGCTTTGATTTTATCAAATCCACCAGAAAAAAATACTTCATTCACAGGGATGTCAGTGCTTCAAACACAGGATTTTCCAAACCTTATCATGATTTGCTAGTACTATCCTCGCAATTATCTCGTCCGGCACGAGACTTGAATAGCTCAACTTGTGTTGGTTCAGGAAGGTTTCACAACATAACTGAGAATCTGAAGATCCTAGACAAGGTTATATGGATCTGAGCAGCAGACCAATGTCTAGACGGATTTTTTAACTCAATATTGAGTGTAACCCTGAAGCGCAGCTCATTGAATAGTCCAATTCTGTGTAATGTCTGTTCAAATGACAATAAATGATGCCAAAAAAATCCTAGCAGTCTGGTTAACCATCTGGATAATCCGTAACTCAACACGCACCTTGCCATTCATCTCCAAAGCCTGAAGGTCATCAGGAACCCCGCCGCCGTCGACTGCCGAGCCCGAATGATGGCGCATCAAAGTGACTAAGGCTCCCGGTCCGACCATTACCCGGGAGCCGAGTAAGAGGCATTCCCGCTCCGATCAGTGCCATCAAGGCGATCACCGGGGCACGTGGTTGCGCGACAGCTTTGGGTCAATAGCGTTTTCTCTATTCTGATTGGCCATTGTGGACCTCACTGCAAATCCACTGTTCTCACCTGTTGAAGACGCCAAGACGCGCTCCGATCATGTCATGACCGTTGCCATCAAGGCGATCACCGGGGCACGTGGTTGCGCGACAACCACGCCCACAGTGACAGCCACGCCCACAGTGACTTGTGACATCGAGCCTTGGTCGCGCCCACCATGTCCACAGTGACCACAGACAATTTCTATGGACCTAAAAACCCTCCAAGACCCAGCACCCCTCCTAGTGCTTTGAACCCTGCCTCCCTTCCCAATACGCAGGATACGCCCATCCGTCAGGGTCTGGGCTCAAACTTTCCGTACTCGTCTATCGGAGGCGAGTGCATAGAAGAAGCGTTCGTTCATGCCGCGCATGAAATGCGCGGGAAGTTTACTTTGGTCACGACGGAAACTTTCTTGAACTACCTTCCAAACCCGTCGACGAACATGCCAAAGGTGGACAGGAGCAGTTTCAAGAAGGTCCCTTCCACCCGCGAAAAGGACATGTACGAGCCCCTCGTGAGTTCTAGTCCAATCTTGGTTGTGATAGCCTCTCAGGGGAGAAACGTTTAGATTTCTGCACTTGGTCCATTTTTGACGCAGGGTTGGACGGCGGTTGATACTTCCAACTCGGCGGACCCGATTCAGGATGTTTTCATGGGCCATTGTATCAAACCTGATATCACCATCTACTCCGACCAGCCCGCGTCCAACGGCAACCTCTGTCGCGCCTCCGACATGGAATGTTTCATAGAGGTCAAAGCCACAGGCATTCACGAGCCTTTCGGCAAAAACATCGCTGATTTGGAGAAACGAGGGGGTTTTGCACGCGATACCCGGGGCCAACTTGCTACTTACTTTGCTGCTATGCAGGCAGCACAGCATCGCACGCATAGCTTTGGTGTCGTTGTGGTTGGCGATACCTGCCGTCTCCTTCGGCACACGCGCAGCGGGATGACGATCACAAAGTCATTCAAATATGCCGATAATACCCACTTGCAAACCTTTTTCTGGCGCTTGTCGCACGCGAAGGCCGAGGAGCGTGGTACTGACGTGACGTTCGAGTACGTGCCCAAAGGAGACCAGCCGCACGCGCGCGGTCTCCTGAATGCAGAGGACGCCCGAATGTACCGGGTGAGCGTTGATGGCCAAGAATACTTCGTGGTCAACGCGTTCACTCGAAGTCATCTCTACCCTGTTGGTCGCGGGACGCGCTGCTTCGTCGCTGTCCGCAGCGCCACCAATCAAAAGTGTTTGCTCAAAGACACTTGGCGCTTGGATACGTATCACCCCGAGGGCGAGGTCTACAAGAAGCTCCACTCGCATAAAGTTCCCAACATCCCAGGCGTGCTCCACTGTGGAGATGTAGGCCTTGGAGATGAAGGCCACAAGTGCGGCTACCCCCCGGATGGAGGCTGGAGGAAACCCGCGAATGCCACGATCCGACAGCACATTCATTACCGAATCGTGTTCGACGTCGTCGGTGAACCTCTGAGTGAATTCAAATCCACCCATAACCTTGTCAGTTGTGTGCGTGACGCGTTCAAAGGTGTGTAACCCCCTTTCTTGTTGAACCCTGTGTTGATCGATTCGCCAGCACACCACATCGCATGCACCGTTGCAAAAGTGGAGCATCGGGATATTTCCGTGGGAAACATTCTTGCTGTCGAAAGAGAGGGCATTTATCGTGGCCTTTTGATCGACTGGGAGTTGGCACGACTCGAAGGCGATGAAACTTCAAGAGCCTACGAGAGAACAGTACGTGACAAGTTTATCACTCGAAAAGCGTTCTGACTGTGTTTCTAGGGCACGCGGCAATTCATGGCCGCACGATTGTTCGACGATCCGCCTCCGACACGTAACGCGGGCGATGATATTGAATCATTCGTCCTTCTTCTTTTCTGGATCGCTATTGTGTATGCTCCGAACAAATCGACCAGTCAACAGCGGGCCAGCTTTTTGAAAAAATTCGAGGACCCTGAATCGAAGAAGGATCTAATCCTTGGTTATCGACAAAATGCACAACGCCTCAGACTTGAGACTCCAGAATTTTCTGCCTGTCTCATGCGTATCGGACGTCAATACATGCACCGCTATGATCTACCGGATTTGCCCGACGGCCGGGCAGAAGTAGAAGAACTGGAAGCACAGCAACTCGCTCTAAGAAGCCATGACTGGCTGCTCGAGATCTTCAAGACCGACTTGGCCAACACGGTTTGGAAGACGACCAAAGACCGTGCTCGGGAGAACCCCATTGCGCTTGAGGAGGCGGTAGAGAGGAAACGGAAAACGACGATACCGAGTACGCGATTGTGGATAGGAACAAAAGACAGCGCGGCGGCGAGCATGGACCAGAGGTGGTAGACAGCTCAGGTTCTTCTGAGGAGCCGGAGTCGGGCTGAGGCGGTTGTATGTACAGGAGATGTAAATTTTGTTTTATGGATCAGATGGCGCTGGCTCTTCCACGTTGTTTGAGTGTAAAAAATTGGTTAGATTCCATGGCATCATAGATAACTTGGACATGTCGCTAGCTCCACTTTCGAGCCCTCACGATACCAGTACGATACCCACAGGGCCCACAAGAGCCAGCCGATACCCGGCGATCCCACCCGATACCGCGTTTTCACTGGGCCTGAACCACCATGAGCGGAAACTACCGTTACATTCACCCATAACGCAAGATAGTATTTGCCGTTATGTCCACACATTCGTATGCAAGCAAGAAGAGATGGACGTCGAGATTCGAGAAACCTCTGGCGCCTTATACTGGCAGTGTGATATATCAGCCGTTGCTAAGCTTCAGAGAGCCGTGATATATTAAAACCTCTATAAGTGGTGGGTTTCGTTAGGATACGGTGGTTGGTACATATGAGTGTCCATTTTTAAAAGAGAGGAAAATAAAAAGAGGAAGTCATCAGCGGGAAAGATGGTGTATATGCGTATTGTAACGGGGTGTGGGGGCTTGCAGATTAGGGAGGGCTGAGTTCCTTGGGGTTATATAGGTAAGAGTGGGAGATAAACGATAGAGAGAGAGAGAGAGAGAGAGAGATTATATACGGGGGACATGACCTGGTAGTGAGTAGGAGGTGCAGCAACTTTTATACAACTACAAATTTTCTTTCAGTGATCAGGGTCACTCCGCTGTCACAAGACACTGCACTACCTTCGCAAGCTCATCAGTGCGCCTTTCTTGTTCCACACTTCATTCACTCAAAAAAGAACTCGAAAAGAACAGCCGTATATTTTTGTTGGGGGTGGAGAGAGCAGCAGGGGAACCGATCCGGAACCGCTGATCCCCAGGTCGTAGGGCGATGGGAATGTACGAGAATGAACCCAAACGAGACGCCAGACGTGCTGCTGATTCCTCAGACCAGTGATATTCCGTTTCTGCTTTTTTCTGGGGGGCATGGTGGGTGGGGAAGGTCAAAGAGAAATCATTTTTTATCGATGGAACGGCTCGATGAATCGGGTAGATCTTTCCGGAATCATACTCAGCTAATCAAAAGGCGTTGATTGGCACTTCTCCCGGTATTTATCCGATTTTTTTTGACTTTTCTCAATATTTTGGGGTCCCATCAGCTTAAAATCAAGAAAATCGAAATTCTGCTCGTGCAGATCTCTTCAATAGCATCTAATATAACTACTTTCAGTGTTTTCGGACCTTCGGAATGGTCACCGTTGTCGTCGTATACCAATTTCCCCACGCTTCCAAAATAGGCGGACTTTGATTGTCCGCTACTGTATATTGACCCCAAGATCACCCCTCTCCTGATGTTCCGGAAGATAGCTTGCAATCCGAATGCGATTCTGACGAGGAACTCGATCATCCGGCTGTGCGAGACGGATGGGAGCCTCCGCGTCCTGCAGGGGATGGAGAGGACATCGAGATGGAGGATTTAGCTTCGGCAGACACAGATACACCTCCAGGCCCCCGCGAAAATCGGAAGATTGCAGAGGATCGCTTTCATGTGAAGCCTATTATCGAAAGCGTTCCTGGTGGTCTTGCTGGGAAGCCGATATCTCCGGAGCGATCTGCCTCTGCAGAGGAGCGCTACGGGGATGTTCTGGGACGCACCAATAACATACATGCTCCCTTTGCATCGAAAATGGACTGGGAGGTAGCGCAGTGGGCGAAACTCCGGGGTTCTGGATCAACCGCTTTTACAGATCTGTTAAAGATTGAGGGTGTAAGTGGCCTCCACCCCCTGGTTTACGGGAAACTGCTGAGGCATTTTTTGCGCTAGGTCCGCGAGGCCTTGGGGCTTTCGTACTCGAATTCAGTTCAGCTCAATGCAATTATTGATGCAAAACTCCCGGGTCGCCCGAAATTCACGCGCTCAGAGGTTGTCGTCGGCGGAGAAGCCTTTGAACTTTACTCGCGTAATATCATTGAATGTGTTCGGGCGCTATTTGGGGACACAGATTTTGCCCCGTATCTGTTTGTTGTGCACTACGCAGACCAGGATAAGACGATCCGGCTGTATCATAATATGCATACCGGAAAATGGTGGTGGAGCACGCAGGTAAACGCAGTGTTTGATCTGTAACGCAAACCAGACACTGAATATTTTATAGAAGCAGGTCGAGGCGAATAATCCCGGGGCTACAATAATCCCCATCCTCCTCTCATCCGACAAAACTCAGTTAACTATGTTCGGCAATAAGAGCGCCTATCCAGTTTACATGACGATTGGAAACATTCCGAAGGAGATACGTCGAAAGCCATCGCGTCGAGCTTAAATTCTACTGGCATACCTCCCAACTTCTCGCCTCACCCATATCAAAAATAAAGCCGCTCGTCGCCGTACTTTGGCCAACCTCTTTCACACCTGCTTGTCTTTTATCACCACCCCTTGCGCACTGCTGGAATTGATGGGATTTCCATCGCTAGTGGCGATGGTGTGACACGGCGTGGGCATCCCATTGTGGCTTGCTACATTGGGGATTATCCGGAACAATTACTCGTCACCTGCGTAAAAACTCGTCTATGCCCAACCGGAACCGTGAAACATAAAAATCTCGGTGATGGAGAGTCGACCTGCGGTGCTCGAAGTCTAGAAGCAATTTTAGATGCTCTGGATAGGCTTGAGGAAGGGGGTACGGTGTACGCTCAGGCATGCAAAGAAGCAGGCATAAAGCCTGTCGTCCATCCTTTTTGGCAGGAACTTCCTTACACCAACATTTTCCTCTCCATCACATCGGACGTTCTGCATCAACTCTACCAGGGGATAATCAAACACTTAATTGAGTGGCTGAAGGAGGCTTGCGGGGAGGCGGAGTTGGATGCTCGTTGTCGGCGTCTCCCCCCTAACCACAACATTCGCCTTTTCATGAAGGGGATTTCGAACTTGAATCGTGTCACTGGTCGCGAGCATGATCAGATTTCTCGGTTCCTCCTCGGGATCATCGTCGACGTCAAGCTCCCGGGGGGGCTTTCCTCTGTTCGTCTCGTACAGGCGGTTAGAGGGATCTTGGACTTTGTGTATTCAGCTCAGTATCCCATGCACACGACAGAAACTCTGGATAGCCTTGAAGCTGCACGCATGCAATTTCATCAAAACAAGTCCATTTTCGTGGATCTTGGTATTTGCACCGATTTGCACCGAGAAGCATTTGAGCTGTCGAAAGTCGTTCTGACAAACGCTCCTGTGCGGGGTTATGCCATGGTTGGATGACCGTACCGAGTCTATTCGGACGCCTGCGATTACGGGGTTGCTGGCATCTTGCAGCAAGTGCAGCCAATCAAGATCCGAGACCTTCGAGGCACAAAGGTCTATGAGCGACTGAAGAAGGCATTCGATGGGAAACAACCCGTACCTGATCTGGTTTCGCCAATCAAGGGGTTCGATGATATGCCTCCCTCGGTCGAATGGGCAGACGAGTTTGAGGACACCACGGTTTACGTCGAAAGAGTCATCGCTTATTGGTCTCGAGTCCTGAAAGCTCCCGAACGCAATTACTCACCGACAGAGCGCGAGGCGTTGGCGCTTAAGGAAGCACTGATCAAGTTCCAGGCTTTCCTTGAAGGTGCCAAGGTCGCAGCGATTACGGACCACGCGGCGCTGACCTGGAGTCGTACCTTCCAGAATGTGAACCGACGGTTGCTCACATGGGGAACGGTGTTCTCGGCGTACCCAGAATTGCAAATCATCCATCGTGCCGGCCGCGTACACTCGAACGTGGACCCTGTCTCTCGACTTCGTCGGCGTGTTCCCATTCAAGCTGGGCCAGATTTGGACGAAACACCGCTACTCACCTTGTCTGCATGTGATCCGCTCCGGAACATGTACGACGAATTGGGTCCAAGGTTTGAGGAGCGGTTGCTTGCAGTAGCGGACAAAAGCACGAAACTGCTGGAGGATCCTGAAGAAGCTGATGTGCTTGAGGCGGAACTTACCCCAGGACATCAGGATCTCGCCGGTGCCGATGCGGGAATTCTGTCTCGGAGCTATAACATTCTCGTCAGCCTGCCCGCAGAGGAAAAGACGGAGTGGTTGAACGGTTACGAAAAGGACGCACACTACTCCAAGGTGCTGAAGGCATGGAAGCAGGAATCCAACTGGAGCAGCCCCACGTTCCCGCAGTACCAGCTGGCTGACGATGGCCTCCTTTACTTTGAAGACTGGAATGGGAATAATCGTCTCTGTGTCCCGGAGTCTCTTCAGACAAAAGTCATTGGGGACGTTCATAACGGGCTCACCGAGGGGGCGCATGGTGGCTACCATCGAACGTATAACCGCATTGCATCGACGTATTATTGGCCTCGGATGTCGCGTACTATCAAGAAGTACACTTGCACCTGTGATGTTTGCCAGAAGACGAAGCCACGGCGTCACGCATCGTTTGGCCTGCTACAGCCAATCCCGATTCCTTCTCAGCCCTTCGAGGTCGTCATCACCGAGTTACCGGAATCCGATGGCTGCGATGCCTTACTCGTAATTGTGTGCAAACTGACAAAGTACGGGATCTTCGTACCTTGTCGAACGGGAATCAACGAGCAGGAAACAGCCCGTCTATTCTGGGAGCATGTGGTTGTGCACTTTGGTCTCCAATTACAGATCATTTGTGACAGGGACGTGCGATGGCGACACCTGTTTTGGGAAGAGATGACACGGTTGATGGGTTCGAAAAGGGCGTTGACGACATCCTATCATCCCCAAGCCGATGGCCAAACGGAGATTTTGAATCAGTTCATGGAAACGGCACTACGCGCGTTCATTGGAGCGAAATCCGAGTGGAAGGGCTTCATTGGTGCACTGGCATTATCATACAACACAACGCCGCATTCGAGCTCGGGATTCTCACCTGCATACCTCTTGAGGGGATTTCAGCCGAGAACAGCGACGTTATTGGCCGGCATGGAACCGGTGGAACGCAGAGTCGACGCTGGGGGGGAGGAAAGCATGCACGTTAACGAGAAGGAAGGCAGATCAACGGAAGCAAACCTTACCGATGCCAATCAGGTCGATCCCGTTCCCACGCATCATGTCAATCCTGCGCAGATCGCCGACTCTCGCCCCATCGCAGATCCCCGAGCAGGTGCCTTTATCGAGGAATTTGAAGCACTCAGATCCCGTGCCAAGGAAGCACTCCTTTTGGCTCAAGTCTTTCAGCGCCGCGCTTACAATAAGGGTCGTCTCGACACGGAATTCGAAGTCGGCGACTTCGTGGTCATCAATGCCCATTCACTCAGACTCTTGCGAGACGACAAAGGTCGCGGAAAGAAGCTCCTCTTGAAGTACGATGGCCCCTTTGAAATCAGCGAAAAACTCGGGCCCGTAACCTATCGACTTCGGCTACCAATCTCCTACGGCATTCACCCGATCATCAACATTGCCCACCTTGAGCCCTACAACGTCTCACCTCCTGAATTGGGCGAACGACCGCATCGATCAATCAACAGGGATGATTTCGACAAATTACCGGAAGTCGAGATTGAGAAAATCCTTGGAGAAAGATGGAGAAAGGTTCGGGGACGACGCGTGCAACAATTCAAGGTGCGCTGGAAGGGTTTCGGGCCTGAGGACGACGAATGGCTCACCAAGCGAGGGCTGCACAATGCTCCTGAAGTCCTATCATCCTGGATCGATCAGGGACATGTCGGAACATTGGCTTAGCCACCCCCTCTACCAGCAAATCTACATTTATACCCTGCCTCTTTCCGCCCCATTTCCATCGCATCGTCCATTCCCCAACCATTTACTCTTCAGTCTTTCCTTCCTTTCTTATTCACTCTCAACATGTCTACCGTCTGCGACGCGACCTTGGCCTCCGACTATTTCGCCCCACCCTGCTTCCCCAACGAATTCTTCACCGCCGACGACATCGAGAATCTTGATGATTGCAAGGTTCTCATCGACATGTCCCGCTGCGACGACCATCCCACGCCTCCTCAACCTATACGGCTCCCTGTTCTTGGGGTCCTGGTACAAATGGTTGCTGAGATCAACGACATCCCAGTGTGGGTGCGGAGAATAGGATAAATGGAGGCGGGCCCGTCTCGATATTCCATGCGCTCGATGTGAGTCTTCTGCGTCGGACTGAATTTCCCAATGATGGCAAAAACCTTGCCTTCGTCGAGCCATAGCGTACCAAGTCTGCGTAGTCTTCGTCAGAACTGTCTGGCGGGGGTGGTGAGCACAACAAAAATAAAATAAAACAACCAATCCTGCGCAGCGAGACTACTAGCCTCGATAGGTTCCGCAAACTCCGGGTCGTTGGACTGGCCGCGGAAATTGTCGCAGTCTGGGAACAAAGATGAGCACGGTATAATAACCAACCCAATTGACCACGCACAGGAGTGAGTAGGGATTGCGCTGGAGGATCGTGAGGTACTTTGAAGTACAGTAGAGTGGGTCATAATGCATAAGGTCCGTTCCCCTGCCAAATTTCGGTGTAGCCAATGCATTATGAGCATTATGCATTAGTAGCACCACTCTATGGTGGTGAGAGGCCATTCGGTGGATCTCCGAGGCCGATGCATTATGAGAAATTTTGGCAGGTATGCATTATGAGGTTATGCATTATGACCCGCACTACTGTACCTCCATCACCTCCGTCTCTGGGAAAAAAGAATGAGCACGGCAAACAAATAAAATAAACATGGACGCACCGGAGGTACTTTCCACATCCGAATCCGAGAGAAGTTCGAGGACCTCCCGGCCACCCTCGTTCAAAGCACGCATCTTGATGTCGCCAGCAGTCCGCGGCATGGGGATCGCCTGTTGTTCCGCTTTGACCCCGACAGCTGGGGCCGGGGCCGCCAAGATCTGCGGGGCTTCGATTTTGATGTGAACAGGATCCGAAACCGTACCCCATAGACAAACGGCCAGCTATGGTGGGCTATAGAGGGCTATGAGAGGCTATGGGAATGTCTTGAGAGACTATACCCAACTATGAGGAGCTATGGTGAGCTATGAAAATGGCCGCAGCTACTATCATGGTCTATGAGTGTCTACAAAATGCTGGGAAATACCGTCCTCTACAAGCCACTCATTCGGCCGGGAAAATAGCAAGGCAGCCATACTTGACACATTGTACGCATGAACTAGGTGTAGAAAAATAATGGACCGTCCGCATCTGCACAAATTGAAAGTCATGCAATGATGCATCATGTAAACGGCAGGCAGTCCTACCGAGATGGGGCCCGCAAGTCATTGGGGTGATCGAAATTTGAATTTACCGGATTATGGCGTCAGTAATAATTCTGACTCGGGATCAACTGCGGCATAGAAAATATGGCCATAATCTACCTTGAGATCTTGAGATTCGAAGGACGATGTGTCGCCAGACTCAAGAAAATCTTTGTACGCCGGAGTCCTGGACCACATACCTGCCAGAGGCCGGGGAGGTGGAGGATAGTGGTAATCCTTGGCTCCAAAATGTGGCAGTAGTTTCCCATCCAAGACAAGCAGGTGTTTGAACGGAGCGCAACCGTGAGTCGTGACCCTGAAAAAAATGTGGTGGGGGAAAGACTGAGTCGCGACGGCTATCGCTAGTTGTGATGTCAGTGAGTTTGGTTGGCAGAAATTTGAAGAATGGTGTGAGTTTGACATCTTACCCGCTGCCATCGGGGCGCAAGCGAGGGAGAAAGTGAAAGTGAAAGTGCTGAAGATCTCAGCCGTCGGCCGATGGTCCGAGTCCGAAGTGGGGCACGTGCAGGCAAAAGTGGTTCGTTTTGATCAAAGTCACAACAGGCGACAACATAGAACGACTTTTCTCACTCTTTCCGCACTTCTGGCCTCCACACTACTGGCCAGATGTGCTCCGCGCAACCGATGCCGCCACTTTTCCTTTGTTCTCTGTTCAGCCATCTGCTCACATCCAAGACATAAGTAGACGTCGGCCCTTCGCCGTCGCACCACTCTCCCACAATCTCCCGCAAATGTTGATGCCCACAGTGATGGAGTTTCGTTACACCTATTTAGGACCAGCGGTACGAGCGTGCCGCAAGGGATCATAACTGGCCTGCATACCCCCGACATTTGCACCATTGCCAGAGTTCCTGCGGATCAGATAGGCCAGTCCCCAGCAGTCTGTATTCGATCAAGTGTGTCATTCAGTCATGCTTCGACCTTGTGATGGCTTCGCCCTGGTGGAGCAGTGACCTCATGCTAACTTCATAGCCCTGATCATTCAGAACAAGGATCATGGGCTTTACAAACGTAAGCTCAATTCTTTGGTGCCTCTCCAGTCTCATTATTCCGTTACAGGACGCTGAGCGCGGATTCCAGGGTGCGTTTTAGTGCCCTTCTGATCATCTATTTCTGGTTTCTCTATTACTGAATCTGAGCGTACATTGCTGAATCCGGGCGTATACACTCACATGTTTCTCTCGACCTTAGATTCGGTCCGGCCTTATTTCCCATGTCTAACAAGAGGCCGTCCTTTCTAGGTTGGATTTGCACTAGCCCGGAAATCGATCGCAGCTATTACATCGACAGCGGTGTCAATTTGCTCTTCGTGGGTGCCTGAATCCTCTTGACAGTCTTGGCAAGCGCTTCGAAAATCCTGTGCCGTGCCTTCAGACTGGGTTGATGAGGATATGAATATCTTCTCGAGCTATTTGGTTATCCTCAGCAAAGGTTGCGAGGCACGAGAAAAGGCTCATGAAAGGTCGTTGGCCGACAGAGAAAGGCATACTATAGTTCAACGAAGAGATCTGAAGTCGCCCGAGTTAAGGTGTTAGGCATTGAAAAAAGGCCATGGGTCTTTTTCGAAAGTCGAGGTTGGACTTTTGTGGAGATGGGGAAAAATTTGAGGTAAATTCAAAAAGGCCGCATATCGACGATCACGAATAGTTTGTGTCGGCCTTTTCAAACGCCGAGGTCGGGCTGCCACAGCTTTTTGAATGGCCCGAGCATCGCTCCCCTGCCTATTGTGCTGAAAACGCAGTGAATGTGCATCGGCCGCAGCCTGTGCTCTAGGGTGGATAATATTATGCCCTCCGTGGGCAGAGCCCTGGTATGTAGGGGTAATAGTATTATAATGTGCATCGGCCACGGCCTGTGCTCTAGTGTGTCAGAACATTTCCGACTCGAGGACAGCACCTCTGTTTTTTTTGCTGACCCTGCAGACCTCCACAATATACAATGAAGGGTCAAAAAAATTTAAAATGCCATCTCCTGCTGCGACAGTGTGTGGGAACGGTTCCAACACAAGGGCGGCACCTCTGGTTTTTTGCTGACCTTGCAGACCTCTGCAATCTACACTGGCAGGTCAGAAAATTTGAAAAGAAGTCTGCTGCTGCACCAGTGTGTCGGGGTTCCGACAGAAGGATAGCACTTCCATTTTTTTTTTTTTGCTGACCTTGCAGACCTTCACAATATACAATGAAGGGTCAAAAAATTTGAAGGGCAATCTGCTGCTGCACCCATGTGTCGGAACGGTTCCCACATGAGGGCAGCACAGGAAAATATTTGGCGGCTAGGGGTGAGAGAGAATGCAGACTACAGGAAACATTCATGCCAAGATTCACAATACTTATTTCTTATTTGTATCCAATAGATAGGATGCGCATAAGCTGCACGGGCTGCATGCGGCATCGCACTGGTGCAGCAGCAGAGTGCCTTCTGAGTTTTTTTGGCCTTTTATTGTACATGGTGGAGGTCTGCAAGGTCAGCGAAAAAATAAGAGTTTCTGGCTTGTGTCGGAACCGTTCCGACACACAGGTGCAGCAGCGGATTGCCCTTTGAATTTGACTTCGAATTTACTATATATTTTTTAATTCACCATGATCAATGAAAAAGAAGAGCTGCTGTCCCAGTACCAAGTTTGCCAGTGTCGGAACCGTTCCGACACGCAGGTGTAGCAGTGGATTGGCTTTCGAATTTTCTGTTTATTTCTGAGGTCACTATGGTCAACGAAAAAGAATAGCTGCTGTTCCACTGCCCAGTGAGACGGTGTCGGAACCATTCCCACACACAGGTGCAGCAGCAGATTGCCCTTCAAATTTTCTGTATATTTTTGAATTCCCCACAGCCACACAAGTGCAGCAGCAATTGAGGTCACTGCGGTCAACCAAAACGAATAGCCGCTGTCCCTCCACCCAGTCAGACGGCGTCAGAACCGTTTCCGACACACGGGTGCAGCACCAGGTTGCCCTTGGAGTTTTCGGTGTGTTTTTGGCTTCACCGTGGCCAGCGAAAAAGAAGAGGCTCTGTACCAGTAGAAAGTCGGCAAGAGTTGCAACCGTTCCAACTCACCATGGTCAACGGAAAAAAAAGGGCCGCTGTCCCAGTACCCAGAGAGACGGTGTCGGAACCGTTGCGACATACAAGTGGAGCAGTGGATTGCTCTAGCAGACTTCGAATTTTCTGTTTATTTTTGAATTCACCATGGTCAACGAAAAAGAAGGGCCGCTGTCCCAGTACCCAGTAAGACGGTGTCGGAATCGTTCCGACATACAAGTGCAGCAGTGGATTGCTCTGGGAATTTTCTGTATCTTTTTTAATTCAGTGAGAAATTGCAGAGACTTCCTATCACCAGGCTCTGTAGATTCTGCTTGGCATACTCCTCATCACCAAAAGTAAATACTAATTGCCTCTTATCGCCCAGAGTGTGTCGAAATTCCTGAACCAAATTGCATGACCATGTTCAGTGGGGAATAATAGCCACCTTTTACATTAACCCCCGCTGTGCCGACCCGGCATGTCATCAATACATTGATCGATTTGTTGATGTGTGATTTTGTTTCAAACACTCAAATGCAAGGTTTGTGACATTGTCTCCTTGTAGGGAAAGGATTCAGAATGGTGTATATGAGTCCTGAGAACACGCCAGAAAAGTTTAAGCTGTTAAATGTGGTGGAATATGTGCGGGAAAGGCCCAGATTTTCGGTTGTCAGACCAGGCAACATTCTGCTGATGACTGATCGACCTCGTCTGCCTGCATTCATCGCCGCATTGGAGTCAAATTTGGTGGGTGGCTTCCAGGGGGCCCATTACATTATCTGCAATGCATGATTATCACCCTGCCCACCCCAAACTCACCCTATTGTACTGGTTCTCACACGCCGTGTGGTTTCAATGCTGTTCAATGCTGATGATAATTCTGTGGTGTTGTGGACAAGTTGGACCCTTTCAGGGGCAGAGGGGATAGGTGAGTGCCTACTACAAGATTAATTTATCATTGGAATGGTTTCCTGTATTTTCTTTCCAGTGCTTTTTCCCAGACAATTGATGTTAGCCTTGATCTCAGGCCGCACGGCTGATGTTGCAATGGCTCTGTACCACCCAATGCAGTGATTCTTATGGGGAGACTTCAGTAAGTAATAGTCAATACCCCAGGGTATATGGTGGTGAAAGGTAGTTGGGATTAGCCCATGGGTTACGAAGTAATAAGCCGATTAGTATTTACTTTTGGTGATGAGGAGTATGTTGAGGACCCGGCACATACCATGTTCGTTTGCCAAAACCCAGAACTAATCCCGATCCGCAACACATTCCTGCAAAATGTCGTAGAATTTATCCCTGGTGATGTGGCCCAGTCCCGATGCATTCCAGACATTCAAGGGTCTTCTGGCGGAAAGACAAGTCACACCACTTCTCGGGAAATTGGCCTCTGATGTTTTGAAAATTTTTGACGCTTCTCCAATGCTTCTCGTGCGGGAGCCTACTCATGAGGCTTGATGGTTGTCTATTCTTCAAGCTAGACTATTGAAGGGCCGTTGGCTGTGGGCCTTCCTCGGAAGTTGAACACGCTGATGTGTTGCCCTTGGCTTTTGAACTTCTATTTTTTTTTTTGTCACATCAATCTGAGCTGGACTTATAAAGATGCGCCACGTTCTGTTTGAACAGAACAAAAACAGTGTTCACCACATAGCTATCCACTGCCCAGGAATACACCAGGCATTAATTAACATTTTGGACTTGGAGTTTTTGCAACCAACTTACAATGCAGGCAAGAACTTTCTCACTCTCCACCTAACTCTTTTGCTCGCTAATGACACTGGTACATCCCGATAAGTCTTGGGAACAATCATTGATGCTAGATGTTCATTTCACTAATGCAATTTCCAAGTAAAATTATCTGTTCCAAACTAATGTTTCTTGAAGGTTTCTCACAACATATTTTATGTCCCCCCCACTGTGGCGTAGAATGTATTCCCTCCTGCCTGGCTCACTGCACCCTTCATCCGCCCTCCCCCGTGGTGCTAATGTATTTCAACCTTCTGCCCAGCTCACTGCACCCCTATACCCACCTCCTCTGTGGCATAGAATGCATTACCCTCTTCCGCCGGGTTCACCACAATCCTACACTCTACCCAAAATCAATTTGTCTTAAGAAACCGAAAATTTCCCCCAAGTCTAGTTACTGCCTGGGAGCACCCACCGGGATATTCATGGAACCTCCTCACAGTCGTAGGAGCTTTCTTGTAATAGTCCTGGGAGCCCCCAACCATATTCTCTTGAAGGCTTGGGACCACCCAGGTAATATACCCGGAAGCTCCCAACAGCCTTTCTGTAATTCCCTGGATGCTCCCAGTTGAACTCGCCGGGTGCTCCCAACTTCCCTCAGTGGGAGAGATGAGAGCTCCCGTTGAGAGCTTACAAACCTGGGATCTCTCAACAATTTTTGGCTGGGAGCACCCAACATTCCAATTAAATATACTGGGAGCACCCAGCATCAGTTCGAAGGCATGGGATCACCCAGCAATATTTGGTGGGAGGGCCGGGGGCTCCCATAATGTCATGGAAGCACCCAGGTCGCAGATAGGAAGCTCCCAAAAAATTTCCTTGATGCTGGATTACCAAGTAAATGAACAGTGGAACTGCGCATCTGACACCGTTCAATGTCAGTCTTTCCGTTTCAGCTGGGAACAATCCTTTTCTTGCTGAAACCAAATTAAATCAGGAAAAAGCTTGCGGTAAAATGAATACTAATTACAGCTCTTTGCGGTACAACAGGCGCGGCACCTTTTTTTTTTTTTTTTGAACTTTCCACTAGAACAGCCACTGGGGGGTCAGTTTTTGTCAGAATCCATTGGAAATAGGCGCGTTAGAATCGCGCTGCAAATCCGCAGGCGACCAAATACCGGCTTTTTTGATCTGATTACATAATGAAATTTCTTCCGCAAAATCATGGCTTTGAGTAGGAACACTGTAGCACTGTGAGTCCTGGCCCGATTGACCTAATTCCTGGATATGTTATGTATCTGAGGTGGGACTTTGGGACGGTCAACTCTTATCAGCAGTATGTCGACCCATTGTGATTTGGCACACACTTTGGTGAGGTAGATATTTAAGCCCTACTATATATAGACTACTATAAGACGCTTTGGGTAATATTATACCTGTGAGCATTCAGGACCCATAGCCCCACCTCAGATACATAACATATCCAGGAATTAGGTCAATCGGGCCAGGACTCACAGTGCTACAGTGTTCCTGCTCAAAGCCATGATTTTGCGGAAGAAATTTCATTATGTAATCAGACCAAAAAAGCCGGTATTTGGTCGCCTGCGGATTTTCAGCGTGATTCTAACGCGCCTATTTCCAATGGATTCTGACAAAAACCGACCCCCCAGTGGCTGTTTCAGTGGAAAGTTCAAAAAAAAAAAAAAAAGGTGCCGCGCCTGTTGTACCGCAAAGAGCTGTAAGATGATTTCTTGCTCTGACTCCTTGTGATCCTCCCCTGTGTCACATCCACATTCTTGTAATTTTCCTTCAAAATATTCATTTTACGCTTCTTGTTTGGTGCTCCTGGTTTGCAATGACCTCTGCAAATGGACGTTTGCAGTGTGCGTTGCCAACACATATCATGGGTTGACGACTGGGACGCTCCTCGATATCTTTGATCCGCTGAACAGAATAGCCGTGGTCAACCAAAACCCTGAAGCTGTACACGCCCAAAGTAGTCTTGTTTGCCACGTCTTTGACATCTGTGAGTGTGACACTCCAAAACCCCGGACCTGCACATTGGAAAGCCATGCAGCACCTCCTTGCGTACCTCAAGGGCATCCTCGACTACAAAATCACCTATCGTCGGGGTGCCGCAAATGGCATTTGCCCAGTCGGCTGGTACGATGCTGACTACGCGGCGGATTTGGACACCCACCTCTCGACATCGGGTGAAGTTTTCATGATGTCGGGCAGGCCGGTCTCTTGGTCGTCGAAGAAGCAGGCCACGGTGGCGCTATTGACAACGGAGGCAGAGTACGTGGTGTCGACGCGTAGCGCGAAGCAGGCTATGTGGATGTACAGCTTTCTTGAGGAGCTGGACATGCCGCAGCAGCGCCCGGCGATCATTTATGGCGACAATCTGGGGGCAGCTGCGCTTGCACCCGATGCAAAGGGCCATGCACGCGTCAAGCACATTGAAATTTGCGAGCACTGTGTTCGCGAGCGGGTTGCGGCTGGGAACATTGACATCCAGCATATTCCCCCGGCGGAGAACTTGACCGACATCTTCACCAAGATTCTCCCTCGTCGTTCGTGCACGGGGACTCATGTCGGAGTAGGGGAGTGGATGGGAGCGGAGCCGGGATGCTTGATTTGAGGGGGAGTTTCTGTTCCCCCTGATGAACGGTCACTTTGATTCTTTTACTTTTACTCTACTGATACTTTATGCCTCGTTCTTTCCAGGGGGAGTGTTGGAGTAGTGGCTCGACGAGTCATCTACGCGGCAGTACGGGCGCCGATCTTTGCGCCCGTACTGCATTGACTCACCTCCTTCTGATACTCACATCCTGTTCCGCACCGTTGCCTATCTACCATCGCCGCCCCGTACCGCCTCTTTACAGCCTTATTTATGTATTTAAGCTTGTCTTTCCGCAAGTCAGACCTCAGCCGTTCACCCTATCGTGTGCCCGACTGAGGTCTGTCTCGTTCTCTTACCTATTTATTATTCATACTTATCGTATCGTAGTATCATTGCTTTCAGGTATATAATACAGCCGTTCACCCTATCGTGTGCCCGACTGAGTATCATTGCTTTCACCAAAAAATGACGAATCAACCCTCTAAAACCACTGGTCCGGATCCGCATCGGCAAAGATGGTCCCCATTACGATCTGGGCATACCACGCCTGCCTGAAGGGCTGTGACCCCTTCATGCCCCCATCGTCGTGCCATCCATTGGCGTAAAGTCCTACATGGAACTGGAAATTGCGGGCATCGTCGATGGTCGTGGCTATGTTGAGCTTCTCCAACACTTCTACCCCGTCGAACCAGAGCTTGTAGAACCCTGTATCGTCGTTCTTCCAGCTCGCCTGAATGACAACCTCGTGCCAATCGCCGGCGGAGACGATGGCCAAGTTTTTGACCTCGGTGGTCCCCTGCTTGCAAACGGAACCCGTGCGCACGCGGGTCGCAAGCTGGTTGCCGATGATCCACACCATGCTCGCGGGCATCCAGTCGTCGCAACCCGTGTCGGTGAAGTCGGAAATAAACTGACCAAGGTTGTACGACTGCGCTGGCGAGAACTGCCAATCGTCCTGCAGGCGGAAGGCGAAGCCGTAGAAGCCCTGGTCGCCACGGTGGTACCCCTGGAAATGGTGCACCTCGGAGTGGTATCGGCCGGTATAGCCCGGGGTGTACGTCTGCGTCACCTCGATGGCCGTGCTGCTGTTGCCATAGACAACGTCGCTCACTTGGTCCACTGTCCCTTTGTTCTCCATGAGCACAAAGTCCCAGCCCGCTGGGGTAGTGCCTCGGTTGGCAAATGTTTGCGTGGCCGAGGCCGTGGCGTAGAAGGCGGTCAGGACACTGATGAGGAGAGGGATGACCTGCATGATGATAACTGGTTGATCGATTCAGGTTGGTGGTCTTTCTCCAGGAAAGAATTGAAGAACTGTTGCCCGAGCACAGGCTTAAATATTCGCTGAGGGCTTTCTTTTTTAGCTTGGGCGTGAGTTTCGTCGTCAGAAAGATGAACTGCCGAACAGTCCAGTGCAAGTTGTCCCCGCATATAACAAGCCTCGGCGACCTGCGGAATTCGGGGAAGCGAGCGCAAAAAGTGTTTCATTTTACGGAGTCCGATTGTTAGACCCTTATCTCGGTCAATACCGGTCCAATCTCCAAGCTCTGAGTGGCGAATCGATTCAGAAAAATCCCGCTGTTCCAATGCGCTTGGCCCGGGCCAGATAGAGGCAAACCGACTGCACAGTGCTCAGCAATTAGTCTCCCTAGTCAGACCATTAAACGAGATTTTTTTTTTTCTTTGAGGCGAGGTGGAAAAAAACTGGTTTAATGGTCTGATTTTAGTTGCGCATCAAAAGCCGTGAGTCCCCATTCCGGATAAGGAAATCACGAAAAAGGAAATTTCTGTGAGAGCTCCCTCTCAAGATGTACGCACCATATTGACCACGGAGAAGAGGTGGATTATCATAAGTACGTACTCCCTTCAACAGATATCTCAAACCTCAAGATATGAGAGTCTAGGGCATGTTTTCTGGTCAGTCAGTGTGGGAAATCAAACTCACGCCGCCAACACAGCCAAAACGTCATCACCATGACTCACGAAAGGAGGTCACGTGTTCGATTCACGCCGACGTCATTGTCTTCTCTACCGCACGGGGACCGCCAAGCACCACGCAGTGGGCCTCCGCGGCGAGCGGTAAGCCCCGCGCAGCGGTCGGGGTCTGGGGTGGAAAACCCCAGCCGTCCGGGCCGGCGCCCGAATGAGATAGTTATTCAACGTTATATACGCTCTAGAGCGTAGATAATCTTATTACTACTATTAGATATTTGTATTCTTTTTCTCCGAATGCTGCTGAGAAAGCATGGCTTCGGTGCGGCCCCCAGCTTGCGGAAGTGCCACGAAGTGGTGCTCCGCTACAAGCGTCAGGGGAGCCGCGCCGAAACCGTGCTTTCGAAGCGGCAGCAGGGAAAAAGCGAAGCGTGGGAAACCTGAAGCGTGGGAAGCCTACGTCATCTTGGCGGCGTGAGTTTGGTCTCCGATTTGATTAACCGTTCTTTAACGATATCCTACGAAACCTGTGTAACATCCCCATATAACCCAGCTGCTTTTTACTTTCTCTCGTCTTCTGGCACAATTATCCCCGTTTGTCGGCAGCAATATCCACGGTATACACATCCCATGACCCACTACGCACTGCGCCGTTCCACTTTCGAAATTTCCCGCAGTTGTGCACTGTAGCTCCGTCCGTCTGTACACACCTCTTTCGTCTTCATTGTGCCTTGAAGCCGCTGCGCAACTCTCAAGCTCCCCGCCGCAGCCTCTTTCTCAAATCCGCCTTATACTTACTTGGGTCTGAATCAACTTTTGTCCACCAATTAACCTGCTCGTTTTGCTGTGCTGTATCCCCATGTAACCTTTCTCCTTTTGTCCTTCCTCCGCCCGTGCTCTTCAATTAACCCCTTTTGTCGTCGTCTTTCGATTTTCAACACTGCCTTTTCATTTGCCGTCAAACAGCTGACCCACGCGCAGCTTTTTTCTTGACAGGTCGCAGTCAATCGCAGCCATTGCGTTTTGACAGCGCAGCATGATTATATTCATCAGGCCGGGCGCCGGCCACGTATACCCCCCGGCAGAGTCTTCACATATAAAAACGGCGCGAATGGAACCCCTTCATCCACTTTGCTCCTCGAATTTATTTTCGCTTTTGGTCTGATCTCTGGATCTGCTGCTGCGGGGGATAGTCCTGTACTTGGGTTCGACTCACAACTACTACTCAAGCCTGGGCATCCACTCAATCATCCTCAAATTTTTATGTCTGCAACTGCTACTGTATCAATGCTCTCAATGCTGCGCCTCGGGCTAGCTGTGTTGTGTCTGTTGCTTCCTTGCCCATGATTGCTTTTCATCTTAGTTCTCAACCTCCTCATCTCATGCCATGCGCTTCCAATCCCTCCGCCTAGCAACCCTATTTTGCCGGCTTTCGTCTCAGTCAAGTTTTGCGGTTTTCTTGTGTTTCCGTTGTTCACTCTGGCTGGCAACGATTTATGAACACAATTCACACCTTCCATTATCTTGAATCCTTCCGCTGTTTCTGGCTGGTGCAACTCCAGATGAATCAAATGCAAAATCGAAATGTTTAGCTTTTAAGTTGTCCTCAATTACCTGCTCTCGCCATTGCTTCCGCTGGCTTCTCTTGAGTGCCCAGCTCTGCTTATTCTTGATTCGCCAGCAGTGGGTAACTGCTCCTCTTCCGCCGTCATCGCCGTTATATCTCTAAAAACTTGCTATGAATTGAATTCTTTGATTCCCCGTGTCGTTTTCCCACATTGTCTTTTTTCGTTTCTAACTGTATAGTATGTCGACGTCAACAATATCTTATTTTCTTGCCATTATTGCCGGAGCGAAGCGGCGGCTGGTCTTGTTTTTGTTCGTGATGTCTTACGGGCGCCGGCGCCGGGCGGCTGGGGTTTTCCACCCCAGACCCCGACCACTGCGCGGGGCTCACCGCTCGCCGCGGAGGCCCACTGCGCGGTGCCTAGCGCTCGCCGCGCGGGCCCACTGCGTGGTGCCAAGAATGAAAAATGAGGATGACATCATCGGGAATCGAACGCGGGACCTCCCGAGCTCTGGTTCTATGAGTCATTGTGTTGACGTTGTGGCTGTGTTGGCGGCGTGAGTTTGATTTCCCGGCAGTTTACCACGTGACAGGGGGCGGCAGTGTGACCATTCATGTGACACATGGTGGCAAAGAAGAGAAGGGCGGCACAATGTGCAAATTATGCGACATGTTTTTAGTGTCTTATTGCAAGCATACCACCTCAAAATAATGTTGGAAGTGGCTGAAACTCGAAATTGAATCTGAAACTGATCAAGTCAAGATTACTGTAAGTCAACCATTGCATAAAACAAACAGCCTGTGCATCCAATCACAGTTTGTTCATCCTTGAGAGTTTAAATGGAAGGTTACGAGTTTTCAAGCCACTTTTTTGTGGCCTCAGTGCACTTCTGAAGGGGCACAATGCTTGCACTAGCAATACCAACCCTAACAATCATGATTACTGGGTATAATCATGGGAATTTTATTGTTGAAATTATGGAACCTGCTTTTTTTAATGGGGTACCTGAAGGCTATCAGTGATTCCATTTGAGGTTAATGGGGTGAGTCAGTTGTCTGATGCTTGCTTTCGGGTTACATCTTCAATCAATATTCAACCTGAACTTTGATCCACTGATCGGGAACTCACTTGCGGCGGCTCGTTTCTCTACTTTACTATCTGTTTTCTTTCTACCAGCAACCAGTCTGAACATACCTCTCACAGGGTACAAGATCAAGGAATATTTGGTATTCAGATCTAACCAATGATTGATGTGGAAGTTTGGTTCAAGTTATGAACTGGTCACCGACTCACCGTGGGGTGGTGCAACATACACATAACACAGTAGGTAGAAGTGAATATTGACTCAATGGCTGACCTTAGCTTTGTCTAAGACTTAAAAAATACGCCAGCGGCAGAAGGCGGTTAGCGTGACAAAAGTGCCGCCCCCAAGTGGCGGCACATTCCCATTATGGGCGGCACATGACTGCCGCCCCTTGGCGGCAAAAGGCGGCACTGGCGGCAATGGCGGCACTTTCACCGTGCCCTCGACAGGGTTTCCATATAAGGAAGTAGATAAGATTAGATCTACAGTTTAGTTTACAAATTCAGCGCTTATAAGCGACTGAAATTTTTCATTTGCCAGTGTGATTGCATCATGTCTTGAAGGCCGATGATTAACTGAAATAGGATACATGAAAGAAGTTCGCAAGATTGAAGGGATGTGCCGATATGCACGCACATGCATCGTGTTCCTGTATCTGGTGCAAGCACTCGGTACCGAGTCTCGAGCAAGTCCGCATTTCAGGTTCGGCACACTGCATCACGTCTTGACAGCCTTTCTTCCGCCGATGTCAATACAGATAGGATATATGAAAGAAGTTCGCAAAGAATGTGCCGATATGCACGCACGGATTTTCCGACCCGTTTCCATATACCTTGAAAGATGGCCGACTTGGTGAGCTGTTCATGTCACCTTTTCCCCTTTTACACTTTCTTCTCGGGCGCGCTGCGTCCTTTTTTGCCAAGGCCTCGGCCCGCGGTCTTTCCGAGCACCAGAGTGCCCATTCCGCGCCGGCAAGAGTCTCATCCTCTTCGCCCGGTCGGACGGCGCGTCACTACGACGCTTCTTTCACGCGCGACGGCGCTTTCTTCTCACGCGCGCCCGACCGCGCCTCCTTCCTCGTGCGCACCGGCGTCTTCATTTACTGTGCGCGACGGCACCTTCTGCTCGACGCCTGCAACAGTGCCCTCTTTTACTTCGCGTGCCCACAGCACCTTACTGTCATCGCACTTGGCGGTGACTTCCTTCTCGCATGCATTGACTCACTGCATTCCCCCCCCCCAGTAGACCAACCTTGGTCTACCATGGTTAGAGAATACCACGAATATATATTCGCGAATATGAATATTCACCAAAACCTCAAACTGATATTCGCATTCGTACGAATATTGATAGCAAATATTTGTTGCTTAGTCAGCAATATTCGCGAATATTCATGAATATGAATACTCAGCAAATACATTGAGAATTCGGGGGGTTTAGCAGCCACCAATGAGTTGCTGAGAGCACTTTTATGCTATCTTGTGAGTTTAAACATTGTCAAAGACTCATACAAGCCCTTGTCTTGCATGTTCAACCATTTGATTGGCCATCACACTTGCCGTGTTCAACCTGTCAAGCAGTTGTCAAGTAAAGATGTCTCTAAGTGGTTGGTTTGCATATGAATTACAGATCTAGTTGGTGTAAATGAAGTATGTTCTGGTTCCAGAGAGGAGATGTGTTAAACAGACCCAAATTTACCATGCTCGATTGAAACTTTGGCTGTGTATTACAGCTGCAAATATTCGCGAATATCAACTTTCCTGAAAACTGATATTCGCATTCGCGCGAATAGCACAGCCACAGCCATTCGCGAATATGAGTATTTGTTATTCGCAAATGTATACTCGCGAATATTCGCGATATCTGGTATTCGTGGTATTCTCTAACCATGGTGTAGCTTTGACTACTCTCCGCCTACCCCTGGGGTAGGGGCGTGGTAGTCTCTCGTAGACAGACGCTTCAACGTTCTGAAACTCGTACCTCGTTTGTTGAAGTCTGTTACTATCCGCAGGGATCCGATCAGGTCAGGATCTTATTATGTAAACTGCGGAGTTTGAAACCCGAAGTCGCACCGTTTGGCATATAAGACATCCAAATTGCTCATGAATTGCTACAAATGGCACCATAACGACTATATCTAACTTTCTCCCACCTCAGATTTTTGAAAAAGCGAGTAAAACTTGCCCAGTAGAAGAGGCGGTTTTGGGTCATGAAACTCTCAGAAGCTCATCTATATGTCGCAGAAAAAAATAGCAAAGCTTCAGACAGCTCTATAATCCTACCATGGAGTATCTTTGACACTATCAGTCCTGGAGTGTTGAGGAACAAGATCTTCTGGAGAAAGCGGCATGGACACAGCCACCAACTTTACATAATAAGGTTCCAACCCAATCGGGCACCCGCGGTAACAACAAGACTACTGTAATATTTCGATCAATTCGAACCGGCCTGTGACCTGTGACCGCGGGATACGAAATTTAGATTTCGTACTTCGGTTGGGGCGAGTGTGACACTTTTTTTTTTTCGTAAATCGGTCGCAAATTCAAGCAAGCCCTCACATATGCCTAATTTGTTTGGCTGCCACCAGGCAGCACTTAGAATGGATTAAAGTAATACTTGATCAGAAACCAAGTCAAAATAGAATCAGATCATTTGCTCACATGGACGTCTGTCAAGGACTGTGGTCAATGCAGAGTTGTGAGAGGGAGAGGAAAGGCGGAAGAACCCGATCAGTGGTTACTTCCGCTCACGTCAAAATTGACAGTTGGTACGAACGCCGCGGCGTTGCTGGCTAACTGCACATGCGCGGAGGCGAAAAATCGGGTTTTTGAGCCCTTCTCCAGCATTTCGGTGACTTGTTTGAGAGTTTCGTATATGCCCCCGGTGACCTGTGACATGTACGAAAAAATTCGTAAATTTTGGGCCCTGTGACGCGTGACATACCAATTGATCGAAATAGTACAGTAGGGGCGTGGAGGTTTGTATTTGGGCCTCGGAAAGTGGCGCGCCATTGCAGGTGTTGCCGTAAGTGACGGCGGAGTTCCCTTAGGTGTAATGCGCTCAGTTTGTTTTCAGGTCTTCGGTTTTGGCTCAAGTTCCTCGCCAGGTGACTAACTGGCGTTGCACGTGTTTGAACATGCAAGGCATTGCAATATAGTCACGTGCTTGAAAATGTAAAGCGCTGAGTAGGGCCTGCGCGCGCCTCAGAAAATGGCTCTGGTGGGCGGTGCACGCACCTGAGAAAATGGCTCTGGGGTCGTGCCGGGGGGTGGAAGTGTGCGAAAATGTAAAGGAGTGCAATACGGTCACGCGTTTGAAAATGTAAGGCATTGAATATGGTCACGCGGTTGAAAATGCAAGGCATTGCAATATGGTCACACGTTTGAAATGTAAGGCATTGTAATATAGTGAAGGTGAATCATATTTCAACTCTACGGTCCATATTCTTTAGCAAGGAAAATTGATCCCGCAATAATGCACACTACATTTGAAGTAGGAGTGAGGTTCACTATCCCGGTATTTGAGGCCCTCTGGGCACACTGGCCGAGTTCACAAGATTAATTTTAGGCAGATTAACCCCCGGCGAGGCAAGATGCACACGTTCATAGTCGTTCAGGCCATAAAATAAGCCAAGCGCAAATTCTTGATCCTTATCGCCGAATTGTCTTCCTAGGTGTCATTTGTGAGTGACATCAAGGTGAAGAATAGCAAAACAGGATTGAAACTCAGTGGTTGTTTGGCACTTTTGGCCCCTGGGCGTACGTGGGCAGACAAGAATCCATAACCAATTGACACAACAGAAGTTGTGATTGATCCCCCCAGAACCCAAAATGGACTCGGAACACCGATCCAATGATCCCCCAGAGCCCAAATAAAGGGATTCGGCACAACTGACAAGGTCGCACTCAATCCAACGATTCCCTCAAGAGACCGGGACCCGGATACATGGAGTTGACACAACTGGCAAGGTTGCGCTCAATGCAATAATCCAGAGCCGGACTGGAAGGATTCGGCACCGCCAGTGGTGCGATCAATCCAGCAGAACCTGGATACATGAATTCGATGCAACTGGCAAGGTTGCACTCAATCCAATAACCAGAGCTCCGCTGGATAGATTCCGCACCACTGGGCTAAATCCACCAGTACCTGGATACATGAAGTCGGCACAAGTGGCAAGCAGTGAAACCATAAGATTCAGTTACAAATTCACTGTAGGTGAAATTATTCATTTTCTGGTGTGTCTGCTCCTTGTCCAGCCTCGGTGATTACTGGGATGTCGACCTGCGCCCAGTCGTCGTCGCCCTCGGTAGGAGTTTGTACAGTGGGTTGCGCAGCCAAAGGAGAGGAAATCCTGGGAGCAGATGGGTTTGGCTGGGGACAGCGAGGCGGGGTGACAGGCGGACGAGGTTTTGCGACAGGTAATTGTGTGCCAGATCGCACCAAGAGATTCTGGGTGATGACAGGTAAAAAAGGAAGCTGGGAACCCTGACAAGCTTGCATGAGGAGTGTTGTGATTCAATACCAACTATGCACCAAGAGATTCTGGGTGATGACAGGTAAAAAAGGAAGCTGGGAACCCTGACAAGCTTGCATGAGGAGTGTTGTGATTCAATACCAACTATGCTTGGATTCCAAATCTGAATCTGGCCAGTGATCCTTTCAGGTGCCACGGTTCACCTCCCATAAGTTTTGTTCTCTTATAGTTAAATTGGGATATGCAGACTATACCGGTTTTGTCAGCAATGATCCTTGGAATCGAGTTCAATCGCGATCTTTAAACAATTGAATTCAATGAGTTCCTCTAATTTCCTTTCAAGTGCATCAGGTCAAAATATTGGCGGGGTCGGTGACGCAGGTTTGCTTCTTAGTTCTCTGATGCATAGTGAGAAGCCATCTCTTTGCATATAGCTCGCTCCAACCCGGTGCTATTAAGTATGGGTTTGAGCAGTTGCAACCAAGGACAATAGTTAAAGCGCTGCACGGCATTTATCCCCCGGTCCGAAACTAGGTAGGCGCCAGGCAACAGCTTAGGGACAGGAGCATATTGGCGAGGAATCTGGCGCTCAATCCTGGGCGGAGTTTAAAATTAAGTTAGTGAGGCCGATGACGCAATGATGCAATGAGCTGCGGCAATTCCGGAGATCACGGTCCGAAGTTGATCGCCACTAAAACTACCCTCAGGTTTTATGGTGTTCTATCGCACAAATACAAAATGTAAGGAGGCAAAATTGGAGGGATACAATTTTCATTCATTTTGCCCACTTCAACCAAAAAATAAGCTTCAAAATTGAGCACAAAATGAGTAAGATTTTTAAAGGTCACTTGAATTTCAAACTCCGCGACAGCCCTTTTGGCGGCTCCGAGAAGTACCAGCCTGCCTACGGCAACAAGCTCGCCTTGTTAGAACGCCGTAGGCAGGCTGGTTACGAGCCTAGCGTGCGCGGTCCTTCCCACCAGAGCCAGCATTGTTGTGTTGTCGTTCCTTAGCCTACACTCTACAAAAACAATATTTGTCCTGCAACATACTGGTGTGCATCATTCCAATGTGCTTTGTATGTGCGTAATATAACCTTAAGCTATTTGAGAAGTCGGATGTTTTTCGAGATCTAGATCATTTGGACAAACAAATGAATATATACCTTTGACAAGCTGTTGTACAGGCCTTGCTCAAGACCTGCCTCAAAAACCGACCCACTGTCTGTTTTGATGTTTCCTTCCCACCCCGAGAAACTTAACGGCGGCGCGTGTTAGGCCCACCTTTGTTATCCTGGTGAATTGGATCTCGACATCCCACAATTGCTCACAGTTCCTATCATAGACAACTCGGGATTTGGGAATCTGGATAGAAGAATATAATGTTCGGAATTGCTTGCAGCTCTTACGAATTGAATTAAATGCTACAGTATGTTGTCCCTTTTCCCTGCCTAAACCGTCCAAAATACTCGAATATGGTCACAGATCACGGGCTGGTCTTTTTCACAGTTGGATAGCTATCACAAAGCATTCGGAAGTCCAACAAGGCATGTTGAACTGCACGATCAACCCATCAATGGACCTTCCCTGCGTTGGAGGGTGCATTCACCTAGCAGGGCGCTCAGTGACTTGCTTCAGCACATGAGCGCTATGATTCGACTGAAAAATGAGCACTCATTCCACTTCTGCACTGGGAAGGGATGAAATATATGCACAGCCACAAAATTCAAAAAATATTCCATACCGTGGTTCGGCGAGGGTTAAATTTTCTGTTTGCATGCTGGTGGATGCATTCACCCAGCCGGACTATGAATCAACCAGAAAATGAACACTCATTCTACTTCTGCACCGGGAAGAGATAAAATATGTGCACAGCCACAAAATTCAGAAAATATTCCATAAAGTGGTTCGCCGGGGGTTGAATTTTCTGTTTGCCTGCTGGTGCATGCATTCACCCAGCTGGACTATGAATCAACCAGAAAGTGAACACTCATTCTACTTCTGCATCAGGAAGGGATAAAATATGTGCACAGCCACAAAATTCAAAAAAATATTCTAAATCATGGTTCGCTATTCTAAAGCAATCCAAAAATCTATCTAAGAATACGTTCTCGCTCGCAGCTCGGAGACATCGAAGAGATACTTCTTCCGGGGCTTGCTTTGACAGTAGTTACGGACCAGACAGATCAGAGATCTGTCAGATCATACCTCCGGATCGTTCGCATCACAGCCATCAGTCATGTGGGATGCCTAAGTACTTAAGCCTCCCCTGGCACCTTTCATGAGCCTCGGTTCCGGGATAATTCTATTTGGCACCCCAGGGTGCCAAAAGCACCCGGGTGAGACTATTTGGCACCTGTTATGTAAACTAATTTAAATCAATGATCCCATCAATTTCCATTGCAGGGACCTTAGTGCTGGTGGCAAAAAGGTGTACTAATCCATCATTTATGAGATGTCATGATCGTTTATGAGATGACATGGCCATTTGTAAGCATGTACCTGTGAAATCCATATACGGCTGGATACGGAGGCGGGGGAACCCGTAGCGTACCCGACCCATAGATCTGTTGGCTCCCTGGCCCGTGAAACCGGTGGCTGACGGTTATGGCTGACATCCCTAGAGATGCCTCGACCACCTGCGAAAAAAGGCAAGGGTAACCTGCGCAAGGATGATCTCAGAAGAGACAAAATCACCATCTTTGAAGAGGCTCTAAGTCGAGCTGGATATTCCATACAATGGCCACATGTGGTCTCAGCTTCAGCCCGTGCAAGATCACCAACAAAATCACCCTCCAAATTTGGGGGCTCGCTGAACAGGGCTCGGCTCAGAAGCCCATTGCCGACCCATGGTGCAGACAATCTTCCTCACAATTTTGATAAGCCACCACATGCAGCACGGACGAAGGGCAAGGTACCGGTTTACACTGTGTCCGAAGTCGCAGCTGGAAATAACAGAATATAGACGTCCAATGATTATATGCGGGATTGGAAGACACATCATCAAACTTCCTATGCAAGGCATATTGTAAATGGCGAGGCGTATCCTCATCCCCAAGTTTGCAATCAATGCAAGCAGATAGATGGTATCTATCGTTGTGATGACTGCACAGGCCGCGCCGTTCTCTGTGATGCGTGCTGTCTCAGCATCCATCAGACGACTCCATTTCACCGCCCCAAAAAGTGGAACGGGAGATTCTTTAAAAATGTTGATCTTGACAAACTGGGTCTCACAATCTTCTTGGGCCATGGCGGCAATCCATGCCCGCTACTCTCTTCCTCTCGTCACGATCTGACACAAATACCCCATGCCGACGAAGACGGGATATTTTGATGGAGCCGGAGGGGGAGGAGGCAGACTGGGAGGATGAAATTCGGGTTGGATTTGTGGGGGATCGCCTGCAATTTGTCCATACTACTGGGCTCTTCTCACGGCGGGTCAGACGGTGCAGCTGCCCAGACCAAGATGGCATTGTTACTCCCTTCGATGTCCAACTCTTACAAGGACAGTTTTATCCTGCTACGGCGGAGAGACCAAGCACCGCATTCACATTTGGAGTTCTTGATGAATTTGCCATGGACGCATTGGAGTGTAAAACAGCGGGGATGACCTTTTTGTCCAAGTTGCGGCGACTTACTGATCCTATTTTCCCGTTATCAACTCCGGTATGTGCTTGCATCGACTTATTATAGGTGTCCCAGCTTATCTCTGATAGAATGTGTATGCGGCTTTCATGCGATGCTCTTGTCAGTGGCGAAATCTGGCCAACCTGAGGCGCGCCGGTATGGTCCATGACCAGACCCGTAAAAGATCTCCAGGCGACCTTGCTCTCTTTTGCGTCTCCTGTCCTCAACCAGGGAGGAATGTGTCAATTGAAGAGGTCAAGACAGCCACCAATCCGTGAGCATTTGGAGCTCATTGGTTATCGGGAAATATATTAACCACCTTATCAGAAAGTTGTACCGGCCCCAGGTTGTTGCGGATGGGAACTTCAAGCTGGACAACCTCAAGATGCGGATCCTCAGGACGATGTTAGCCTCGCAGACGGTAAAATGTTCTCTGTGGAATCCACACGGTATGATGAGCATGTGCGGATTACTCCGGAGAGAAAGCAGGTAGGCCAATATTGGTTTGATAATATTTATAATGGTCTCATCCACTCTAGTGTTCTAACTGCAATAACCATCGAGCGGTCAATGAAACAAACATCAAACGAAAGGAGGTAGATTCGACTGGGATTGGTGCTTATGCCTGCGCGCGCCACGGCTGTTTCTACCCGCATTCAGTGGTCGGATTCAAAGTAGGCGAGAAGTAAGCCTAAACGAATGCAGTATTTTCCCGCTTTCATTAATGAAAAAATTCAGACAGGTCAATATGGATTACGCTATTTCAGAAGTCTTTCGCCAGCTTCCGGATGAGATCAAGGAGTTCCTACTCATATACGACATATCCTGCCAATGGGTCATTCATTGGATAGCACGATTCGTGGCCTGAAAGCATCTTTTATACCGCGAGGACCTGGAGCTCACAGCAGCTGTGGGGAAATTTCATTTGGGCGCTCACATCTTGGAATGCTTTTGGGAATTCTCATTGTATTTTATGGAGGGAGCTGGCCAGGTCGATGGAGAGATCCTGGAGACTCTGTGGGCGTCACTTGACAAGGTTGTTGGAAGCACACAAAGTATGTCGCGGGCACATCGCCAGGAGGTTCTCGACGATTATATGAATGACTCAAATTGGATGGGTACCAAATGAAGAAAGCTTTGACTTTTCTGCATATATAACATAGCAAACGGGCTTTGCTGCGGGATCGTCCGGCAAGGATGACTATAGAAAAGGTGGTAAGCCGCAGTTTAAGAACGAGTACTGGCTATATGACTCACCTGGGCTGCCCAGAACGCATCTGCAGTCCAAGGTTCTTGATAGAATCGAACGTAAGCTTCACTGTTGAATTTGTAAGCCTTTTCGGCGTTCCACACGAAAGAAGATGCCAGACGAGGATATTGAATAAGGCTTCGTGCCCAGTCCCAGAGTGGCCGAGTGTAGTTACTGAAGGTGTTGTCCTCGTCTTTGTATTGGACTGTGATGGTACCTCTCGCGAACTGATAAATTGAAATACAGAGAAGTTTAATTTAGTTCTTGATTGAACACCCTACTGAATGCCGAAGTCCAATACAGCCTGCAATAGTGTGGACGTTCTCGATCTTCGATCTTCATCTCGCTTTATCTCCTTCCATCTACGATTTGCTGTGCTTCTTACCCGTCTTCTCCTTTGGAACTCTCTGAATATGAACTGTCCACATGATCAAGTTTGGACTACGCTTCGCACTTGCATCACCATTTTTGCTGCGGTTCCTTGCCGAAACTATTGGCAATTGCGACTCTGCGGCGCAATGAAACCGATACTTTTCATTTAAACGATCGATGCTGGACCCGTACCATAGCTATCTGCGACCATGTTCTGCTTCTACATTTTTGGCATTTTTCAGCTCATGTGGGTTCGTCTCCCTTGGATCTTTCTCCCCTCTCGTTCTGCGGAAATGCGAATATATTCTGAAAAAATGTCTATTCGTATGGGAAGTCAACCATTGGTTGACTTTCCATAAGCATTAATATATTTTCTGGATTATTTGAGCAGTGCCAACTGGATGACTTCCCATAAGCATTAAAAAATTCCCTGGATTATTTTTCAGTCATTTTGCCGAGAAGCCGAGGGATCTGTCAGGACCCCGTCGGGCTTGGATCTGAGCATTTCCAGTTCGGACCCTCATCCAGAACTTAATTAATTATAATCTGAAGTGGGGGCCCCCAGTACCGCTCCCCAGGCAGCGCCTGATGTCTATGCTGTGGCCCTTGACCCATTGCTGGGCACCGGCATCATGGTAGCCACACTCGAATCAGGCCATGTCGAAAAACTTGACAACATGCATCAATCGATACGGACTGGCCGTTTTAATGCCCAGGAACATACATTGACAGGGATTTTCCTCTCATTCTAGGTTCATTCAGCATCCCACAGACAGTGTTCAACAGCTCAAGCCAAACCATATACCCCAAAACCACTGCCAATGATATTTTGTTTAGTGTCTATTTGCACAAAGGCCAGCTTGTTGGCCATCAAGCAATTTCCCAAGAACATCCATTCCAATCACCGCCAGACATATTTCTCTCAAAGATGCCCCCCACCATTGATACCTTGCAATCAAGCTATATCAAGGAATTATCGGTGCATTTGCTGAACAAGGCTGGTAGCATTATGCACATTTCCAAAGGCTCATAACTTGACAGACTATGCAACAAATCCGGGATTGCTATCAAGTGCTGAAGGCGGAAGGGCTTCTCGAGTCGGTCCGTGATGCGGAGCGGTGCTGCACAGCGCTGAAGAATTCGTACACCCCGAGATCCAAGCCTCCGAAGTGCAGCAAGCCCCCAATGCCTTACGCCCACTGAGTCATTTCCCGTTGATTGCGGAATCCACGTTCGGCTGAATCACGAGATATGGTGCCGGTCACTAGCTGCCGCACCCTCGTGTTTGAAATTTTGTGGTCTCAAATTTAATCCAATTTCTTATCCCTCTACCAAATGTCCTCCTTTTGAAGATAGAAGAACAACTGCAAGAGGAATTTTCATTTACTTCAAAACTGAGTGAGCAAAAAAAAAGTTATTCGCCAAATTGGCGACATGTGCGTAATATATTCAAAATTGTCCGTTAAAGCTGTAAATAGGCGCAAAATGACGGTACAATGTTTTACTAGTCAAGCCTCTAACTCCTGAGAGCCTTTTTGCCTTAAAAGCCAGAAGTATGACATATTTTGAACCCGAGACATAGTATACGGTAGCGAGAAGGAGTCATCAGGCGGAGTTATTGGTCTTCTTCAATTGAATTAGACTTCTTGATGTTCGGCGGTGATGGTACGTACTACCGGGGAAAGACGTGACCATGCAGATTCCCATTCCCACCTACCTTTCCCGTCCCACATGCCTCCCAAGGCTCGCCATTCCCTCCACGTACAAAGTGCTCTTGTCACTGGCAAGTCATGGATGTTGTAAAAGCACATACACTTATGTGTCATCCTCTCTAGCTTACTCCCTGTTTCGCGGGCATTCAAAACAAAACCAAAAGATCAGGGCGTACGTAGAGGGGAACACCAAGGAGCGCATAAAAACAAGCCAAATTGCTGATTGGATTTGTGAATATCTTTCTGGGAAACATTCATTCTCATCTGATACGTCTCATGCAGATCACTTGCACAAAGTCCAGCCTGGTCCAACCATTGTTGGTGCTGTATCAGGGCATCCTGGTGAGGCCACCCCACTCTCTTTGGCAGCCTTATGTCTGCGCACTTTGTTGTCTAATCATTAAGCAGGACAAAAATGGGGCATGTCCATCGAGGAGCGAAAGCAGCAGCTCCGCAACGACCCTTTGATTAATCCCAACAGTGTGAAAGGTGGCAAAGTCTGGTGCAACGGTTGCGAGAAGCCAGTCCAACTTGGCAATTCATTCTATCTGGAGAATTGGAAAAAGTACTGGTAGGTGCAATGCAGTCCGCTATTTGTTTCATTTCCCATGACAGTATATTTCAGGATCTTGCGTTAGTCACATTTCTTTCTCATCTGTCGACTTGGATTTTCACGGTTTTTAACACAGACCGTTCCGCTGAAGGAGAGGCAGCAAACTCAAGTGGGTCGCAGGGCATAAATTGTAGTAACGAAAGTCCGCATTCGTGAATCAACCCTGATACTATTTTATAGCCGCGGCCCACGTCTCCTCTTCTCACAGCGAAACGAGCGGCGGAAATGAAATCGCTATGCCCAGACCTATTGCCGAAGGCTCTCTTTGCTCCAAGAACTTCGTTTGCCCGACGCTGTCCCACACTGCTTATGACGGGACGCCGGCCGCCGGCGGGCCGGCAATTCCCGAAGCAGCGCCCGTCGGGGAGCCGTCGGCGGATCACGGACCGACAGAGGACGTCCGACTCGGAGTTGTTGCGCTCGTTGGCGTTGTGGATAAGGCGAGTAGCCATTCAGGCGACGGATTTTTTACTCATGCCAGTATCGCCAGACCGACGCTAGTAGTAGTACGTTGCAGCCGAGGTCATCTGACGCATCCGGGCACAATATACCGGATGACGTTCCGATTACCGGAGTAGGTAAACCGCTGGGTGCTGATGACCTGGCGATCCCCTCCCTTCTTCCTACGATGACACAGTGGCCTATTCCACCTGAGCCCGTCCTTCCGACAGCTGCCACGCCCCATTCCCGTCCAGGAGCCGGTAAGTCCGTTCACAACGTTCAAAGTCCTCTTAACACGTCATCGCACAGAGAACACCAAGAGCCTCATCCTGTGGGCCGTATCGTGTTTTTGCGATTATATCTGACTCACTGCCTACAGGAAACCTGGGCCATACGCATTCGGGTACCCGACTGCCGGAGAAGTAAGATCAAAACGACAAGTGTATCAGAGACCTTTGCTTCCCCCCTCCTCCACAGAATATCCCAAGTGACAGGGCTAAACGGGTCACGATCCCTCCCCCCCTTCCGCCCACCACGATTACACAGTTGTCTAACGCCCGTAAGACTGCCCCATCACCCTCTTTTCTCGACTGTCGAAGCCAACGGTATGATACGTAGAATCGGGGCCAGATTCTCATTCAGATAATAATCTGCCGTCTTCGGCAGGTCCCGGTGCCGCAGGTCCCGGTTCGTCATCGGTCCATTTTGAATACCCCTTGATTGATGCATCATTGCCCCAGCTGATATACTGGACGCTTTCCCCGAAGACACTAACTTCAAGAGTGCCATTTATCAAGTATCGCTTCCGCGAACTACGTTCTTCTCATTTTAATTTAATTCTTGGTTCCGTTCCTTAGGGATTGAACTAGTCAGGGTCCACTGGTGCGTCGCGATGTGGCCGGTCCCGGGAGCTGAACGAACACACTGTACGTTTTAGATGACACAACATCTGCCCAGCACGGTATGTGGTTCCCCCTTCCGCTCATTGGGTTCGCTGGTTGAATAGCGTATGGCGCCTCAGCGACTGCGGCAGCAATTGCATTTTTCCAAATGTTTGGGCATAGTGAGTCCCTTGTTGTTTCTCTTGTTATCTATCTTCTTATCTGACGGTCAATTTAGGCCTTTATCACACTCCAAAAAGATCCTATGAGGAACAATGTTTTCACGAATTCTTTCTGTCAAGCCAGAATTCCAGTTCGGCCATTCGTGGATACCCCATTGATGGATCCGGATGGATCTACTTTGCTGTTGTCGGTAACGGGAGCGACCGAAAGTTTGGGAAGGTGTACCTTTGCGCCCCCTTGACATACTCAGAAATGGCTGTCGAGTTTGGCCGCCAAGGCAACGCCAGTGCAGTGACACGATCGGTATATGAGCATGGTAGATTCAGTCGGAATGCCCAGCTCAAGGGCCTGGAGAGTCATTTTAGAATGATTTTGGTATTCGGACAGTGGTGAGTTCTCGCTAAAGTGTAAGAAAGACATGCCAACTAAAAAAAAATTGCATAGCCGGGATGGCAACCTGGTTTGGTTTAACTGGATAATGCCGGCCAATCCGACGGACATTCTCTGGCGGCATCACCAGTTGGAACTAGCATTGTCATTTGCGGTGGGGAAAAATCAGGCGGACCTTGGACGCCTCTTGGACTACCTGTGTCCAGTACGTGACATGCTTTGTTCCCTCACTGTTTCGACTTCATCATTTCATCCAGTTCGCTGAAATTATCTGGCAAAACTTGATGGAAGAATGGGTCTATGCAGTAAGTTTCTTTTCTTTTTTTTTTTTCATCCGGTCTAAATTCGAGGATACAGTTTGACGCGATTCTACACAAATTACCTTCTGAAGAGGACAGGGCCGCTTACTGGCAGCATCATCGAATGTACTTCGAGAGTATGGCCCTTGTGGAGTATTCAGTGCCCACTCAAGGTAAAGTGCACTAATAATGAAGGGAAATGAGCTAACCTGCCCAAAATCGTAGCGCATGTGGACATCTGCCTTGAGACTTACACGTCGTTCTCCCAGATGTATCAACAGGCTTTGAGGGAGATTCAAGAGTTTTTCGAGGCGCTTTGGGAATCAGTTCTTCATCCTAATGAGTATCCCATCCCAGAACAGGTATTACTTGGCAGAAAATTTGGCTGTCGCATGTTTCTATACTCCCATGGGTCATTCAGACTCTATGCAGAATATAGAAAGGACATCTATATTGTTCGTCCTTCATTTTCTCTTTCATCTAACTGACGTATATGATACTATGTCATGGGCTAGGAATACCCCCGTCAAATCAACGCCGTCCGTGATCTCTTGAAGCTTTCCATCCGACAGCTGGGTTGTGAGTGGCAAAGGCGTGATCAGGCGATCAACGTGAGGCTGGTGGAACTGATCCCTAACTACATGGGACCTTTGGAAGCGGTTTATGGGAATCAATGTCGGACTGCGATGCAAGAAGCACGGCGAACTGGCGGACAGCCCAGACTCCCTAGTATGTAACTTAGCGCTCTCACCGCGAAGAGTGTCTGCTGATGGGCGCATTCAGAACTGTCCTGCTAGAATAAAATGCCGTCTTTCGCGTCCTCTATAACTCTTGATTCGTAAATACGGATCAGCTCGCTCGAGCGCACCTTTGTACCTTCATCCGTCTGACCTTGTGCCTCAAATATATGCAGTTCATCATCACAACTTGGGGGATAGGTCTTGAGAACGAAAACGACGACGACGCAGGCCCCCAGAAGGAACAGACTGATGGCGAGGACGAAGATGACCACGAGCGCCACAACGGCGGTGAGAACGATGAGCGCGGCGACGAGAATGACGGCGTACATCAATTTCTAAACTGCTATATCTCCGCCGGGGGGGAGCCTGACCACGATACCGCGCCCCAGGCGAAGAATGGTTGGGGTGTGTCGCAGTGGACTTGTTTTTATTGCCCTCTTTGAACTTTGAACCTTTCCATAGAAAAAATCACGAAGTACTTTAAATACTTCCCCGTCTTGCACCGATTTCTCGCTGCGCGTTCCAATATTATTCCGCCTGTGATCACAACTGGTTTTGGGCGGAGGGTCGAAAGGTTGTGCATCTGCAACCCCTACACAGCACCATGTCGCGGACGAGTTAATCGACCCAGCCCTTCAGAATTTTTCAACCCCTCCCCGAGCGCAGCGGCCGGAGGTTGAATCAAGTCCGATCGACCTCTCGTCATCGCCGATCCCCGCGGACTCGAAACCGCCGCGCGGCAAGACCGTTCCGCTCTCCTCGACATTCCGGACCGCGGTCAATCAGGTGAAACCTACTGCGACTAACCAACCACAAAGCAAGGAAACATTTGAAGATAGTCTCATCGAGATCCAGATGTAAGTCGTTCTTTGTATGAGCGTAATATTAGAGGAAGTCAAACATCGCTTTTTTCAACCGATTCAGCGATGAAGAATCGGCCTGAGGTTTGACCACCCCTATTCTCACCTTGATTTTGTGCACGATTCCCTTTAAATCGTGACTTGAAATTTACACCATGATCAACAGCGTTCATGCCCCGACTGTGCGCGCGCCAGGCTTGGGCTCGCGATGTCCGGAAGGCATTTGTCTAAATGCAATTTTGGAAAGGAACGAGTAAAAGTGAATGGAAATGGAATTGAGATCGAAGTAAGAAGTTGGGCAGACAATGTTTGCAATTGAGAAAAGACGCGTCCATTGTCGCGACACGCAAATCCTGCGTACGGCAACCGGCCCGCGAATTCAAACTCCGCCGGTATCTGGATATTGGTATCTCACACCGCCATCAGTATCGAGCCCTAAGTCCAGCCTCTTTCCTCCATGTTCTTCGCCACCAACTCGGATGCTCCGCGAAACGATGTCGCGCTCGCTCGCGTATGGAAAGCCGGAGCACCACGCTTTGAAACAAATGATTTGATCAAATGCCGAACATTGGGCGCTGTCTTCCCGAAGTGGATTTGAGATCAAACTAGCTCTATCGTGTCCTGTGGAGGCTCTGAGTAGCACTACGCACACTCAGAAATTTATTTGATTCGGTGGCTTCTATACCCTTTCAATAGAAGTGACCAAAACCGCTATTTCCTGTTATTGTGGAAGCACAAGCACAGAGAGACGGTTAATCCTGTGAGTTTAGGACTTTCCTAAGGTCTCATGACGTCTATATCGATATAAAAAATTTAATTCCATCGTCTCGCGCCCGATAAGGCATTCTATAATTTCCTTGAGCGCGGGTTTTGATATCCCCGAGATGCCCGAGGTAAGTCGAACACGACATGTCATGCTTTACATAACTGGAGAACGGGTTATAGTGAGTTTTCCTGGGATTCCTCAACTGTTGGTTTGCTCCAGGCTCAAATGTGCCAGATCCCCGGCTGGCCTCTTGGCCTGGAATATCATTTTAGCTCGACAACAGTGCTTCACTATATCATTTAGGTTGAATAATTCCCTTGGCCAGAACACCCCAATTACAATACTACAGATCCTCTACTAATGGACCACCCCTCTCTGTAGGCCTGCAGATCAAATTGGGCAGTACAGCGGGTACATTCACCTTTACAACCGTAAGCAGTGACTTGATGGTTGAACTGATCTTAAAATTCAAGAATGAGAAATAAATGGATGGATGAGGCTCCACACTAATCCAAAGATGAGTATCACAAGCTGAAGCACTTGATGAGACCTCAAGGAAGCCCAAAAGTCCATCTAGCACTTCGCATTATCCTTTGCGACATCCATGATGCTGTCAAAATCCGAAAAAGCGGGGCTGTGTACCTCCCTTTCAGGTTAAATTTGACACAGTTCTTCAGCCCTCTGTCCCTGGTAGTATTTCGCTTGGTTTTAGCTGCGTGAACAACTCTACAACAAAAGCAATCACGCTGGGACGAGTCACGGCACGGCGTCGGCTATCATGCCGAAACTGATAACATCACTTGTTTCAGAGCGTGGTGCTCCGGCTTTCCATACTCGCCCGCCAAGCCCGAACTATGCGCCTCCCGGATCAACGGATAACTGTCAAAACGATTACCCTGTCAAAATTCGGCATCTTCCGTTACGTTCGACGTCGGTCTCACCCACTCCGTACCTGCCAACTCGTGGTCCGCCCTGACGTCTGACATAGCTATCTTACTTCCCGATTCATTCCCCTTAATATACAGTCCATTATACGTCTCATTTCCCCTTTTTCAACCTCAACCTCGCCGCAATTATTATGTCTTGGCTAATTTCCGATTCTCCACTATTGTCCTTTTGTTGTTCGTCTAGTTCCTGACTCTTGATTAACCGTTCTTTAACGATATCCTACGAAACCTGTGCAACATCCCCATATAACCCAGCTGCTTTTTACTTTCTCTCGTCTTCTGGCACAATTATCCCCGTTTGTCGGCAGCAATATCCACGGTATACACATCCCATGACCCACTACGCACTGCGCCGTTCCACTTTCGAAATTTCCCGCAGTTGTGCACTGTAGCTCCGTCCGTCTGTACACACCTCTTTCGTCTTCATTGTGCCTTGAAGCCGCTGCGCAACTCTCAAGCTCCCCGCCGCAGCCTCTTTCTCAAATCCGCCTTATACTTACTTGGGTCTGAATCAACTTTTGTCCACCAATTAACCTGCTCGTTTTGCTGTGCTGTATCCCCATGTAACCTTTCTCCTTTTGTCCTTCCTCCGCCCGTGCTCTTCAATTAACCCCTTTTGTCGTCGTCTTTCCGATTTTCAACACTGCCTTTTCATTTGCCGTCAAACAGCTGACCCACACGCAGCTTTTTTCTTGACAGGTCGCAGTCAATCGCAGCCATTGCGTTTGACAGCGCAGCATGATTATATTCATCAGGCCGGGCGCCGGCCACGTATACCCCCCGGCAGAGTCTTCACATATAAAAACGGCGCGAATGGAACCCCTTCATCCACTTTGCTCCTCGAATTTATTTTCGCTTTTGGTCTGATCTCTGGATCTGCTGCTGCGGGGGATAGTCCTGTACTTGGGTTCGACTCACAACTACTACTCAAGCCTGGGCATCCACTCAATCATCCTCAAATTTTTATGTCTGCAACTGCTACTGTATCAATGCTCTCAATGCTGCGCCTCGGGCTAGCTGTGTTGTGTCTGTTGCTTCCTTGCCCATGATTGCTTTTCATCTTAGTTCTCAACCTCCTCATCTCATGCCATGCGCTTCCAATCCCTCCGCCTAGCAACCCTATTTTGCCGGCTTTCGTCTCAGTCAAGTTTTGCGGTTTTCTTGTGTTTCCGTTGTTCACTCTGGCTGGCAACGATTTATGAACACAATTCACACCTTCCATTATCTTGAATCCTTCCGCTGTTTCTGGCTGGTGCAACTCCAGATGAATCAAATGCAAAATCGAAATGTTTAGCTTTTAAGTTGTCCTCAATTACCTGCTCTCGCCATTGCTTCCGCTGGCTTCTCTTGAGCGCCCAGCTCTGCTTATTCTTGATTCGCCAGCAGTGGGTAACTGCTCCTCTTCCGCCGTCCTCGCCGTTATATCTCTAAAAACTTGCTATGAATTGAATTCTTTGATTCCCCGTGTCGTTTTCCCACATTGTCTTTTTTCGTCTAACTGTATAGTATGTCGACGTCAACAATATCTTATTTTCTTGCCATTATTGCCGGAGCGAAGCGGCGGCTGGTCTTGTTAGTATGATTCTTATCTTGTTTTACTCCATTTTCTCTGCTCTCTGTCTGTATAAATACCTAACTTACTCTCAATACAACCCCAGCTTTTGACTGCTCACACTGAGCACTGCTCAAGTTCACTCTCGCTCTCGCTCTCGCTCCCGTCATTCCGCTGTCGTCCTCGCCACAGACAATCCCAGACAATTCAAACCAATTCATTAATATTGATGAAACATGCAATTGAATGAACGCCGCTCAGATGACTAGCGGCGCTGCGAGCAGAGGGACAACGCTTGGTGGCCATGGGCGTGCCGCCCAGCGACGGGAGTAGCAAGTCAGTTCCTCGGCGCTTTGAGAGAAGAATACTCGATCTCGTTGACGTGCCTACCGACCGACTAAGCGCGAGCTAACAATAAAATGTAAGCTGCACAAGGTAGGGCAGCAGAAGCAATAATATATGAGTGTTTCAAAATAGTCTAGTGCCATGACACGAGACCAAGTGGCCGAGAGATGCGATGACGAAGGCGAGGACGTAGCGTGAGGACGGAGGCGATCCATGCCGGAGCGAAGTCTTGATTGTAATTATACGGTCCGAGCGAGACCTACCCCAGACCCACGTTTCCTGGACCCGAGATGCGACGCAGCAGGTTTGCTCTGGTAGGACATCATTAGCAACGCCGATGCAGCGCATAGTTAGTTGGAGCCCACCCACATTCTTCGTCTTTTGATTACGGAGACTCTTGATCTGCTTCGTAGGGTCTTTGAACCTGGACTGCTGGATGCGGGCCGAGCGACGGAGCTTTGCTCCGGCGGACGTTCTCGGAGGAGCGGGAGCTCCGACAACTTGGGTAGGCCTTGTGGAAGAAGCGACAAGTGGACCCGGAGCAGCCCCGTTTATTGGGATCAATCCATTAGGTCTAGAAAAAGAATGAGAACGTGAATAAACAAAAATAAAGGTATTCGCACCCTAGAGTCGGGCATGGCGAAAGTGCCGCTCTGCCGTTGCAAGTGCCGCAAATTGCCGCTGCAACAAGTTCAACTGCCGCTGCACTGCTTTGCACTGCCGCAGGCTGCCACTGACTGCCGCTACCAATTGTTCTTGAGCATGCAACTGCCGCGCAAACCTGCAGCAATCTCCTACGTGGCAGTGCCGCTGCCACTGCCACACATGGTACTTCACCTTCCACTGTGTATGGCTGCCAACACTGCCCTCAACATTGACATCGTTGATGCAATCGCAAAAACCCCGTGCCGCTTGCCGCTGTGTTGTTGCGCGGCCGAAAAAAAAATGCCACGGACCTTACGCGGTGACAGATAGCGGCAGTTATTATTGAACTGGGATGTACCGCAATACAGTTATCGGAATGTAAGCTGCCGTGTGAATCTCTGGTCAGAATAAGAGGTGAGAAGTACGCAGTTTTAATAGAATCTGTATTTGAACCGGTCGTCCAACTTGGATGAAAGGGGGATAAAATACAGTTCAGGGCCTTCAGAAGCGACCATTATTTCGCCATTGCGGCTCTCGAAGTATGCTGAATCCGGCAATTACAAATTGGCAAGCCTACAATGAATGTTGAAATTAAATTGAAGAGCCGCAGATATGAGAGTGACAAACCACGCTCATTGATGCTCGTAGGGGCATTTTCTGTGACCATACCATCGAATTGCGTACTTAGATTGTCTGTGGGCATGAATTTTGGCAACTGACCCGGTTCTACGATTGTTGTGCTGCGGTCGGTGTTTTTGCATTGCGGACGACTTTGCGGATAGCTTGACTACAAGGTACAAACTTGGGTTTTTGAACTTACCCAGGAGTACATTTAGTTCATGGACTAGAGTCGTTGGATGGGATAATCCCAAAATACATTCTTGGATGGAGAGGCAGCAGCAATGCAAAAGTGCCGCTGCATTGTGGCTGTGTTGCCGCAGAAGTGCCGCAGACGTGTGCACGACGCTGACCTTACCAAGGAGTGGCAGGCTATCAGCTCGGAATAATCAGAATTGGCATTGAACATGAGATAGGCATTGCTTTACGTCCTTTGGAGGTTGAAAAAGACCGCTGGTTACTGAATTTGAACATATAGTTCTGCTTTAGAAACCTCGAAATGTTGAGACGCTCATTGACATCTACCCAAGGTCGCCATCCAATATGCCTACTTGCCGGATATAAAAGAAATTAACCCAGAAGAAGTCGAGTGCAAGACAGAATGATGTGTCGTTGACGCCACAATTGGTGGAAACGCCGCGGAGGCTCTAGGGATGATTCCACAATTTTGTTGAGCTGCTGAAATCAAAGGCCGTCGTGAACCCCGTGCCTCATAATGTATTTCGGCTGTGCTCCGTGGGGACAAGGGACTTATTCTGAACCCCGTGTGGGGCACGGGTTTTTGAACCCTGGTGTATTCTATTGTTTAGATCAAGGTCATGCCTTTCAAATGGTAGCCTGGTGATGGGAAAGGTGGAAGAGCAAGTTGAGTACAGCTCCAGACAATCAAAGGCAACAAATTTAATATCGTCTGAACCGCTATTTTTGGGGCTTAGCTGAGTTCGGAAACAGATTCAGCACCCTTTTAAACCCCCAAATCCGTGTTGAACGATTTTTTTCGACGAGAAATGGGGTGCAGCCAAATTTTTGGACCCAAAAACCAAAATATATACCAGTGAATTTCCAGGGCTATTGAAATGGCGGGAACACCGGGTAAGCCCCGTGGGACGTGGCCGGAGCTCTCCCCTTCCACGTGTAATACTGCATGCGGGAGATTGCAAATTTGGCAGAGAATGCAAATTTAGGGCGCCACATGGCGCCACAGGACCCAGGGAGACGTCCAGGGGCGATGGTGTATTTTTTACTTGCTTTGTACACCAGGACAATCCCTGAAAACCGGTTGTTCAGACCGTGCCGTGTAATGCTACCTACCTACCTGCCAAGGTCATCCGCTTGGGTCACTTCCATAGTTGCCTCGATTCTTATGTCTTCAAGCCATTCCACCTGGACACGAGTTCTATAAGTTCAACAGATTGTTTCAATTATGATATTCCTTCATTCACCATTTCATAAACAACTCAGCACACCCCCGCCCTTCGAGATCCCAGACATCCGGTTCGTCCAATCTGGGGTAGCTCTTGTTCAACAGAATACCTCGACTGGTTCACGAGTAGGTTCGGGACAAGCCCGCGCAGTTCCGGCCCGGGCGAGCCGGGCGCTTCTCTGAAGGGGCTTGCTTCAAAGTCCGTCAAACAAAGGGGTTGCCAAGTTGGTTCTTACAACTTCAAATGTGCCTCGTTTCCTGAGATCTCTTTTTCATCTTATATATATCATCAGGGAAAACCCCCATTGGCAATAGTCCTGTATTGGCCCGAATTTCGGGGTAATTCGGCCAAATATGTTCGGTTAGTTTCATTAGCGCTCTAGTAACATGGAAGATAATTTACCACATATTTCCCGGTAATTTACCCTGGGTTAGGTTCCATTAGAGCAACATCGGTGTGTGCTTCCGGGCCATTCCTGGGCCATTTCAATGCTCCTTGGATGCTCACATTGATCGGGAGATAACAACGAAAAGGTTATCATTCATATTGCAAGTATCGAAGTTACAGGTATTTACTGGGCACTGACAATGACGTAATGTGATAACTACTGCGTGGAATTCACGGCGAGGGCGAGCGGAGAACGAGGGAAGGATAGAGAACAATGGGGAATTCAAGGCGAACAGGCATGTAAATCACGGCCGCAAGGGGCTGCAGACGCGACGCGGATCGTTTCCGTAAAGTAATGTGTTGGGGGTGAGAAGGGAGGAGCGCGGTGCAAGCACACGGAAGCGATTCGGAAGAAAAAGGGGCAGTAAACAATACGCACCACCGTGAGCTGGCCAAGAGTGGACGCGCAACGGAGCGGGACGAAGATGATGCCGTGGTGAGCGAGGCCCCGCGGTGCTAACAACAGCGCCGTCGGTGTTGGCCCATTGCTGTCCCTGAATGCCTGTAGCGACAAGATGTATCAGTTGTTCTATTCGAGGCAGAGGAGGAAAGAGACAACAGAGACGCACCTTCCGGTCAGGGAAGTCACCACAGCTGGTGGGGATGCCAATGATGAACACGTCAAAGATGGGGAGGGTGACGCCGTCGATGATGGGGCAGTCGCGTGCAGCTTGCGAGGATCCCTTGTGGGAGCATATTGGGGATGCCAAACAACTTGAGTGTTAGTGTAGAATTTCACTAGGCGCCGCAGGGAGTGTTATTAGAGTCGTTTACGCGCAAGCTTCAGTAAAACACTCACGTACCATATGAGGTTGTGGATGAGCGAGATTTATGCATCCAATGGACAATTGACTCGAAAATGGGCAGGATGGAGGAGCGGGACATGGGGGGAAAGGAAGAAGGGTGTTTAACGATGTTGTGACACGATCAAACCGAACCATCCTCGCGCCCACGTGCACTCGGAGGTAACGTCGGCTACATACATGTGGTCAGCACTCAGCGCCCAACGTCAGACGTGCCGTACAGTTTAGGGGCGGCGCTGCCAGCCCTTGTATATTCTGACACCTTGCCCTCTGGTGCTAGTAAGTCATCATGTGTATTGACGATGACTTCAAGTTCCAGTATGTCCGTGCCATGGGCTTCAGGACCCATTGAAACATGAGTCCTGGAATCCTCAGGTCTCATTGCATCTGGTATTCAGACAACTGGGCCAAGATTTATCTACCAGTGTGTTCAAACTTTCTGATATTCAAGTTCATGCGCATTCAATTTTTGTCGTCGAGGATACTTTTGATGTGCATATCAGTAGTAATCAAGGCAACTTTGGTAACTTTCCAATGATTTCCTCGGTTAGCCTTTTTTCGGTCAGATTTTCTGGTCATAAACTTATTAGGGGGAAATTTGCAGCAAATTCGGAATGTAGGTTTTTCCTGATGATACTTCCTAGCCCTGACCTGCTATTTTTTTCCTCTTGCAAAACTGTCTCACCGACCTGGTTTGTCCCCATCAATCTGATCACTGGCCTTTTACAAAGGTTCTGCTCTGGAGGTCTGGGTAATGGCTTTTGCAACACAGTCCAGTGAGGTATTCTATGAATACATGTCTTGGGAATCTGCTGCAATATTCTTGGATTTATCCCGTGAGCCCTGCGAGATAATTGGCGACATCAGAAGAGACAAGTCAAAATGTCACCAAAAGTAATTGCCTTTCTAAGGATTTCCAAGCCTTCCATGGCAAAATTCCATCCAGTAAATGGTGTCTCATAGCATATCATCCTTGCACTTCACTCGCTTTCCCTTCAGAAGCCCCAGCACTTGACGTATTTAAGGTTTGAATTGGCGTGTTGCACGGATCTGGCAAGCAAGGGCAATGGACACAATCAATTCTCTAGATTGATATTCCGAGCTTTGGAATACGTTCTCTCGCCAAGTTTCAGTGAATTTAACCTTGTAAACCAAGGCACAATGCCGTTGCTTACAGGAGGATCATAGTGTATCCTATGGACGGAGCCGGACAGCTCTTGCCCCCCACTGGCCGCAATGGGACAAGCCCCGCTTCGCAGAGAATGTGACCAAGTTTATGATTGAATTCTTGGGAACAGCCTTCAGTGAGTGTCGAGCATTCATAACAGTGAAATTTTCATTACTGACTTGCAAAATAAAGCCCCACAGGAGTGCCAGCAGTCCGCGCTGAACCCGGGCGCGAGCGCCGACTTGAGTGGAGCGAAATATACGATCGCCGCCACCGACGACTCAGACAGTGACTCTGATGACTCCGATGATGAGTCTGAGTCTGACTCGGACTCGGACTCAGACTCAGATGAGGAGGAGAGTGCCCGCACCCGTAAGAAACGCAAGGTGGAGACAGAGAAGCCCGCGACGACCACAAAGATGGCTAACAACACCAAAAAGAACAAACCGCGGGCAGCCAGGCTCGAACTCAAGCCCCGGCGCAAATTCCTGCCACGTCACCCAACGAACAGCCTGCACCACCCCCCGCTGCCATCGAGAACCAGCAGCCATCTCCGCCCACGTCCCCCGCCGCCCCCAAGGACGACGACCTGCCCGCCAATAACGAGGAAGACGTCGATGACGATGGGCCCGATGACGAGTCAGAAGAAGAGCCTGCCCCGAGGCGCGATCCGTGGCACATCAGCGAGGAAGAGCGCCAAGCCAATATCGCACGGAACGCGGCCGCCCTAGCCGCGCTGAAGGCATCTGTGGACGAGACCTTGGTGCCATTGCAGGCGGCACGCGCCAAGGTCAAGTCGCGAGCCAGGAAACCAAAGGCAGCGCCAGGCCCCCCTACGCGCCGATCTACGCGTCACCAAGCCCTAGGACCTGCGGAGATGGATGTCGACACGCCACAGGAGGGAGCTGGTGGGATGGACGTCGACACACCGGAGGGGGTCACCGCCGAGACACCCTCAGCACCGCTGCCAGCGCTACCCCCTACTTCCACAGCCCCTGATGTCCACGCGCCCGCATCGAGCACTGCGGATGGCGACGTGAGCGCAGGGGGAGGCGCTTTAAGCATCAACAAGGATGTGTTGATACCCTCGGGGCTGCCGCCGCTCTCGCACGCTGCTCACTTCGCCATGGGGTCGGATAGAGGAAACACGACACCTGCATCTGCGCCCGCACTTACTCCGGCACCAGCACCTGATTCCACCGCGCCTGGTCCGTCGACGTTCATGCCTTGCCCACCCAAGGCACCGGAGTGGTTTGTGGACGCACACGCAAGGATGACCAAGATTGACCTCGGCTGCCACTACCATGCCTTGGTGGCTGCGTGGACACGTATGGAGAAAGCCTCGCGCTTCGAACACGGCCCGCCGAGTCATAATTTACCCACCAAGTTTCGCCCCAAACAAGTCGGTGTTTGGATCGGGCGCTCGCGACGCGGAACTGAGCCGACAGTTGACGACCCCGCCGCCTATGCTGTACAGTGGCAGGCTTGGTGGGACTCTCTCCAGCCTGCCTGGAGAAAGAAGGATGACGACGGCCAGTGGTCGGTTACGGGCGGATACGGGGAGGGAGGGAGGGAGTGGGGTCCCCTCTATCAATGGGGAGCCATAGGTTCGGAGCAAGCCTGTCGCCGCTCCGGCCCGGCGAGCCGGCCCTTCGCTGAAGGGGCTTGCTTCAAAGTCGATCAATCAGAGGGGTTGCCAATGCCTCTCCCGTGGCCTCAAACCTTCCCCGTTCCCTTAGGTCTCTCTTGTAACACTTAGATGATATGTCAAGCATGCTCCTAGCATTTTTTTTCGTGCTCAGAAATAAGTTGGATCATTTCTATCTCCGTGTCAATCCGGCGGTCATCATTTTGCAAAAACCGTGCGCCAGAGGTCTAGGAAGAACATAATTACACAGGCTTTCGCAGGAGAACCTGTTACTAGGTATGTTCCGAGTAACCCTAAATATTTCTGTTTTTTTGGGGGACTGAAGCATCGAATTACGGAGTGCTCGAGGAAGGGCCCCGAAAGTGTCACTATCTGTGACAGCCGTTACTCTCGCGTCGCGCTAATTAGCCATGTCGGCCCCACCTCCGCAAGAGAGTCTCGACGTGAATCCGGACTGGGGAACGCTTCTTGCACCCCTACTGGCCTCCCTAGACGCCACCAAACCCCGCATTCAATGCCAACTGGTCTTTTCTCTGCTCGTCTTTCTTGGCCTCTCCATCCGGGACCTTCTCTTCTTCCTGTTCGAATCATCCATCCCAGTGGTCAAGCAACGAGTTGGGATCTTCATGGGCAACCACCCCACGCTTGGATTTGCCCCTCAGCGCGTTTACGCCGCCTGGCACGACCGATTTCCCAAAAGCATCCCCCACCTACACTCCACAATCATCAAACCGTGCATGGACGAGATTGCCCTTCAAGGGAGCAATAAAATCATCAGCGACCCGCGTTTGAAGGTTCGCTTGGGAGCCTGTACGCTGGAGTACATACGGCGAATGCTTAACCCGGGAGTTTTGCCCGGAATATACCAAGAGAATGCACCGTATTCGTGGGACTATTTATCGACTTTCACTACTTCCCCCAACGAGTACCGCAAGAAGCGATCCAAGAAGGCGAAGGATGGGAAGCTCTCTGTGCCTGTGGAGGCTGACGAATGGGAGGAGACACCGGAAGGCTCTACGGACGAAAGCGCGGAGTTTGCGGGCGAAACAGGGGGATTTTGGAAAGGCATGGGGTTTGTCCGTAACCCTACTTTTGTGAGTACCCTTTATGTTTCCCTTGCGTTCAAATTGACCTAATTCTCGTAGGCACTTGTATTCGTCTTTAGTATAATGGCCTTTACGCGGAATACCGGTACAAATGTGTTCCCCATGATCCTCGGCCTGTTCCTTGAGATTGGTGGGACAGGGTCTCGAATTCTCAGTACCCTCAGCAACGCGGGTGCCTGTGTGTCAATCACGACGATAGAACGACTTAAGAAGGTCCTATCAGAGGATGCAGTCGCACACGCCGTCGCGCTAATGCAAGGTCCTGGCATATTCTACATCATCTTCGACAACATCAATATATTCCTTCGAAAATCACAGCAACGTCTATTCAACAAAAACTCGATGATACATGCTACAAATGCCGCCGTTATCTCTATTCCCGATGCGGACCCTGCCGCGGAAGACCTCGAGGCGAAGCAGAAGCGGCGAGGGAAACGTGCAGCGGCAACGGGGGAGGATATAATCCCGACGGATGAGGATGAGGAAAAAATCCGTTCGGCCTTCGTGGGGCTCGTCATGACCCTCATCCTCGCGTACTGTCCCGGAAGCAAGGAGTGGGAGAACCGGGACGTCATCCTCAAAGCTGCGGAAGCTTTTATGGCTTTGGACAGGCCTTTGCCTGTTGAAAAAACGGATGGTAGGCCGTTAGGGCTTTTCGACGTGAATGAAGGCTCGAAAAAGGGGATAATAAAAATGCTGAAAGCACTGCAGGAGATAAGCGGGCTGAGCGAGTCGGAGTGGGCGGCGAGGGCGCGGATTATTGTCGGGGACTGGTTAACTTCGAACAACCTTCGGGGTGCGCGCAGGGACCGGATGGATGATATCAACAGCATGGAACGACTCGACTATGTCGAGGAGCTCAGCGCGCTTTGGCATTTTGCATTGAATGCGACGCATATGATCATGCGCTTACATTTTGGAGATTCCGTTCTAGATCCCGGATCCCTTGCAAAGCACAAAGGACTCTTGAATCGTACCTGGGATGCGGAGAAGCCCAACTATGCGGACGCGAAAGCGCTAATACGCCATTCTTTAATTTCTCGGATTCTGTACGAAGTCATGTAAGTCTAATAATAATATTCTTCAGCTTCATCGGCTCACAGTATGCAGGCTCAAGAAGGATATCAAACGATGGGCAGACCTCGCGAAATGGAAACCGACAGTCGAAGAACTCACCGAGTTTGCGCAAAACTTTGTGGCCCACTTTACGGAGGCGATCCGTACCGAACAGGCCAAAAACATTAACGATGATTATTACGCCCACTCACAATACTTCATCCGGGACGCTCTCATCTTCTGCGCCTTTGAGCATGCGGTCGCCTTCGCTGATGCTGGAAGAGTCCTCCGTGTGCTCAAATATTGGGCCTTCTCGTTTCGCGGCGCTGGCCTCCACAACTATGCGCGCGAGTGCATGGAAATTTTACTGCAGTGGAAGTACGAGTTATCCCCCGAAATGCAGGCGGCAAAGGAACGAGCCTGGTTCTATAACAGATTCGGTCTTGTAGGTCGGAACATCGCGAGTGATCTCTACCTGGAGCAAAACAATTTCTGGGTCAAGGTTTGTGCTGTTCTGAAAATCGGGGCTTGGAATGAAACTGACACAATTGTGCAGCGTGTCAATATTGCGAAAGGCTCTGGAGTCACAATCAAGTACATGATTGAGAAGGGCTCGGCGCCGGTTGAGGCATTTCGCGAAGTCACTCACCAATTTGCACGCACATTTGGGTTCGCAGATCGAGCCCGCAGACACAAGGAAGTGGATGTTGGACAGGATCTGCGGCTCCTCACCGAAACAATGCTGGATGCCCAGCTGCATATATTGACAGCCAATCGCCCTGTATATGCGCCGTTAAAGGTCAACAAGAAGGGAGTTGTGGCTTCGGGGCCTCGGGTCAGTGCTGTTGTGGATTCCTTTGACACCGGGGCACAAGCGCTACAGGGAGGGAAATTCTCGGAATTTATTCGTTCAACGGCATGGGACCCAGCGGCAGGTTATCCAGTAGGCGCCTCGGAGCTCACACCAGACCCCAACGATCCGTTGATTAATGGCTCCGTTTTCGATCGTGTTGACACGAATCCCCTCTCAAGAGACGGGTTTAACGATATGGATGATGGAGATGCACACAACCAACGGTTTCCGGGTTTGGGAGCTTTAGGTGGAGGACTGGAATATTCTGATCATATTTAACTACGCACGAGAGTAAAGTAAATTAAATGTACTGTCTACTTGTTCTGGCTCGGATTACTCGGGGCTTGGGGGGTAGTAGCGGGGTGGTAGTGTATACATAGGATATTGTGGATAATACATACTGTTAGCTGCGTACATGTAGGCTGGTGGATAGTACGGCATACCATACGGCATCGAGGCAGGAGCTTGTAACGTAGTCGACGTGCCCTCGGCCAATGACGGTTGCGACAGCACGGGCGGCGCCAGTGGCAGTTGTGGGACATTGGAGCGTGTAGACATCGTTCTCGATGGCACTGCACTTGCAGATGTGGGCGCAAAAAAATCCCCGTCAATCCCGGCTGCATTCCGTATTTGCCCACCTCCACGCGCAGTTCCCCCCCTGCGCCCACGCCCCCGACCCCGAGGAAGACGTGCTGGGGAGAAGAAAGGCTGGGCTATAGGCTGGGAATGATGCTGCGGCGAGTTCGTGGTAGTGTTCTGCTGTTTGCGCCGGTCTCCACCGCGTGGAGTTAGACCAATGGCTAACTGTGCATCAGGCCGCCAGTCCATGATAACGGATGCAACAGCCTTCAAGTCCTCGCGCGATGCCAGGTCCAGCTCCGCGAACTTCGCCACCAACTCGGGAGTGACCGTCACTTCGCGAAGAAAATCACTCCCATGGTCCGCTAACTTTTTGAGCTGCGCATCGGGAAGATACACCCGTTTTGAGAGAAGAGAACGGCCGCCAGCACGGGTGGCCTGCTTTTTAATTCGCCATTTGTCCAGGGCAGTTACGAGGTCGTCTCGCTGCTCCTTCGGAAGCTGGACTTTGTGCGTGAATGGACAAAAGGTCGGTCTAGCGGGGGAGTTTGGGTTGCCAGCCGAGCTATGGGAGTCTTCGGAGGAAACGGAATCCATCCGTCGTCGTCGGGAGAAGGTGGGAATGGGGAAGAGGAAGTCTGATGCAAAGGCCTTCAGCCGTGCATCATGACGGTCCGATGCTGGATAGCGTGAGAGGATGCCAGGGGTGCAACGACTACAACAGCGTTCAGGTGGAGGTGTCCGTTGCAAGTCAAGGACGGTCCAAGACAGTTCGCGCTGGGACACCTTCGATCTCCATCCAAATTCTGTGGGCGCCTCAGATTGGTCAAGGCTTCGATACGTGTCTAAGTCGGTTACAGGCCGGAAGTAAGTCCGAAGATATTTATGTGAGCAATCTAGACGAAGTTTAGAACCCAGAAACAGGTATATGTGCTGCACATACCCGCGTTAACAAATTCTTCTATGGGCTTGGCGAGTTTCTTCCGGTTTTCAAGGTCGGACTTCGTTTCCGGTTTCTTTTTTGGTCCCCCCGCCGTTGCACCAGCTTCAACTTCAGGTTCTGGTCGGAACGCCCACCGAGGCACAAGTAGAATGCACGTTCCCAGAATGGCCCGGTTCCGAGCGGTACGCCCCCATCTCTGACCCAATGGTGATGCGGATTTCGGCAAAGAGGGGAGCACCGTGTAATCGACGTCAGGGACATTGCACCCCATGCCTGCAGCGTCCGTCGCACAGAGAATTCGAATCTCTCCGCTCTTAAACCGGTCCCAAACCAATTCCTTCGCAGGCTCCGATACAGTCGACTTGAAAGTCTGCACAAGCAGGCGAAGATGCGGGGGGAGACATTTTCGAAGAGTTTCCACCGCAGTCGCGCAAACTTGGATGGTGTCGAAATAGAATAAGCACTTTGGCAGTGCCGAAGCTGGTGTGTCCTTGTCCATATTGGCGGGGAAAATATTAATGACATTGAGAAGAGGGTTCGTCGGGTTTTTAATGATTCGAGTGATGTACAGGAGGTTGCTGCGATCGGTGCCAACGTCGATGCCCCAGAATGGCCGACATCCAAATTTGAGTGATTTCCAGATGACATTGAAGGCCTCTGTATCGCAGGTTGCCGTCGCCGCAAGGATGGGTGTTTCTTGGCCAATATAATCGCGAAGTTTGGCGAGTCCGCTGTACTCCTTTCGAAAATCTTCGCCCCAGTCGACGATGCAATGTGCCTCATCAATTACGACGGCCTGGACTCGGGCACGGAAGCTGCGATCCTGCCACAAATGAGTGAAGCTGGAAGAAAGAGCCATCTCTGGGGACACATAATAAAGGTTTGCGCGTCCTTGGCGGAGGTTTGCCCAGATGTCCGGCGAGACGGTATCTTCATTGACCATAACGGCGGTCAAGTTTTTTTTCTGTGCTTCATTGACCTGTTAAATAAAGTCTAGGTCATCTTGACAGACACTGGGAGCTCCAAAATACCTGGTCTCTCTCCAGCGCCTTCAATGGGCAGACAACAATGACGACCTTGGCTTTATTGAGTGCCGCCAGACCCTCAAAAATTACACTCTTCCCGTATCCCGTGCCCGCGATCATCACCGAATCATATCCCTGCCGTAGGCGGCGTATGAGCTCGCCTTGCCAGTCATCCAGGTCAAACTGGAGTCCGAGCTTCTCGCGTGTTCTGGTCTTCACATCCTGCAGCGTCTCTTTTTTCACTTTTATTCCGAGCAAGCGATCTGGAGCTGGTGTTTTACGCTTCCGTGGGGTTGGTGGAACGCGATGTCGAGTTCCAGTAGGTGTTACCGGGAGTACTCCGAGCACAGTTCGCGTCGGGGAACTCATAGTATGTCGGGAAGGAATTTTTTCCAATTAGATCACGTCGCGACGCGCTTGTCACACTCTGTTACATATAGTCACACCCGACGCGTTTTGGAGTTCGTCGCGGTATAGCACAGCACACAGACTGTATTTTATTCAGATAAAGGTTGTCAGCCATAGATCCATGCTGCTAGTAGTCCCAAATAAAAATTTCCAGGTATTCATGCAATAATAAATATCTTTGAGTCGCTCCAAAAAATGACTGTTTTGCGCTCCTTTCCCCCCTCTGGGGCTCGATGGTTTCTTCATGTATTGCCTTGCGCAAGCGGGCAAAACCATAGCCCCATTGATAATCTAAAAGATTTACCAGCTAAACCCATAGCTAGGAGCCCGAATCAAGGCGCCAAAGGGCCATCGGCAACCCCCACGATTTCCAGACTCTGCAGCAAGCCCCTTCTGGCGAAGTCGTGTTTGGTCTGTTTGGTTTGATGTTTGCTCTATTTGTTTTCTCCGGCACCTCGCGGCTTCGTCAGAACGGGGCTTGGAACGAACCTAGGGGAGCCAACGGTGTGTTGAGTATTGTGGCGTCACTGTTCTTTTGGGGTCGTGCTGTGCAGCACGAGCCCGAGCTTCGATTCGCGTGGGAGGCGGCCGTAGGGGATGTGGTGTGGATGCTAGAAGGAATGGCGACTTACTATGAGATGTTCAAGGGTAAATTTTGACTCAGTATAACGTATTATTTATTTTCTATACATGGTGATGTCGACTTGAAAGAAAAAGAAAAAAAAAATGAAGCAGAGAATCAAGAAGTAAAATGCAAGGCAGCTATAGGAATCGAACAGGCGGCAGATTCTAAAATATGGCATTACGATTGACAACATAACTACACCACAGAGCATTTTGTAATGTAATAGTTGGTAATATAAAGAGCGGCTGGCGCAACACCACGCAATATCGTTTCGGTCCAAGTGCGAAATTGCTATCACGTGGTATCCTGCCGCCTCAGATGTGTTAGGAAACAATAAGCAGTAACAATTCAAGTAGGATTGAAATAAAATCCTGAACAGGGCTGTGAAAGCCACCCGGAGCTGGAATACATAAACCTGTGAAACAAATACGGATAAACAATGGGCGATTTCAGTGATTTCGGTTGGATTTCGGGCAGAATGCCGGAAGAGACATAGACGGAAGAATACTGAGGTGGGTATTTCTAAGACAAAACGAAATTGTACAGCCTGCCAAAAGGAAAGTGGCATAGACAAAACGAAATTGTACAGCCTGCCAAAAGGAAAGTGGCATAGACAAAACGAAATTGTACAGCCTGCCAAAAGGAAAGTGGCATAGGCCCGATAAGCAAAGAGTATAAACAACCCGTCGTTTGAGACAAATATACCGTATAGTGGCATGAAAATTGTCGTAGTACATTTAGAGATGATATTGACACGTATCTGCCTGGTACCTGAAATTTTTCGGGCCTGTGAGCGGGGCGAGCCCTGAGCCAGCGGAGAGCCGGAAAGAGCCGAGAAGTGGCGGGAAGGGACGGAGCTACGAATCGGGTGAGTGCGGAGCGGGCAAGGAGCGCGGCTGCAATATAATCCATATTGGGTCGCAAGGGCGTGGGAATACTCCCAGGTGCCGATCGGAGCCGAGGAGGGTGGGTACGGAGCGGGGTCGGGTGACTGCGGAACAGATGGTGATGAGACGGTTGCAATTCGCCGGATTAGGTATCCACATTAGGACGGGGGAGCCATGGGAATGGATCCGACCACCAAAATGGGAGCCATCAATATGGGCCATCTTTTTGAGGACATTTTCCAGAGGTTTTATTGATTTGGATCAGAATATAAACACATACAAAGGTCCCAGTGCCCCCCCAGGTGCCCCAAAAGCAGCGGTGCCGGCTGCTTGTGCACATACATGACACTAGCCAACTGGTTGTCTAGTTCCGTGTACTTAGACACCAATTCCTATGGCTAAGGCCATCTATTTTACACTATATATTAGGGCTATGGCTCCAAAACTCTAGAATACAGCAGGCAGTGTCCAGCTGTGTGCCCACAGAAATCTAAGATGATCTGATGTCTGAATCTAACCATTCTATAGGAGGCTGCTCTGACATTGCATTCATCAAGGTGTACTTCTGCCCATGACTGAACAATGACTCAAATAGTATTAATATTCTGCAGTTTCCTCTCTGAGGTTGCAAGAGGAACAGGGCTGTAAAAGTTGGGATAGAGATCTGTTTAATATTGATATACAGAATATTAAATTCTATTTGAGTCATTGTTCAGTCATGGGCAGAAGTACCCCTTGATGAATGCAATGTCAGAGCAGCCTCCTATAGAATGGTTAGATTCAGACATCAGATGGTCTTTAGATTTCTGTGGGCACACAGCTGGACACTGCCTGCTGTATTCTAGAGTTTTGGTCAACGTTTGTTGCTGGTCTGGTCTAGTGGTTGTGGTCCCTACCCTCGAACTTGGTTGGGTTTCTGAAGGTCTCAAGTTCAAAGCTTGTTGGCGCCACTTTTTCCCATTCACAGTTGTTTGAACACTGTTTTTGGTTGAACGACCATTTAACAGAACACCCCGTTTAACAGAACATTGATTTTGTTTAATTACGCAACACACTGCTCCCCATGCCCTCTCCCTCCAGACTGATAATCAAACAATGATTAAGTAGGATTATGTGTTGAGACAGGCATTGCTTAATCAAACTTCATATAGATTCTTATGTTGAGGGAGAGATTGTGTTCGACTTGTGTTGAAAGAATGTCTGGAATTGATTCCAAAGCTGAGAGCTTTCTAAAATTAATCCACTATCAAGGGGCGGCGGACTTACCTCCCCTCGACCTCGATTGATGCACATATGGTCCCAGAATAAATGTTTGTTATATAGATCGATGGTGGAGACATAGACATTCGAGTTGCATTGTTGAGTAATAGATCTGCTCTGAACGATCCTGGATAAAGTGTTGGTGCTGTCAATGAGTTGTAGATGTGGCGGTTGAAGAAACCGTATTTGAACTATTGACAGGAGGGATAGATATTTTGAACAACTCTCAAGTTACTCTCCGCACTGGTGGTCAGAGCATTCAACTTGCTTGAGTCAGCCTGAGGTTGAAATATTGCAATTCGACTGTTAGGGTACAGTATCGCTATCACAAGTCTAAAGTTTTTGGCGGCCAAGCATGGCAGTTGATCTTGCAGAAGCTTGGGTTTAACATCCCGGGGAACGCAAGACTCAGGTCACTAAAACAACCACGTCCATCACTATGTTTGTCGAAGCACAGAACGGTATTTTTGGGCTGGCATTTGGAGGGAAATAGCAGCACTTGACTGTATTAAGCTTTCCTGGGCCATTCCAAGCCAGATACATCCCCAGCGCAATATTTGACGCGAAATTGAGCATGTGCCAATCGATTTGATGGCATTTGTGTTCGCGGGGTTCCACTTTGTTTGTCGCGGATCACTCATTTGCGCGAAATATAAAGTCGCTGATCAACTGATGTGTTTTTTCGCGCGGAGGGCGTCAAAAGCCCTATTTTTGTCGCGGAGAAGCCGAAATCACCGATATCTTTCGCGCGGGAATAAATGTGCATCCGGACCGCCATACACTTCACAGTATTCCCTAGCGCATTGCAAACTAGGATAGTGGATGGAACTTGTACTTCCAATCTATAGTATGGCTGGTCTAATTTACCTTACCAACAATTCAACTATTGCGAGGAATATTGCAAATTCTAGCATTTGACCCGCAAATATGAGATACGGAAGGGCACGGTGAAAGTGACGCCAGTGCCGCCACTTGCCGCCCTGTGTGACGCCCCCGATCACTATTCGTCAGTGCATGGAGTTCTTGTGGGTGCGGTGGCTCGGGCGTGATATGATGAAGAACTCTGGATAGGACTTTGCTTTGGTGAGGACGGGTAAGATCCGGTTTCTGCGAAGAAATATTTCATCACTAACACATTCTAGATTTTCTTTTACTCGGACGAAGGATGCAGCGACTCATACCACGGAAGCAGCATCGTTTTGTGTTACTGCCCTTCCACATCGTCGCAGGTCAATTTTTCTTTCACTTCCGGTCGTTCTCTCGCTCAAGAGCACTGTAGATATCGACCCCGTAATCTGCTTACCAGTCTGTCACCGGGACCTCACGATGAGACCGCCGATGAGCTTCAACGGACAATGGCAGCGACTGTCACTGACCTATTTGATCATGAGATTTTTTTACGCACTCCAAAATATCCGAAAGGTAAGTTCCTTGAATAAAATTAGTGTTCGGCGCGGGCACTGCAACGATTGAAATTCCGCACAGCATGATGCATCTGAGCGGTCTCCCAACACATACACGCACCCTCTGGCTTTCGTTTCATTTTAGCTCGCTCTTTGACGCGCCGCAGGCGTATCAGTGTCTACGATTCTGAGGATAGCTGGAAATCTTCAAACCAAAATTAAATGCTTCCTGAAAAAAATGTATCCATGATTACAGCAAGTACAAGTACGGTCACCGCCCGGCTCGCCCAGCAATCGCATGCGTGCTTGTCGCTGCTCTTCTGCCTTTCTGGTATCATACAAATCAACGAGATGGCGGAAAAGATCGAAATAATGGTGTCGGAGATAGGGATTGAGAAAAAAGGATTTACATTGGTCGAGAACTCGGTCTGAGGTCCACGTTAGATTTGCGAAACGGCCGAAGACAGGTATCAGATGGCATGAACGGAAAGTATCGGAGACGGGTATAATCGATGAGTTTTGACGGAGGTTGCGTGAGGAAAGTGATACTTCATGCATTTAACAGCCCAAGTGCAGGGGGTCCGAGGGCTGCTCAATAATTGGGTCGACCTGGTCAGGTCATGTTTTTAATAAAATAAATAATCATGCCGTTTGATCTCCGAGTGTTTGCCGATATTCTGATCAATGAGCTCGTGACCTTGTGTACTTCCTCTCTGCGAACGCGCTTTGACTTCGGCACGCCGTACATTCCTTCCGCGACCCAGATTCTCTCAGGTAAGTCTTCCAGTGCTGTCAGCTGTCAGTACTTGACATATTCTCATCATACATCCGCGGCTTTGAAGCGCGACGCGTCCATAGCCGGTGCGTATTCGGCACCTTTTGTTTCTCAACTTTTTCTGATGCTTCTCAAGTCTTGGAACCAGTGCAAAGGTCGCACGCGAGGCTGTCCGGAGCTCTGCGTCAGCCCTCTCCGACCTCGAAGATGACCCCAGTGATTCAGATGCCAACATTGACCCTCAACTTCGCCGGGCTGCCCTGCATGTCCCGAAGACACCTGCTGCTGTTGTTTCGGAGCCTAAACACACCCCATCCACTGCGTTTCGAAAGCAAGTCACCAATTCCTTCAGCGGACTCAGGGAGCCCATTCCTCTTGATCTTCATATAAGGTCATTTCTTCTATGTCGGGATCATCATCGAATGCAAGTGAAGTGGCTAGAAGTGCCTCGACGGTGTAGATGGCATCCGATTGCCTCTGTACCTTCGTCGGTTGCGGCATCAGGGAGAGTGGCCCGATTGGGATACGGTAGCCGGAGATCAAGCGGAGATCAAACGGCATGATTATTTATTTTATTAAAAACATGACCTGACCAGGTCGACCCAATTATTGAGCAGCCCTAATGGTGTTTAAATTCAGATCAAAGTAGTGGATGCGACTCAGCTCATATTTGCCACCACACGACCCTAGTCGCATTATGTGCATGATACACATGTCATTGTTAATACTTCCCTCCTCTTCCACATTGTTGTGCTTCGCACAGCTGTTTGAACTCGAAGCCGTGGTTTCAGATGTCTCCGAAATACCCTTCATGTTGCATGAGGAGTATTGTTAATATGCTTTTTTCCATAGCACTGACCGAGTGTCAACAGCATATGTTGCACTGAGTACAGTGTCTATCCTGCACAGAACCACTGCACATGATCTCCTGAAAAAAGGGCTATTTAAGAACACCAGATGTCAGAGGAGGCATGTGGACACACATCACCTCTCTCTACTGAGACCCAGATCACCTACGATGCGGTCCAACAAGGCTGCCAGATTGCGAACTTTCATCCCATTGGAAAAATCCAGGGAACATGTCAATAATGGCAGGGGTCAGCTCAGGCACTCCCTGAACCTGGAATCTGAATACAAGGTTCGGGATGATTAGGAATTTGAAAGCGATTGCGACCTTGATTTGATGAGGCATCGACAATTGAACTCAAACCAGAATCAACAGAGTCACTGTACCTCTAGGTATCAGTTACATCTGGTCTACTTCATAAGAACCATTATCATACCCTCAGAGTTGTTTTCCTTTCCCTGACTAGTGACCTGATCCCGGTGTCATTCGCGATATTTGCTGATTTTTAAGTTCAAATCGCAGTGGGGGATGCGACTCAGTTTTCTCCCCGCATTCCCTTCAATCCACGACTTGTTCCCTTATATTGATGGAGGAGAGTGGTGGCGAAGGAGGCGTGGCGCGTACTGATGATGCCGGGACAAAACGGAGCAAATATTAAAGCTTAAGAAGGACTAAGGAAAGATACAAGAATATTAATGTCGAAGTTAGAGCCTGGCGCGCGCAGTGGGAGAGAAATGGTGAGAGTGTAACGTAAGTACTTGTGTTTTGTTTGGGATAACACTGTTCGCCAAACACTGGAAATGTGTCACATGAGCAGAAAAAATGTCTGACTGTTGCCACATGACCCCGACTGAAAGCGCAGTCGGTGGGCCCGGCAGTGTGCCCGGGCTCTGGATGTGACGTCCATCCCGGCTGCTATCTGCTGAGGTACCCCGCTGCGTCCTACCGTCGGGGGCAAAAAAGAAAGAAAAAAAACAATTGCACCATTAGGGCTTCGACCCGTCCATCTCTTTGACGGGTTGACGGCCCGTCGCGACGGGATGGGTCCCGTCCGTCCAGGGACTGTGAAGTCCCGCCATGTTCTCCGTGAAGTCTGAAACGTCCCATGCCTCGAATTTTGGTCAAGTATGATGACCGCGCTCCGAGCAAGCTGTTACCTGGTATTTGTTGACATTTCCTTTGGGGTTACTTCCTCACAGATTTTTGGCAGCTCGGGGTACACTATTTGCGTCTCGTCCTGAGGCGGTTGCATCGCACTGCTTGAAATGGTTTATCCTCAATCTCTCACTCTTCTTGTTTCCTTTGTTCAGCGGCCCTACTTACCGTTCTTTGTGTCGGAAATCGATTGGGGATTCACGACCACCAATCTCCGAAGAGCCTGGCATACACCGTGGCATATTTTGTGCCTTGCACTGGTTTCAGCTAACATACTCATCGGTGAGTTCCGCCGTTATTCTTCTCTTGATTCAGTATTCAATCACCCAGCCTCTCTGATTTTCCCCCAGTTTTTCCGGTACCATTTGATCCTCCCGCTGATTTTGGGTCGACGTCGCCATCGGTCGCATTTCGCTTTCATGTCCAATCGTCGGACAAATCGGGTCTGCGGGAAATCCCAGACTCGGGGCAAGTCATTTCTCTTTATTTCGTTTACCCCAACGGTTCACAAACTTGTTCATAGTTCGAACTTTATTATTTGCATCTCGACTCGAGGCAGTTGCATCGAACTGCTTAAAATGGTTTATCGTGAATATCTTCCTGTTCTTGTTCCGGTTCACTGGCCTATTTCCTCTGGAAATTGTCTCCAGATCCATAGGCATGCATCTCCAAACAGCATCGCATACACCCTTGCATACTTTGCTACATTTGCTGGTTCAGTGGTAGTGTTTATCGGTGAGTCGGGCCATTGTGTTGCCTGTCTACTCACTCAACGTCAAATTCCCAGCTTCTCGAGTTTTCCCCCGGTATTATGATGTTTTTCAAGTTCTAATAACCAGACTGAGACTGTCTTTTAGGAGGGCTTTAGTACCATGATTGGTGCTATTGCTCGTGACAAGTCTCTTTATGACATATTTCTCAACATGAAAAACTCGTATCACGAGACGGCTACGGGTCCTGGTGGAGTTATTGGTGGTTGTTACCACCGTTATCCTCGACCTTTGTTCCCGTATCAAGACTGAACGCGAGTTGAATCGCGTTGGTCTGTCTGCCACAACTGTTGCTGCTCAACAGGCTCATTGTACCGAGCTTGAGGATGCCCGTGTCGCTGCTGAGGAGCAAGCGGCCGCTGAGCTTCAAGCTGCCGCGAAGCCTAAGAAGTCCAAGGGGAAGGTAAGTTGCCTTTTTCAAGAGAAGGCCAAGAAGTTCAAGGCCATCGTTGAAGACATTGACGACGAAGTCTCTGTATTTGACGATTCCGTAGTTCCCCATGACTGGTTCTGGTGAGGTTGACGACCCTATGCAAATCGACGCTGAACAGGTATGTCTCTTATTTTAGAGGCCCTTGCCCACTGTATTCTCGCGATTGACGAACTGCACGCTTCCTTCTCCAATATGCAGGTTGAGGAAGCCACTCCCTCGACTAGCCATCGTACTACCCAGTCACTCGATGCTCACGCTTCCGTAAGCCCACCTGACTATGAAGGGGTTTTCCGGAAGTTTGCTGAGTTACTCAATGTGAGTAGGCTTTCCCTGTTACTCCCACTCCCAGTACACGTCCCTCTTCAGTACGCCTGTCCTTTCTTCACATGAAGGGCTTTGACCGAACGGCAAGGTCTTATATCAAGGCCATGGCTATATTATCACACACTGACCCCGAATCAGCCTCCGGACCAGTCACAGCTGACTTCCCAGTCCCTCCGCCGAAGAAGTGGGTCTGTACTCAGTCCTATGCCCATGAGGACTCCACAGATTAATATGCCGGTTCGTCTTTGAGCAATCGTGATTGCTCAGTTCTGACCAAATCATTGATTTTTAGCTGCCAAGCTTGCTACCAATGGCCCCTCAGTACAGAAGACCGTCACCGAAGCTCATAAAGCTCTTGGTTCCAACCAATCTGATACCGACTCCATCGGTTCGCTCCGGCTCCAAGAATCCGAGATTTGGAGCAGGATTGGATTCAGCAATGCCCAACTCAGGTACCTCCTCGCACACCGGGAGTACCTCCTCAAGGACCTTTTGCGGATCCTCAGTGCACCCTAGGTGCATCCTCGGCTTAGGTATTTACTCCATCACCGTGGCTTTATCTTTGGCTCAACAACCGCTATTGCTTCTGTAGGGCTTTTGACAGCTTTCCCCCGACCGTGGATTCCGGTTCCAATGTTTATTTCATGGATGCTGGAATGCCTTATGGTCCGCCCCCTATCCCCTCGCACAGACAGCTTACAGGATGCTCTGCGCTCCTTCGTCCAACGCCAGCGTCATCGCCTTTTTAAAAAATACCGTTTTTTTGATCCAAATACGTAATGAGATTTCTTCCGAAAAATCTCGGTTTTAAGCAGAAACGCTGTAGCACCGTGAGTAATGCCGCGTGAGAGCGACGTGGATACGAGCCAGCCTCACTCGAGGAGAATGGAGACGCGGGAATAGTGCAGCATAAGCACGACAATGGCGACGATGACGATGTCGCGCAGAAGCCCAAGGATGCTGGCGAGTATGCCGAAGATCTTCGCTCGCTCGGCTATGCACTCCCGAACGAGGTCATTTCGCTTGCATTCCTAACGTCCATGCCGGACAGTTGGGATTCATGGGTCGGATCAACCGCGCTTGATGATACTCGGCTCAAAAACACGGCCAAGACCACTGCCGCGATTCTTATCGAGGCCAAGCGCCGCAACCCCACGGAACCCGACAGCGTCCCCGACGCCGCCCTTGTCGCCGGCACGAATGCGAAAGACACATTTCCTCGCGAGATGTTCTTATTCTGTCTGGCCAGGTTCCAAGTCCATGGCCTCAACCTAGCGGGTGGGGGTGATTCGGATCATCGACTATGTCGGCCTGGAAACACTGGCGAATCACTTGTTGACTCGCCAGTGTTGTAGGGGATGAGGAAGGCAGTATACCTGACTCTCACCGGTTCCTTGGAACCTTAATCCCACTACCCAACGCTCCTCAAAAAAACAAAAAAAAAGAGGAATACTTACGGTGTGCGTGGGGAAGCCTGATTGTGCTTGTCAAAGTCACGAGACACTTTTGGTTTGGTGATGCTTACACGTGACCTCCAGCATTGCTGGCTCTTGCCACTTTTGCTTCTCGAAACCATCATGCCGTCGTCCCCTACATGTCTAAATCCCGCGAAGATTCAGCGTATCTCGCTAAGGTTGCTGAGCAGGCTGAGCGCTACGACGGTAAACTATCTCTTCCTTTGTGCTGAGTGACGTCACCCACCTAGTGCGTTCCCAGAAATGGTCGAGAACGAAGCGTGTTGCCTCCTCCGACCAGGAGTTGACCGTCGAGGAGCGCAACCTGCTGTCCGTTGCGTACAAGAACGTCATCGGCGCCCGCCGCGCCTCGTGGAGAATAGTTTTCTCCATCGAGCAGAAGGAGGAGTCTAGGAGCGGCGAGGCCCAGATCTCCATAATCAAGGGATACCGGGAGAAGATCGAATTGGAACTCACCGAGATCTGCGACGACATCCTTGACGTGCTCGACAAGCACCTCATCCCGTCGGTCGTATCTGGCGAGTCGAAGGTCTTTTACCGCAAGATGTAAGCGCCTACCCCTTACGCGTCTGCCACTTACATCCTTATACCCAGGATGGGCGACTACCACCGCTACCTCGCCGAGTTCACAGCCAGTGATAAGCGGAAGGATAGCGCCGACAAGGCGCTAGAGGCCTACAGCGCTGCCTCCAATGTCGCTGTCGCGGAGCTCCCTCCAACAAGCCCTCTCCGTCTCGGCCTTGCCCTCAACTTCTCCGTCTTCTACTACGAAATCCTCAACTCGCCTGACCGTGCTTGTCATCTCGCAAAACAAGCATTCAACGACGGCATTGCCGGGCTCGATATCACCCTCGGAATGGCGAGGTTCCCCAATTGGAAAAATCGGTCATTTCCAGGGCTCGGAAATGCCCGAAAAATCGATCTCCTTGACCAGGGCTGTGATTGGGTCGTTCAGATTTATTCGGTCACATCGGTCGTCCCTTGAATGGCGGGGTTGCCCAGGCCGAAAAATCGGTCATTCCGAGGGCTTTATTTCGCCAAAAATAGCCTCAGATTGCCGAGGGTTTTGCCGCGCGGCAACTTCGGTTTTAATCGGTCTCCCGACCGATTTGCCATCACCCTCGGAATGGTGAGGTTCCCCAAATGGAAAATCGGTCATTCCGAGGGCTTTATTTCGCCAAAAATAGCCTCAGATTGCCGAGGGTTTTGCCGCGCGGCAACTTCGGTTTTAATCGGTCTCCCGACCGATTTGCCATCACCCTCGGAATGGCGAGGTTCCCCAAATGAACTGTGTGTGAAAGGTATTTTATGCGAGTCTAATCAACTGTGTAACCTGAGTATCTGCTCTGTGCAGCACACCCAGTCCAACTCACTGCCAGTGGTACAGGAACATTATAAGACACAGCGATATCTGGCTGGACATTGATAACCTTACACTGGGGGCAAAGAACGACGCACCTAAATCTAGGTGCATTTAACGCATGTGCTCCGGAGATGGGGACTTTTATGGACAATGAAATCTTTGTACAGTTAACTCCTTTGTTCACTTAGTATGACATTAATTTTACTCATCTACGATAAATGTATAGTATTAATTTGAAGTATTTATTGTTTGCGAAAAACATTCATGTCCCCTATCCGAATATTTTGTTGTCGTGAGCCGTGAGCCGGCCAAAGATGCCATCATGCGACGGCACGATATTAGACTCGCGACCAGTTCGTTTCCAGCACTGATCACAGGGCAAGAAGATCAGTGCTGTGAAACGACTGGAACATCATGTCATCATTTTGGCTGATGGCGCCAATCGTGATTTCGGACTTGTGAATTTCAGCCCCTCCTCTGCCCTCCCGTACTTTTAGAACAAGGGAGCTCAAGGCCCAGGTTATATAGAGAAAGCTGCTTCATTTTTCATTTTGAATTGATGGAGCACCATTTATTTTTTGGGCAAAATCCGAAACAAGTTGGTCTCATTCAGCTCAGAATTGAAAACTGTCCATCTTTGACTATGCAACTTTTTACACTTTTTCTGAAGGTACGGGAGGTCAAAAATCCTAAGTCCAAAACCCTCGTTTGGCGGCATCAGCAAAACAGCAGCATGATATCCCAGCCGCTTCGCCAACCGTGATAAGCGCAGCCACGTGCTTGGCGAACGGTTGGTCACGAGCCTAGCACGATATAGTCATAGAAGCCCAGACAATAAGTCGCGCCCTCGTGATGAGACAAGGTCACGCTGGCTTGATGGGATGGTGGGAGTAAGCTTGACAGGTGGTAGACTCGCGACCAGTTCGTTTCCAGCACTGATCACGGGGCAAGAAGATCAGTGCTAGGCTTCGCCAACCGTGATAAGCGCAGCCACGTGCTTGGCGAACGGTTTGGTCACGAGCCTAGACAGGTGGCGATCCACGGGGATCAACGGGCTGTGGTGTCGTAGTCTCGGTGCCAGCCTCCCCGACATCCCATTCTGGGAACCCTGTCGTGAGAGTCTGGACGTAACTGCCACGTTTCAGAAGATCATCTTGCTATCAAACTTTGATGGCATTTTCCCACGGTCTGTGGCTCTCCATCGGATAGTGAAATATCTATTTTGTAACAACCACTGGATATAAAATCACGAAAAAAATTGTGGAGCCCCAGGTACATTGGCGTACAGCTTTCCGGGTGGTCTTAGAGCATTACAACTTGTCACAGCCGCAAAATGTGCAGTCCCGGCAAAATGCTGTCAAAATTCTGATGGCTTCTCTGCAACGCGTTCTACACGCGTTCTACACGCGTTAACCACGCGCCTCTTGCTCCCTCCCGTTGACTCCCCACACACCAAAACACCCCCCACTAACCTTCCCTCCATATGAAGCGACTTAGGTTCACTTATACCGAGCTCAATTCAGATGACTATATAGACTCTGAAGTAGAGGCTGCAAGCACTGTTGGAGCTCCATCTAGCCCACCTGGCCCGAATATTCCATCATTTCATCTCAGGGAAGCACCCTTCTTGGAGCTCTCACCCCAGGAATTTGGTGACGAGGATGCTGACCTTGACTATGGAGGCCGGGCTGCTAAAAGACTGACGTTGAGAAAACCATCTCTGTACTTGAGTTCATGGCTGGGCTGTCCCAGTTTTCACTTCGCACCTTGATCACAACGCTATTTACTTCTGATCACAGCAAAATCACAAATGTTACCAACTCATATCTCGGCCGGGAGGGCGGTATTCACTTACTAGAGACAGCTTTTGGGGACCAAGCTCTGCAAAATCCTAATATTCGAACCTGGATTATGGAGAAGGCTGCTATTATCTGTAGCCAAGAAGCGAGCAGTCTCACTGATAGGGCCTTTGGTGGCGGACACTATGAAGATGCTCTGTATCTGCGTGCCCCAGCACATTCACTCACAGTGCAGCGGCTCAAATCATTCTCAGTGCCTCAGCTGCTGATAATATATGAGCGCACAACTCCACGCCTCCAAACATTTATCAAAGCCGTCATTGGGAAAAATCCAACCCAGACTGCCCTCCCGGTCAGCTCGCAATCCCAACATGGTGTGTACTCAACTGTCCTGTGGCATGGTAATTGATAAATTTAGGTCTGTACTATGATTACTTCCATGGTATTGAATGCACGGAGTCGAGAGTCCAATCTGCATGCTGCCATGAACAGTCTCTTTCTGTGGAATGGACAAGTTTCGAAACGGGTTGTAGAAACTCTGAACCATTATGCATTTTGCAACTCTCCTCGGTATCAGGCAGAGGCCATACAAAGCATCTCAAAGGATTCTTTGCATCTCGCGCGTACCATTGCAAATGATCCAGAACGACTTATTATGACGTGCCAGCAGTGGCAGGACCCAGGTAAGTGATTTTCCAGAGCCTGTAGGTGAGATTATTACACCATCCCCACGCTGCATGAGTACCAGGTTGGCAGCAGCGATTTGGAAACTATGTAACCTCCCTCCTAGAGGGATTAGGTTGTTCTGAACAGCAATGTCTGTCCATTCGTATGGATCAAGGGCCTTTTGAGGGGCGAGAGGAGTAGCATCTGCACGCTCCAATGGTACCTGAGTCCGAGCACCAGGACTATTTAAAGCATAGGAGGGAGAGTATAATCCTTTTGGTGTGACTTCATAGCCGTTTTTAAACAGTTTTCGAACAGGAGTCACTGGAGGTGAAGGAATTGGGGTGTCGGTGGGCTCTGGACCATGAATTATCCGTAGAGGGCTGGGAATGGAGGTGAGTGATGTTGAACGACTATGTGTTCGGTTTGGTGGCCATTGCTTCGTGCCAAGTGTGTGCCCATCCATTTCAATACAATTAAACCCAGATATATGGAGGGAAGGTTAGTGGGGGGTGTTTTGTGTGTGGGGAGTCAACGGGAGGGAGCAAGAGGCTGAGAACGCGTTGCAGAGAAGCCATCAGAATTTTGACAGCATTTTGCCGGGACTGCACATTTTGCGGCTGTGTGACAAGTTGTAATGCTCTAAGACCACCCCGGAAAGCTGTACGCCAATGTACCTGGGGCTCCACAATTTTTTTCGTGATTTTATATCCAGTGGTTGTTACAAAATAGATATTTCACTATCCGATGGAGAGCCACAGACCGTGGGAAAATGCCATCAAAGTTTGATAGCAAGATGGTCTTCTGAAACGTGGCAGTTACGTCCAGACTCTCACGACAGGGTTCCCAGAATGGGATGTCGGGAGAGGCTGGCACCGAGACTACCAATGTCGGAGATGTCGTGACTTTCCAGTTCGAGAGCAAGAACCACGTCCATGCAATCCAACCTTTGACTGTGTGTTCTAATCCAAATTCTTCCCAGAGTGTCACACAATCCAGCTTCGCCCCCCTCTTGTGTAAGCTTGCCCATGCACTTGTTCTCAGACTCGGTTCCGTCCCGGCCGACCTTGAAGTTGGTGGCCCCTTTCGCTTTCGACCAGTGGATGGTTGGAGTGGGAAGGGTAAAGTCGGGAAGGGCCACCTTTGCAGGATGGCTAGATATTCGCGCTACCGGCGCGCGAAGCACGTCTTGGGCATGTGTACTAACACGTCTCCCGCAGGCTTTATGTTCAGTCTGTCTTGTGTCTTGCTCGAGTCTCGCTCATTGCTAGCTCCGCGGCATGCACGACCTCTCCCCATTCGACTCGGCGTCGGACAGGTTTTTCTAGATCTTTTTCGTACCCACCGCCAAGCTCTCCCTTCGTGTTCTGGTCTCCGTTTTTTTCGCTCCCGCTCATAAATTTCTTCATCACCTTCAGATCGCATATCATCCGTCGCACTCCCCGAGTTCCGCCGCGTGCGCGACAGTGCAGCAAGAGTCTTCACAATCTCATTGAACTTGCACGCTATCGAATCGCCCGGCATCAAGACCACGCTACGATTCAAATCCAGAATCGCATTGTGCTAGAAATTCAGGTTTCCACTGCGCTGGGTACGTTTCGCCCGTATCATTAATTCTTTGAAAAAAGTACTTCATTAACGCGTCCCGCATAGACGCCATCTACGACTCTTCGCCTGCCTTCCTCGAATCTGTTGCTACAGACTGTCGCACATCTCAACGCCACGTCGACACGCTTTCGCGCCTGTTGTGCCCGAGCGGGCATTCCGCCGAACGCGGTGAGTTAGTTCATCACGATCGAGGGCACGGCGTGAATCTGAATCGGCTGTAGCCTGTGCTTCTTCCGGTTGTTGATGTTTTCTCTGAGCCCTGGATCGCGGGTTAGATTTGAAGCTGGAAAGGCCCACCCAGCTGGACATCCACAATAGCGACACAAGTCGTCTGCTGGTCTACTGAGGATGTATGTCCCGTCCGCATTATGAAGAAAATGAGTATTAATTACAAAGGTATCGCATAGGATGCATTTCCAGCTTGTCGCGTATCTTGCTCGAACCTCTCGCGGACGCGCTTCTTGTCCAGCAGCGCTTTCGGACCTTTTGAGAGCTGGTGGTTAAGTTGGTTTCGGAAACAGAAACTCCGTCAGCCTGGGGCACGGTATCGCGCTGCATCCATGGTGAGTGAGTCGCTTTAAATCAAGGCCGCTCCATGAATCAATATTTAGGCTGCGCATTTGTTTGTCTGGTCTTCCACTCTCGCTCAAAGGACCCCTGCCACAGCTCCCCGTGCCGCATCTCGACTCGTTTTCGCCGTGCCGGACGTTCGCGCGCAGGCGTTTAACTGGGTCTGCATCGTTGCTCTCCCGGCGTCGGCATCAACTTTGAGTTCCGCTTCTGAATGCGACGGAGCTTCGGTTTCTCAAGACCGCATCCTCAACGCTGCGGTTGCCGTGGCCGGAATGGGACGCACAGTGTGGAACTTGCATCGTTGATCAGGACGAGAGCTGGTAGCGTCATCTCGACAGCGCGCAGGATGACTCCTTCGAATGTGAGTTATGTTTTGCCATCTCGTTTTTCTTTCTGTCTTCAGCCTTCTCGTTCCTTGGTCCCACTCCGTTTACTGCACATTACTTCATTTTGTCTGTTTGCATCGCCCGCTGTAGCGCCCAGCGAGAATCCTTCCCAAACTTTATCTCCCTGCCCGATAACATCTGTTCTTTTTCACCGCGCGTCGGCGTCGGCCAGCAGCCGCTGAGCGCGGTTCTCGTCCTCCTTTGCCTTCTTCTCGAGCTGTGCCGTCCGTTTTTTCTGCAGCAAACTGCCTACCCTCGGCCGACGTGAGCATTCGAGCGGTTTGTTGACAGCGCGCGCTCGTTCCCGCCGCGCTTCTTCCCTTTCGCGTTCAGCTTATACTGGAGCGATTGGATATGACGGCCCACCATGATAGCATGGGCGTCGGCGGTTTCGCGCTGCGCACGGGCTTCGTTGCGCTGGGCTTTGAGCTTGGCGTCCTTGGCTTGGTAGTCCGCTTTGCGACCACGCAATGTACTCGGCATCGTGTAAAGAATGTGTTGTTTGAAAGGGAGGGGTATCATCGAAGAGGGTATGGGTATGCGGGTGCCTGCGCCCTCGCGCCCTTGTTGGTTGACGGATGGGACGCGAGTGTGCGGACGGTGAGCGCAAACGAAGCGAAGCAAAAGCGAAGAACCGAAGAGAAGTGTCGTGCCGAGCGGAGTTTCAATTTCACAGCTGATTTGTCACGCCCTGAAGATGGAAGCCAGAAATGAAATACAGAGGCATTATCGCTCAAATAGAAATATGGGCGCGTAAAGAACACTTGTGAGAGCACCCTCAACTTTTTCTCGAGTGAGAGTAAGATCGACCTACAACTTACCGAGCTTCTATCAGCTCGCAGATCTCAGGGTCCTTGTGTATGCGAGCATTGTCCATGACAATTACTGGTTTTGGTAGTGGAAAAGGCTGCATGTGGTCAAGAAGTCCTTCAATGAACTCGAGAAAGAGCTCTGTAGTGAAAGACCCCTCGACAATTTTGACATGAATCATCCCGTCGATCGCGAGTGCGGGAAGCATGGAATATCTGTCTCTTGGTCAAAAGAATGTAAGAATATGGCACGGGGGTCACTAACCGTCGTCCCCGAACAAGAAACACTTCCTTTGGGCCCTTTCTCCCGAGAGTGCCACGCTTTGCCGCGGATCGATGTCCGCCTATCAAAAGAGCTCTCGTCCACGAATACGGTCTGCTCGGCTGTGTACTGGCTGCCATAGTTGTAGCGAAAGAGGGTGCGCTTCGCCTCGCTTCGTTCTAGAGCCAGCTTGGTCAACTGAAGGAACAGAACTAAGTTGAATGTGCCGATATCATTACTTCAACCAATTAGCTTTTTCATCGTAGATCCACAGGCATGTGGTTCAAAATGCGAATCAAACCATTTAATAGTGTTTAAAATGCCATTGCGAGGCATGTGATTCAGAATGCCATTTCGAGGCATGTGGTTCAAAATGCAAATCAACCATTTAATAGTGTTTAAAATGCCATTGCAAAGCATGTAATTCAGAATGCCATTTCGAGGCACGTGGTTCAAAATGCAAATCAAACCATTTAATAGTGTTTAAAATGCCATTGCGAGGCATGTGATTCAGAATGCCATTTCGAGGCATGTGGTTCAAAATGCAAATCAAACCATTTAATAGTGTTTAAAATGCCATTGCGAGGCATGTGATTCAGAATGCCATTTCGAGGCATGTGGTTCAAAATGCAAATCAAACCATGTAATAGTGTTTAAAATGCCATTGCAAAGCATGTGATTCAGAATGCCATTTCGAGGCATGTGGTTCAAAATGCAAATCAAACCATTTAATAGTGTTTTAAAATGCCATTGTGAGGCATGTGATTCAGAATGCCATTTCGAGGCATGTCAAGCAAGAGCTTACCAAGAAGATGGATCATTCGAGTCCAGAACCTGGGGAGCCACTGGGCCGGCTGGAGAGTGCTGGAAGAGATAATGTGCTCGGTCATCACAGAGAATTGATGCTCGGTCACTACACCAGAACGGCTACTGGATCGTGGATCGCACAAAGTGAATACTGCAGGCATTCGCCTAAGTATGAGGTCGAAAAGAATGAACCATAAAGCGTATTGTGATTGCGAAAGTCCTACTTTGAAATCGCAGAATGTCGGCTACCCCGGGCTTGGCAGCACGCTCGATACCGTGTGTAGAGAGTCCGATGTCTGCTGTGAGTCAATTTATTTCAAGATAAAAACAGAATGAACCATTCACTCGTCAGACTTCGCGTTCGTGGAGCGAAGCTTAATGCAAAAGGACAGGATAGCCAAATGAGGGATGAGGCCAGAGAACTCTTGCAGGAGGCAATACAGTCCCAGAATGCAGACAGGCCCTGAGCGTGGACAGTTTTGAAGAACGTTGGAATCGCAAAACTCGCGGGACAGGACGGGCTGCTGATCACGATCGGACAGCGTCAAGGTCGACTTGCCATTTGCTGTGGAGGTTGCATCGACTCGCGGAATCAGGTTCGATTTTGATGAAGATTTGTTTTGCGGAAGGCTTCACGAGACTTGCTTGAACAACTGTTTGGAACGGAGGAACGCGTACGGATTTTGAGCGATGGGTCCGGATATTACAGGGGCATCGTTGAGCTTTGCATCTTTCATATTGAATTCATGTTTCAAAAAATTGCCAGCAAGTTGTGAAGGGCGGAGAGTGACGGTGAGGCGCAATGGTGATAAGAAAGAAGCGAAGGAACGATTGACCGGTCGTCTGCTTTTTGCATGGGCTTTGAACGCGTGAATAACAGGCATGAGGCTTGGGCTGCCATGCAAAAATGGCACGCACGTCATCGCACAGCCCGTCGAAGCAACCCCAGAGTTCAACTGCGATCAAGACTATGAATAACACTACCTGTCCAAGGTTGAACTGAAATTCCAACCCAAGCAGTCACAAAGGATCGGCCGGGTGACTGCAGGAGGGCCCCGAGATGCTGCAGTAGGAGCCTGATTTTGAATAAATGTTTGGAAGACTGGATGGGCCGAAAAGAAGCTGATAAGTATCTTTGCTGTTCGGGAGTTAGCGAGCGCCAAGTGGAGTGCGAAGACAAACAGTCTCCTTAATATAGGAGGTATAATGATAATTTGGGATGACGTGTCATACCCAAACTTAAAGTCAAGCCTCGAGGCCGCTTCTCTCGGTTGCAAAGTTGAACTTCGAGTTCCAACTGGGAATGGGAAAGGCGACAGGAAAAAATACAACGAAAGCCCCATGTCATGCAGTTTTAGAGGCTCTTCATAGAGAGCCCGTAACTGTGGCTCCTAGTAGTGTTTATGAAAAACCGTGCAAACTTGTATGCGTGTATCATTTGCCTGGACAGCGCGTATACGCCGTTGTCAAGGGCGATAACCCACTAAGATTTCGAGTCCCACATAGATCGCGTTCGGAGAATGGACCGTGAACCTGCCCCCATGTCAAGCCCCTTGCGCATGGCCTCCTAAGTCGAGTCTGAAGCTGGATCGTCGCCCGATTCTGAGCCAGGATCTGCTTCTTCCACCCATCCGGATCTCCTGCGCCTCCCATGTCAAACCTCTTCGATCTTTTTGGGGGTAGACCCTCTCAGTCTGTACATGGCCCAGCCCTACCTTCAGACGATGCAGATCAGATATATGATGATTTTGCCGGGGAACTTGCGGAGAACCGGCAGTCTCCAGACGAGTCCGAATCGGGTGACGACGAAGATGCTTACAACGTCTGGCAAGAACCCGAAGACGATGAGACTACAGTCGAGGGGCTCATTATGCATAAGGTCATTATGCATAATTCTCATAGTGCATAGGTTTTGGCCATCCACCGAGTTGGTAGGCCGTATTTTATGCAAAAAATGCATAATGCATAATGCATAGGGTTTGGGATGGGTTTGTGGATTATGAGGCTGAAATATTTCAGGAGAATTTGAGTTTTAGTCCTCAAAAACTCGCATTAACATTCATTTGAAGCATTGTTTGATTCTTGACTAGGAGATAACTCCGAAACACGGTCACAGTTGTGCATGGATGTGATATTAGCGCAATCAAACATGTGGTCAAACATACCCAAACATCGAAATTTCTCTCCATCGACCAACCAGCGATAGGGAAAAAACTCGCGAGGTCAGACCAGCTCCTTCGCAGCCATCCAAACGAGTGGATTTCTGAAGAAGGCGTTTGCCCGCATAGTCTGGCCATCCGCATCAGGATCATATTCGCCCAACCGGCCTACTGCTAATTCCAATGCTGCATATGCGACATGCGTTTGAAGTCGAGTCTTTGTACTATGATCAGTGACGTAGTAAATTGTAGCCTTAGCAGTATCCCCGAGCCGATGAACTTTATGTCCATATTATTGCCAAGTACTTTCAACATCGTCTCGTTGAAATTGTTGACTAAGACATCCAAGCAACGGAGACTTAACTCGCCAGTCTCAGCATCGATCATGGTCACAGGCACTACATTGCTTCCATCCAGATCGAAACGGCATTCCTTGGGTTCGGGAAGGCCCACGCCAATACTTATAACATGTAGGGTAATGCTGGTGATATTGGCAGCGTTTCGCTAATTTGTGCAAATCCTTCGCACTGGCTAGATTCGGGTTCTGCTTCAGATCTGACACCGTTGGTCCTCTGGTCCTCCGGATAGCGCCGACGAAAAAGGGATGTAATTCAAGACTTGAAGGCCTTGAATTGAAGAGAGCCTTGAAGCAAGAGGATTGCAGCCTTGAAGCCAATCCGAGTCCACTCTTGAGACATCGCCACTCATTGTAGTGTCCCGTCCGTCAGGTCGTGTCGCGCGTCAAAGTATTGAATAGCGTCGTTCAAAGTTACCATTTTCCGCTCATTTTTGTCTCATTTTTGTTCTCATTTTCATTTTCATTTTCCAAAGAGGAAGACAAGAATGAAGCACCATTAACCGTTCTTTAAAATTTTTCTCGCTCGGCTGTGCTACTTCCCTTATATTCCTTCTCCTTTTGTGTTTCCTCTGCTCTTACTCTTGGATTAGCCCCTTTTTTCCTCGACTTTGTTCGCTGATCAGGATCAACCGTAGCGCCTCATGAGCTTGTTGGACCGCATATTCTGCGGTATTGGAAATTGCGTAAGAATGATAAAGAAATCTTTGCAGCTCCTTCGCGAAAGGCACCTCAACGGCACAAGATATGGCATCGGGTTAGTGCCTCGGATTGCATGAATGCACCACTAATTCCTTTGGGAGAAGACTGACCAAATTCCATGAAATGCGCGAAGAGATGGGCTTGATCCGAGGCCGAAAGCAAGGCCACGACGTAGACAGTATACGGGATCCTATGCTGCTGCTCCGTGCACAGTACCCCAAAGCTGGCCAGCGAGAGATTAGCAGCCTTGTGTTGCACAAGGAGGATATATGAGCGTGCCGAGGTCAGCTCAGCATCTTGTTCCGGCGTGTTAAGCACTGAAAATATTTGCAGGAGTGTTATAACATCCTATTTTGCCGTCCACGAACCAGAACTTGTTAGGCAGCAACGAGCAAATCGTCTCAAACGCAAGTCGTTTTGGGCAGCCGGTGTCTACGACATCTGGGCTGTAGATCAGTATGATAAGTGGAAATATAAATTTGGGCTTGCGTTGTATTCGGGTATTGGCCCTTTCATTGGGCGTATCAACTGGATGAAAGTCTGGTGGACAAACAGCAATCCTCGGCTTATACTCAGCTACTATCTCGACACGGTGGCCGAGGCTGGCTGTAAGCTATACACTGTATCCATTATCGTTAACTCATGAAAAATGTTCAGTTATGCCTCTCATTTCTCAGAATGATCCCGTGAACGAGAACATCGGGCTGGCCAACGGCCACACGCTCTTGCGCCGCTGGCATGATCCGTGCCTCCTGAATACCCTTCAGCATCGCCGGATGAACGAGAAAATGAATGTTATGCCTGAGATCGGCTGGTCACAACTGCGACACCGCTTCACCCCGGGATTTGAAGATGTTCTTGACATTGGGGTCAAAAATGGATGGCATGATCCAAGTATCCTGCTGCAGGTGTAAGGCATTTTTTCTGGGGTCAAACCGTATATTGACAGAATTCCTAGCCTCGTGTTCCGATGGGTGTTTATACCTTGGCTCCAGAAGGAGTTGGATGCATATAGGTAGACTGAATAACACCGCTAAACGGGCAGACAGAAACAAGGTTCTTCCGCACGGGGCTCCTAACGACATGTATGCATTCCCGGAAAAACTATGGGGTGTTAGACTTCAAGATATGAGATGTCCGGAATCTTCTTTGTGCACATTGATTGGGTGATCATTTTTTTCAGATCAGTGTTGACCCGGACTCGATAGCTCATGTTCGAAACCTGTATGCTCCCCCGGACCACCAAGTCTTTCAACCGGCCCCAAACGACTTTGCTCAACTTGCTGCCGAGTTTTATGTTGAAATTGGGCAACCCCCCATCATTCGGAGTAGGCTTATTCTACTCGTCTCCCCCCTGCGCAGGCAACCGCTGAATCGGAATCCGAAATTAAAGATTTAATATAATTTCTGGTTTTGGACCTTTTCCCGGTGAAAATACACAGTGAATGTCCTATAGTGTGTATTATCTTAATACAACTACACGGTAGGCCATGTGATAGAGTAAAGTGAAACATTTCAACAAAATAACAGTTTGTGGGCACCCCCAAAGCAGCTCACAGCTGTTTACATGAAAACCTGGTTACACACAAATTTCCGTCCCAGGCATGCACCGTGGGTGCTAGTTGGGAGATCGAAGGGCCCAGTACACTGCGGATTCACTAGCCAAAGAGAGATTGTGCCTATAGGCCAAACGAACGATTGAGATCTGAGGCCACAGCAGCCGTTCTACTGACCGGCGATCAAAAGGGATGACCTATCAGGGACGTCGTCCAACAGGAAGATGTATTGGAGGCCAAGTTGAAGATCTGAAGAGGCGGTTGACTGCGCATTTCGATGGCGGACAGGTTGAGCCTATAACCGAAGAAAACGTCGGGGAATCGAGGGTAGAACAGCTGTCCTGCTGAAAAATGATAAAAAATGTCCGGACAAAACTTATTTCCGTGCTCGGAAAGCGGTCCTGGAAGTCAGATGAAAATTCTGAGGAAGTGTGTGACTGGGTATTTAGGATTTGAATCGAATGAGCATATCGGCGAAGCGACCGGACGAGAGTTGAGACCAGGGCGGCTGTCCTGGTCCAAACCATCAAAAAAGTGCCCAAAAAGGAAAAAGAATTCGAGTCGCGCCCTAAGTTCTGCAATTTACATGTCAGAATCGAGAAAATAACATGTTAGATATGTTATAAACTACGGGACGTCTGAAATGATGGCATTTGTTCCGTCCTGCAACTGATCGAGTCCAAAGCTGTCTTCGGTGATGAACCTCTGTTGTATCTTCAAAGAGCCTCTTGATTTGCCTTGTCCATGGTGCAGAACGCGGAATACGAGGTGAGCACTGACCGCAATTGCTTTGGCCGACCATCCTGATCCGGCTGACATCAGACTCGCATCAGACTGTCGTTTATGAAGACTGGGCCGAATATGCAACGCAGAATCAGGTCTATTCAAGATCAATGTGAGCCCACTTCAAGCCTCCAAGCTCTGGCTGCCGGCGGGCTGCAGCAATCCACAAATTTTCGAATTCTCACACGATGATAACATGTTTCTGAAGCCCTCCGATGTGAGAAATGTAAATAACGTGTTAATAACAGTTTGATGGTCTCAGGCGCAGTAGTGGCGGCTGTAATGAGATTAGCCGAACGCTTCGATTGTAATACATACCTGATGTTTTCAAATCCACCATGTCCACATCTCTCTCTAGCTGGGCTTTGGCCTTCATGCTATTGAGGAATCCTCTTTTCATAGGACAGTGAAGTGCTATCATAATTGCCACGTCAACTTGAATCTTTCTCAAATCTTTCTTGCATCCTGGCTTCCCCCACCACAGTCTTTGCTGAAAACTACACGGCCCTTACTCCGCGTACAGAGGATATTTTGCTCGACGTCTCCAGAAGGCTCGCCGACTTACCCCTGCCCCGCTCGTCTGGCCCGACCCCGCTACCGAAATTTAAACGCCTCGAGAAGCCGCAAAAGCGTGGCCACCGCTCCTTCATCCCCACCCCCGTCGAAATTGACCAAGACTGCGACCATGCTCAACGGGGACATTGTTATGTCCGAGGAGGTACATCCTTTGCTGATAAACACGGGGTGCCACTTCTAACTGCTGAACAGCTCGACATTTTTCTAGATAGCCCGAAATCGTACAAGCCTGCAGCGAGAGGTTGGACGAAGGAATTGGTACGAGCGAACCATAAAGATGAGGTGATTGAGTTGCTAAATGCGAACCCCGGTGCGTGGTATCTTCTAGCGCCATGATTTATCTCACACAACGTAGACACTTGCGTCGCCGTCGTTATCCTCGCATCTGATTTCTTTGATTGCGATCGTGGTGGCGCGATCAAGTCAATTTTCATGTCGCGCAAGTTACCCGATGCTGACAAGATCGATGTATATCCGCCCACCAAGGAACATGTCACCAGCGGCAAGGGCATGAGCATGCCCTGGACCAACATCATCTCCGACTGCTCGCGTGCATTCAAAGAGGCGGCGTTAGCCGACCCTGTATTCCACGATGTACACCCGGAGCTTCCTATCTCGTTCTATTGCATTGATGTGGTGCCCGAGATGCCCTGGATTGTCGCCGTCTTTGATGGCCTCCATGCCCCGAAATGGCATTCTGAATCACATGCTTCGCAATGGCATTTTAAACACTATTAAATGGTTTGATTTCCATTTTGAACCACATGCCTCGAAATGGCATTCTGAGTCACATGCTTTGCAATGCCATTCTGAACACTATTAAATGGTTTGATTTGCATTTTGAACCACATGCCTTGAAATGGCATTCTGAATCACATGCTTCGCAATGGCATTTTTAAACACTATTACAGCTAATGTCGGAACCGAAGGCGCGACCAAAAATTTCCTCATTTGGACACATTTTGGAATCCGCGACCGATTCCCTCATATCTCCCTCATTTCGCATCGGATTACCATGGTTTATGGGTCATTCTTTCAGAATAATTACGGCGCAATTAGTGATAGAGCCAGATTTTCCAAGTATTCTTTTCTTTCTACCAAATGACATGGGGTCCTGTTTTGAGTTTAACATGTTCTACAGCAGTAAGTTCTAGTCTGAATAAGCTAGAAATTTGGGAGGGACGACTCTAATGCAATCTAAAAAGGGTGATAGAGTCGGATTTGCAGACTTCTTGTCCAGAAAATTGTTATCATGGGGCCCTGTTTTGAATTCAACATGTTCTACAGCAGCAAGTTCTAATCCGAATAAGCTAGATAATTGGGAGGGACGACTCTAACGCAATCTAAAAAGGGTGATAGAGTCGGATTTGCAGATTTCTTACCTGGAAAATTGTTATTGCACCAAATGGTCTATGAGGTTTAGACCACAATAACTCCCTCAGTTTTCAGCTAAAATCATTGAAACAAGGGACTATGGTGTTGTTCTAGAGGCCGCCTCTGGATTGTGGAATTATTTTGGTCAAAAACATGTCCCAGAAATGCTCCAATTAGAGTGCGTCATGTCCGCATGTGTCATCACTGTGACCCTCATCACATCACTTGCGCCCACAGTCACTTGGTGCACGTCGTCTTTGTCTTTCATCACCACTATATTGCTCATAAAAGACCCCTCTAGGCTTTACAAATGGCATATAAATTCAGTGCAGAAGAACTCAGTGTCAATCCCTTACTCTCCACATCCTTCCGACGACTCATTCGTCCATTCTCTTCTTTCCAGAAAACAGTTATGCATGTGGCTGCATGTTTGACTCAAGGGTTCCACCTGGAAGATATGCAGAAGGCTCACCTGTGGTCGTGTCTTGAAATGCATCATATGTAACCCACGCGTGGCGTCACAAAGGTCACATCAGCCGCCTGTCGCATATCTTACTCTTGTACTCCATCACCATGCCCAGGAAACACTGCTAGAACGACACCATAGTCCCTTTTTTCAACGATTTTAGTTGAAAACTGAGGGAGTTATTGTGTCTAAACCTTGTAGACCATTTGGTGCAATAACAATTTTCTGGACAAGAAATCTGCAAATCCGACTCCATCACCCTTTTCAGATTGCGTTAGAGTCGTCCCTCCCAAATATCTAGCTTATTGGGATTAGAACTTGCTGCTGTAGAACATGTTGAATTCAAAACAGGCCCCCATGATAACAATTTTCTGGAAAAGAAATCTGCAAATCCGACTCTATCACCCTTTTTAGATTGCGTTAGAGTCGTCCCTCCCAATTATCTAGCTTATTCGGATTAGAACTTGCTGCTGTAGAACATGTTGAATTCAAAACAGGGCCCCATGATAACAATTTTCTGGACAAGAAGTCTGCAAATCCGACTCTATCACCCTTTTTAGATTGCATTAGAGTCGTCCCTCCCAAATTTCTAGCTTATTCAGACTAGAACTTACTGCTGTAGAACATGTTAAACTCAAAACAGGACCCCATGTCATGTGGTAGAAAGAAAAGAATACTTGGAAAATCTGGCTCTATCACTAATTGCGCCGTAATTATTCTGAAAGAATGACCCATAAACCATGGTAATCCGATGCGAAATGAGGGAGATATGAGGGAATCGGTCGCGGATTCCAAAATGTGTCCAAATGAGGAAATTTTTGGTCGCGCCTTCGGTTCCGACATTAGCTGTAAATGGTTTGATTTGCATTTTGAACCACATGCCTCGAAATGGCATTCTGAATCACATGCTTCGCAATGGCATTTTAAACACTATTACATAAACCTGGTTGGTGAAACGCCGCTCAAGAGGTGCGCGATCTCTGGATCTTGGCTGCCATCAAAGCCACGCGAGATGTTTCATGTGGCAGCGGCGCTTGTGCGGTTTGCTGACGGCATTGGCCCCAAAGCTCGGCTTCAGTTGTTTTACCAGTAGGAAGCTGTATTACATAGATGTTGCCAATGAGGTAGAATTATTGAGAGGTATATTGTGAGTTTGGATCCGTCAACTTGTTCAGACAAATTGTTGCAACGTGGTCGGCGGGCGCTGAGTGCAGTGAATCCGAAAAATGGGCAACCAAATATGTGAATATCAGAATAAACCCTCTGTGCTCCAGATATTATGCGGCTAAGTTACAGCACTGAGCAGCAGCAAGCATTGAGTAAAGTAGCACAATATGTTGGCGGCCATGGGACGATGCCGTGATCGCCGCTATTTGCCCAGGCCAAACAATTTCCTTTTCTGGGGGGGTGGGTGGTCGTGGGAACGCTTGCCAAGATCCAGAGATCACGCACCCCTTGACGCCGCTGGCCTTCTGCGAGCCGTTTTTGTTTTTCTGCTGGGCCCACCCTGGGTAACGCACGTGGACGCCCATTGGCACCCAGCGCATCTGTCGCGGCGGGCCAGGCGTGCTGTCCAGCAGCGGGCGATATACGTTGCGGTACCACTGCGAATATTCCATGTTGTGTGAAAAGACACAATTTAGTGGGCACAGTTGCGGTTAAGACAATTTTGTCCCATATGGCGATAATCACGTAATTAGCATGTGCTCCATGAGACCAGATAAGATGGAGGTGCAGCGAGGATATATGAAGAGATGTCCTGAATGATTGGAGGGAAATAAGATATTTTGCAAGGACCGGGTACAGTCGTAAACCAGGAAGCGCAACATAACGTAGGAGCTCAATACTCGCCGTTCGGGTGGTTCTGGGACTCTCATATGTCTGAAAATTTACAGGAACCCACTCACAGATTAAATAATTGAGTCTACAAAAAGATCTGGCTAAAATGATTGTTTGACGGTCGAGAATGGGCATATTTTTTCCGAGGGTAAACAACGGCTGATGGCGCCAAACACAACAATATTTATTCGGTGATTAAGTGCTCTGAGAAACTAAGCTGGAGTGTGGACAAGCGTTTTTCAGGTCTCTGAATGCAGCTATGTAAATATCTGGGCCAAAAGAAGACGTTCAGAGGGTGAAAGGCAACAAAGTGTTGCGCTTCTACGTTATTTGCGCAGATTTGGCAGGCCAGCAAAGACCGACGTCGCTGTGCACGGTTATGCCCTCTACCTCTCGTCCTCAAGTGCGCTGTGCTGGTTTCATTTGTCATTCCTGGGCAACGGACTCATCAATTCAATGTCTGCAATCAATTCGGTGGTCTGGAATTGTTCTGCGTCTTTCAAGCCTTGGTGTATTCCTATCATCGATTTCGGCGCTCATTTTGGGTGGTTTTGGTCTTTCGCACTGGGCAATCGGCCAAGTATTGAGTGAGATATGGGCCAACCAATGTTCCCAGCCCGGTGGCAGTGAGAAACTTTTATACGGTCACAAACTAAGTAACGCACGGGCTCGGGGCCCTATCACCGAAACTAGGTCACAAACTAGGTCACAAACTAAGTAACAGACGGGCTCGGACCCCGTTCCTCACAATTAAACAGCTCAGTGCCTCCATTTCAACGCATTTTTGCCAGATTTGGCCTGGATAAGGGAGCACTTGACGTATTTAAGCTTTCTGCCGAAGGCTGGCGATCAATTTGAATGTGTGGCTCGGCGCTGATCACTACAACGACAGTCACATTTTTCACTCCTCCGGGTTCCGCGAGGTGCACAACGTCTCTGATAACGTCGCGAATACGTCGCTTGCCGTCGTCCCTGATGCCCCTGCCTCAAAGGAATGGTCCACCATTTCATTTCGCGGTTGAGGCCGTTTCCGCGGACGTGGTCTCCGCGGCGGCGGACGTGGCTACGGAGGTGCTGGACGTGGTTACGGTGGCGGATATAGGCCCTACGCCACATACGGCCTTTGAATTCAGTTGAACGCTGCTGACACGGTACAACATTCCTCTCTCGCTCACTCGCAGCCTTCATGTACAATATCCATGCTATCCCTTCTCTCTACGCCGTTTCCCTATCGCTGTATCATATGTACATATGTCCTCTACACCGCCGTTCGGGAGGAATGTTTATGAGAGGTTTGAGCCGAAATGTCTGTAAATAGTCGCCACAACGTTGGCCGGATGTTGCCAAAATATCGCTCAAATAAAAAACGTCAAATCCCTCGAGGCTTCCACAACATCACATTTCAGGAACATTTGGCCCAACATTTCCTCGATGTTTACCCAAGGTTCGGATCCCCTTCCCCTTCCCTTTTTTTTTGTCTTCCTTTTTAATGGAATCTGATATTCATCCACTGCACTACAGTATGTTCAAGCTATGCATTCACAGCTATGTAGTACAGGACAACAACCACCGCCCGTACAGAGAGAATGAGGGAGGGAAGGATGGTCTAGCAGAATTCCACCTTCCTTGCGGCGACGTGTTGCCAGAGATGCGCTACATGGTGCGACTACATATAATATTTTGACCAAAGTCTGGTGTTTAATTCAGCAGCGACTCGAACTGAGATCAATTTTCGCAAAACAATTCGAGGCTACGCTGAGGATGCCCCTGGACAAACTGGCTACCTCAGAAAAGTGGCCCAGCGGGCCGTTCATCAATTCGTTGCACTGTGTTGAATTTGGCCATCCTGCAGACCGTTTAATCCAGCCGTCGCTCAGACTGAGATCAATTTCCATGAAACGATTTGAGGCTACACTGAGGATGCCTCTGGACGAACTGGCTGCCTCAGAAAAGTGGCCCAGCGGGCCGTTCATCAATAAAACAATTGGAGGCTACGCTGAGGATGCCGTTAGACAAACTGGCTGCCTCAGAAAAGTGGCCCAGCTAGCCGTTCATCAATTAAGCCGTCACTCAGACTGAGGCCAATTTCGCCACCCTGCAGGCCGTTTAATTCTGCAGGCCTTCCGAACTGAGATCAGTTTCCGTAAAGCGATTTGGGGCTACTCTGAGGATGCCCCTGGACAAACTGGCTGCCTTAGAAAAGTAGCCCAGGTGGCTGTTCATCAATTCACGTCATCCTGCAGACCGTTTCATTCAGCCGTCGCTCGAACGGAGATCAATTTCCGTAAAAAAAATTGGGGCTACTCTGGGGATGCCCCTGGACAGACTGGCGGCCTCAGAAAAGTGGCCCAGCAGGCCGTTCATCAATTCACCGCACTGGAGCCAATTTCGTCATCCTGCAGACCGTATCATTCAGCCGTCGCTCGAACTGAGATCAATTTCCGTAAAACAATTTGAGCTACTCTTATGATGCCCCTGGACAAACTGGCTGCCTCAAAAAGTGGCGAAGCAGGCTGTTCATCAATTCACCAGTCACTAACACTGAGGTCAATTGCACCACCCTGCAGACCGTTTTATTCCGCAGTCGCTCGAACTGAGGTCAGTTTCCGTAAAACGATTTGAGGCTATTGAAATGATGTCTTTTGAGACACTGACTGCCTCAGAAAGGTGGCCCTGCCGGCTGAACCAGTCATCCACAGTTGGGCCAATTTTGCCACCCTGCAGACAGTTTAATTCAGCCGTCGCTCGGACTGAGATCAATTTCCGTAAAACGATTTTAGGCTACTCTGATGATGCCCCTGGATAAACTGGCCGCCTCAGAAAAATGGCCCAGCAGGCTGTTCATCCATTAACCAGTCACTCACACTGAGGCAAATTTCGCAACCCTGCAGGCAGTTTAATTCCGCAGGCCTTCGAACTGAGATCAGTTTCCGTAAAGCGATTTGAGGCTACCCTAATGATGTCTCTTGAAGCACTGACTGCCTCAGAAAAGTGGCCCTGCCGGCTGACCCAGTCATTCACAGTTGGGCCAATTTCGCTGCAGGGCCGTTTAATTCAGCCGTCGCTAACTGAGATCAATTTCCGTAAAATGATTCGATGCCCCTGGACAAACTGGCTGCCTCAGAAAAGTGGCCCAGCAGACTTTTCATCAATGAAACTGAGGCCAATTTCGCCACCCTGGTCGTGTCACAGCGTGACAGTCACTGTGTCCAGGCCCCCCCGTAGGCACAGGTCTTCCGGATCCCCGTAGGCAGACGCGTAGGCCGACCAGTGTGCCGACGTCTGCCTATGCATTTGTCGATCTTTGCCCAAGATGCAAATCTCGTCGAAGAAGATGCCGTGATTGACAAGCTCGAGAAGGCATCGGATTATGAGCGTGGCTTCTCAGGTGTGTCCGGCGAGGCGGGGGGGGATAGTAATCCGTATTTCACTGAATCATTTCAGACTTTTGCATATAAAGTTATAGCCAAGAGGGTAATGCATCGTATAAAAAATGATTTGGGACCAAAAGTGTCCATATTGAGCTAAAGCTGACCAAAAGAAAAGTTGATCACGCTGTGATAGTAGATGTGTGTAGCATACATATTGTTGTACCCAACAGGACTTGGCACGATAGTGAGTGTTCGTGGTGGAATAAAGGAATGATCCATTGAAGGTTACTACACTGTGTTGCATTCACCACACTCTTGAACCATGTTGTAGATTTTTTAAAATTTTGTGGCTGGTCAGCAAAGCACAGAAAGGGACGAGTGAAATCAGAGACCAGGGATGGTGCTTCAGACAATGACGGACTGCCAGACGATCCGATAGTGCCTGGTTGGACAGAAATACATCCTAGAGCAGGTAACATCAGGTGAATCGCATCGAATTCCACAACATACGTATTTTCTCCCTATTTATCTCTCTCTTTATACTAGTTATGGAAAAAAGTAATGGATGCTGGATTTTGAGGACGTGTATTTGTGATGGAAGGATATTTTGGTGGTTGGAACTGGGTATGAGGGAGATCTACTAGGCTGGTGGAAGACTTGTAGCATATTGATGCTATCAAAAAACATTGATTTCCCATCAAAACAGGGCCAAAGTGAAAAACAGCTAGGCTTCATAGCTCATGAACAGATGCAGATTTCAAAGATGGTTTAACTTGTGGATTCATTTGCATTAACGAGCACTACAATCTGGCCTTTTCACATTTTCCATAAAAAATTCCTGGAGTCAGTTGGAAAATACCATTTTGCGATTTGAGCGGTTATTAATAGGAGATCAGTAGAAATTGATCCCATCAATATGGTAGAAATGTTCCACCAGTCCGTACATCCGCCCTATATTTGGTTTTGTGTTAAAACAATGCTCCATCATGGAGATATGGCCCCAAAACCCAGTGTCCATCACTTTTTTCCATAACGAGTAAAATAACGGGCCACTCGCGCAAATCCAGTGTTGCCGGGTATGTTGATAAACTTGCAATGTATAATAATGTTAACGGGACATAAGTGATGTATTGTAGACACTAAAACAATACATACCAACTATGAAAATGGTGGAACCAACTGCTTCCATGGTGGGATCCAAGCTGCCATTCAAACGAGGCCCGCGCGCCAGCAAGAGGATGAATTGAGCCCAAATATGTTGCAGGCAGGTTTATGAGAAGTCAATTGACATACCAAGACTCACTGTTCTACTCCTGCTTCATGCTCCAGAGAACCCAACATTTAGATTTTGAAACCATCAAACATAGGGTGACAATGGTGTCCTGAACACATTGAGAATAGAATAATAGAGAGGTTGTGCAAAAGCCGCACGAGCTGCATGCGGCTTTTGTGCATTGTGCAAAGCCGCATGCGGCACCGTGCGGCTTTCGTCTCCCTATCAATTATGTATTTAAAACTTGTATATCAGTGCTATGAAAGCTGTCGGCATTGATTCCGGCATCATGTGGGAAAAGAAGTGTGGAGAATGGCCTTTTTAGGCAGCATCACGGCCATAGCTGCACAGCGGCTGTGGAGAAGCCAAATAATGACGTATATTACGTTTGGTAAGTGGTTCAACGTACTGGATAGCCTCATCAAAATCAACATCAATCCACTCACAAATTCTTCATTTTATCACGCGGCTTTGCACAATGCACAAAAGCCGCATGCGGCTCATGCGGCTCATGCGGCTTTTGCACAAACTCCCTAATGCAAGTAAAATTCTGGGATATGATTAGAATTGAAGTTTCACTTATCAAGGTGGGCCATGCCAAGTTTTGGACTCGGAGTGTCAAAGGGTCGTTCGATATCAAGGTCATTCAGATGTAGTCTTCAAGCTTGGATGACGAACCTCCAAAGTCATAGATTGACAAGGAATTGGTGGAGAAAGGAGCGAAATGGCCGCTCGGAGATAAGAAATTGATTTTCTCACCCTGCGGCCCGACATTAACCGCGCCACCGCTTAACATCAACCCATCACTTTCGGCCGAAAATTGACATGGACAGGCGGCATCGGTTGTATTTCAATAGACGAAATCAAGGAGGCAAGTGTAAAGGCTATAGTGGAGACAATCAAGTCAGTCACAATCGGAATTCCATTGCAAGACTTGATTGCCGCAGCTCCAGCAGTTCAAAAGGAAGCTAAAAATCTGGTCAGCAAGAGGCGAGTACCAGTAAAAGAGAATGAAGGTGTAAACCTTCAAGAGGATATCAAAGGGGTACGCACATCATTGGATGAAGAAGAATCATTTCCTGGCAATATTTATACTCAGGAGGAACAGTATATCCAATCGGATGCCATTCATACCGGGGAGATACCAATGCCCCGAACATTCTATGTGGCACAAGAACAGGATGGACTCGTTCCGAAGGGTGCTATTGTCGCTTGTGATCCGGTTTTGCAATATCTGAGTACACTGAAGGAGAATGAAGCTCCTCGGCAGATATTTACTTCGATGACCGATCCGGCTAGGGGAACAGATTCAGCTCCACTCAGAGTTGTATATCCTTTGATCGATGGACATGCACGAGGCCATCTTGGATGGGGGGTCTCAAATTGTTTCGATGTCTTTGGCAACTGCGATTGAACTGGGTCTAACTTGGGACCCAGATATCAATATCTTCATGCAAAGTGTCAATGGGCAGGTTGAAAAGACGGTTGGATTGGCTAAGAATGTGGCCTTTAGGTTCGGGGAGATTACTGTGTACTTGCAAGTACATGTAATTCGAGATCCTGCCTACAAAGTCTTGCTTGGGAGGCCTTTTGACATCCTGACTGCAAGCAATGTTCAAAACCAGCGGGATGGAAGTCAAATCCTCACTTTGACGGATCCGGTGGCTAGGAAGCGCTGCACGCTTCCTACGTTCGAAAGAGGGGCACTTAGAAACCTGCAGAAAGTCAGGAATGCCTCCACCGAGATTCCAGGCGAGTCTGATAACACTGCTAAGGGAAATTTTCAATTGCACTCGAGGAATTGATCAAGGATCAACGAGAGTTTGCAGCAATTATTGAGATGGATGATGAGGGTCAAGGATGGATTCGCACGGTTCAACATGCGACTGCAGAGGATGAGAGATTCCAAAAGGAACAGTTAGCTGCCCTATACACAGAGCAAGCTTTACTGTATATTGGAAAAGAAGATCCAGAAGCAGTTGCCTTGTTCCAGGAATTCTTAAGGCTAACAGACCCGAGGAAAGATCAGTATGGATCTTATGTGGTTCAAATTGTCCCAGAACCCGAGATTCCAGGCGCTACTGAGTGCGAAAAGTTAGCCAGGAGTTTCAGGAGGGAGAGTAAACCAAAGAAGCATACCATGCAAGGGAGGTGCACTTGTTGCAACTTCGCAGATTGGGTGTTACCCATGAGTGATAAGCACAAGGAAAGTGCTCCCTCATTGCATTCTGGAGCACCTGTACAAGTGTTTACTGGCAAGAAGTACAAGCCAGTGGCACAGAAAGTGTGAACAGTGTATCAGGAGTTACCTGAGGAGTACCGGATTATTAGGAATATTACTGGAGATCCATTGAAGGATATGCCTGAATTACCTGTCAATCCTCCGGATTTCACTCCGACTGGACGTTACACTCAGGAAAGGAAGGAAATTGTTGATCAGATTCGCGATGAGGACTTCTTATGGCCAGGGGAAAGGAAACTCTTGCATTATTTCATGATGGTTCACAATAAGAACTTCGCTTGGAATGATCTGGAGAGGGGGACGTTCAAGGAAAAATACTTCCCACCGGTTAAACTTCCTGTGCTTAAGGATCATCGGGTATGGGTAGAGGGGACAACTGGATGAAGTGTGCAAGGTGTTGAGGGCCAATATAGATGCCAATGTTTACGAGCCATCTAATGGACCCTATCGTACTAAATGGTTCAGTGTGCTCAAGAGCGATGGCAAGTCAATTAGACTTGTACATTCACTCGAACCATTGAATGCAGCAACCATTGCTCATTCAGGAGTTCCCCCAGGTGCAGAAGAATTAGCAGGACATTTTGCTGGAAGAGCTTGTGGTGGTTGCTTGGATTTATATTCAGGCTACAACCATAGGACTATCCATGAGTCCTCAAGGGATTATACAACATTCCAAACACCATTTGGAGCGTTGAGGCTTGTGAAACTGCCTCAAGGGTGGACCAATTCAGTTCCAATCTTTCATGAAGATGTGACTTACATTCTGCGAGATGAAATACCACATGTCACCGAGCCATATATCGATGACGTGCCTGTGAGAGGGCCTGCCTCGAGGTATGAATTGCCAGAAGGAGGGTATGAGACAATAGGCAGGTTGCGCCACAGCCGCACGCGGCTTTCGAAGCCGCCTGCGGGGTTGTGCTCTTTTGCTCCCAAGCATTCCCATGATTGCTATATAAGCTTCCCTGGACCACCAGAACGAAAGGAGCAAAAGCCGCATGCGATTAGTTTGCGCACAAAAAAGCCGCATGCGGCTTTGCGCAACCTGTCTAATACCTGGCAATAATGGCATTCGACGGTTCGTGTGGGAACACTTCCAGAATTTAAACAGGATTGTTACAAGGATGGGATATGCAGGAGGCACGTTTTCAGGAAAGAAAGCAGTCCTATGCAAGAGCTCAACTGTTGTGGTCGGTCATGTTTGTGCATTTGAAGGCTTGAAACCTTCAACTGACCGAATTGGCGTGATTGAACGATGGGGTGAACCAACTTGCTTCACGGATGTTAAATCTTTCTTGGGTACAGTTGGAGTGATGAGAATGTTTATCCAAGATTACACAGTGTTGACCTGGCCTATCAATAAATTGACTCGGGCTGGTGTTCCATTTGTTTGGGGTCCTGAACAGAAGGCGTCCATGTCCATGATTAAGAAGGCAGTGGCAAGATGCGAAGCCCTGAAACCTCTCAATCCTGACTGGGTAGTGGTTCTGGCTGTGGATACCTCTTGGATGGCAGTTGGAATACAGATCTATCAAATAGATCCCAAGGATCCAAAGAAGAAGTACTATGCAAAATTCGCATCGTTGAACGAGCTCGCTCTCATATACAGGGTGGATCCGAGCCTACTGAGCCCTGCATGACATCGCGTTTGACACAAAACTCGGTGACGTATGGATATAACAGTGTGTCTTTCCCTTGGTATCTATCTGTATGCACTCGCTTACTACATAACACCAGGCAAACCGGGATGAAAATCGTGTCGCGTATCGACCCCTGAGCAGAGAAAACAGAGAGTTCGCCTAAAGCCATCGAGCCATCGAATGGCTTCTGATTTTTCTCAGTGAAGACAATTTGATCCAGGTCTTTTTTAGGGTGAATAGAGGTCACCGTTGGCAAAGATTTGAGGTGCTCGAAGTGAGAAAAACGTGCGAGCAATGTACCGAAAATTGCTATTTTTGGTAGCTATTACAGTAAGCGACACGCAGATAGGCGGACGGACAGATACTCGCGTATCGCATCGCATTTCATCCATGACAAGCGTACAACCATTGTTTCACACCAACTCGCCTGCTTGGTCTAGTGGTTAAGGTGTTCATACGTCCTTTTTCCCTGCCCTCGTAATCTTAGGGCCCTGTGTTCGAGTACCCTTGGTGGTACTTCTTTGGCCACATGCCAGTGAATTAATCTTCAAATAATTAATCTCTTTGTAAAATTAAATCTTATTTCTAAAATTGATCTTCTTTGGCTCAGGTGGTCGAGAAAGAAATTCTAGATTAAATCTCAGACTCTATCACCGCACTCGATACATAGTAATCGCTCTGGAATATGCGCTGAATTTTGTGGCTGTGCACATATTTTATCTCTTCCCAGTGCAGAAGTGGAATCAGTGCTCATTTTCTGGTTGAATCAGAGTCAAGCTGGATGATTGTACTTCTGAACCTGTGCGCAAGGAAATTAACCCCCGGCAAACCACACCGTGGAATATTTGCTAAATTTTGTGGCTGTGTACATATTTTCTCTCTTCTCGGTGCAGAGGTGGAATGGGTGTTCATTTTCTGGTCGATTCATATTCCGGCTGGGTGAATGCACCCTCCAAAATGTGCACAGAAAATTTAACCCCTGGCCAACCGCATTGTGGAATATTTTTTAAATTCTGTGGCTGTGCACATATTTTACCTCTTCCCGGAATGAGTGTTATGATTTGATGCAGCCAATGCCTCAAAAGTAAGCCACAAGTTGGCCATTTTTGAGGTTTTTAGCAAATTTTTGCGCATTTCAGGTCAAAATGGCCAACTTGTCGCCTACTTTCAGAAAGAATGGGTTCATCAAATCAGGGTAATTCTAATGAGAAACCTGGAATCATATAATTTTATGAGACACATAGCTATTCATTCCAGAACTGGATAACAGTATTTTTTCAGACATGAAAGCGAATTGATACACGAAATGAGGCAACACATTGAAAGACTTGGATGATCGTGGCCCACCTAAGGACCTTCCATATCGGGAAGGCGCTTCTTTCGCTGTCGACTGTGAGTTTTCGGCATTACAGCTGTTCCAGTGAGTTGTCAGTTTTTTCGCCGATCGCTGCTAAAAAGAGAAGTGAGGAGAATTTGATGTATTTTGCATAAATATAGCGCCGAATGTGGATGCGAAGCAGTGCGAATCTGTCTTGGCATCGCGGCATTCCGTATGAGAATTCTACAAATACAGGTCGCGCAGGCTCTACACACATCTGAAGGGGAAAGTGAGCTGACAGTATTGCTTAGAATCAGAGGGCCTTGAGGAAGATAACCAGAGGTATCCTGTATACATTTATGGCAGGCCAAAAACATGAGCTTCTGAAAAACATCGAGAAAGCTCGGTCTGGACTCGACCATTTCGAAAGAAGCAAGGATTCATGACTGCCATCTGAGTTTATGTTCACCAGGATTCCTCACAAACCGAGGCTCGCAGAGAACAGGCCAGTTCGCCCAAGTCCAGTCATGTAGATCACCGAAGTTCAACTCCAATCAAAAAACTGGGGCTATACTTGACTTGACCAATCGAAACAAGGGGGGCTTTGCACAGTCGCCGAGAATTAAGTTATGTTTACTAGGATTCTGCGCATTCACCGGAAATCGAGGCTCGCAGAGAACAGGCCAGTTCGCCCAAGTCGAGTTATGTAAATCACCGACGTTCAACTCCAATCAAGAAACTGGGTCGATACTTGACTTGAACCAATCGAAACGAGGCGGGCTTTTCACAGTCGCCGAGGGGTTATGTTCACTAGGATTCTGAGGATTCACCGGAAACCGAGGCTCGCAGAGAACAGACCAGTTCGCCCAAGTCGAGTTATGCAGATCACCGAAGTTCAACTCCAATCAAGAAAGGCTGTGCTAATTATGCACACCTGATTTCTTTCTCTCCGCCAACATCACATACGAGACGTTTCGTTTCCTTTGCTCGATTTCGATTCCTGTCTCGCTTCTGATGACTCATTCTTCATCGTCTGGCCCCAACAGCCCCGGTGATTCAAGTCGCAATCTGCCCACATGACCACAACGCAGAACGGAGATAAGTACCGAGGTTACTGCTCGCCGCTGCACATAACGAAAACCGGATTATTGGCGAAAAATGCGCAGGTAATAATGACAATCAGATGGAAAACAGATCACCACAGACGCCTCATTATCTGGGCGCGAAACCGAATCAAAACAGTGGGAGCAAGGCGGATGTGGGGACGTACGACGAGCCCAGGGCAAGAAAGATGTGAAACGTCGACGAGCTAACTTGAGAATAGCTGATGGCGCACTGTCAGTAGATTTGGGGGAAAAATGAGAGAGGTTGGGCGCCCTCATATATGTTCCAGGACTACTATTGGGCGCACGGGCATTACCAGTGGCCGAAGCAGAAGTGGGTCGACATGGCCCCGCGCACGCCGCTGAATGCCATTGTCTCGATGGTTGCACAAGTAACTTATGTAAACTAACTTGCCCTGCCACAAGTAACTTGTAGCTAACTTGTGGCGGGGCAAGTTAAATTTACCCGCACCGTTCCGCATAAGCACAAGTTCCGCACAAATAAGGTAAAATAAGTTAATTGCATGTTAATGTTCACGATCTCTTTTGTGCTGTTTTGTGCCACTGGGGTGCTTGATTCCACTGTAAATATGGTAAATATGAGTGTCAAACAGGTTCGTTGTGCCTGGTCTGGATCTGAACCACTGTTTTTTAACAACCAAGTGCAGTGGATGTGAGTTCAAAGACTATGGTCTGTTGACCTTGTACTGAACCATTGTGCGGCTGGCAGTCAGCTGGCTGGGCTCTACGACGTCGAACCACTTGTATAAACCACAAGAGAAGCTTCACAAGTCACTGGGAGATAAAGGTTTGGGCAGGGAACTGGAACTCGATGTTCCACAGTTGAGTCCGTAAAAAGTAACTTATGAAAAGTAACTCGTGCGGAACTTGCCCCTTTCGGCAGGCGTGCCGCAAGTTAACTTAAGTTTTCCCACGGGCTCGAAACTAACGGGTGCGGGTCACCCAACTAAAATTTTCCGATAATCCCTTTAAAACACCTCTAACTGTACTCATATTGGCCGCAACTGCATGTAATCTTTAATTATGTTGTATATAGCTGCCGAAATCCTCGGAGTCAACTGAACTGATTGTTATCAGTGCCACAGAGAGCGGCAAGTACACAACCGGCAATGGATGAGTCCTTTATGGATAGGAACCCCAATAGCTTTCCAAAATTTGATGGTATAGGGCTGAAGGCCTCATCCGGCATGACAAGATCACCGGCACTAAGTTGTTGCTCAATTTGTGAGGGTTTGATTTTAGTGAACAATCCCGGCAATCTGATCCTTCTCTGAACAGAAATTCAAGATTTTTGATCATTAAGGCTATTCAGGCTCATTTGGTCTCATTACCCGGTCCCCACAGCAGGGGTATTATATGCTCACCATTAGCCTTGACAATAGCATAATTTGTGCATGATGAACATGCAATGGGGGAAAGAAGTTGATATTGGCAGGACGGCTCAGAGAACAACATTATACAGCCGCAGGACACTTACATATATAACATAAAAACTCAATATACTTTCTCCTGTGGCCCATTGCACACCCAAGCCAACAAGTTGTCGGTGCTTGGCTCACAGCTGCCTCGGCATCCTTGCTAATTTAAACGAGAAGTCGAATGAATGTTGAGCAAGATAACTTGAAGTTCAGTTTGATTTATTGTAAGTAACTTGAAGCTAACTGCACATTACTTCAAGTAACTTGCAGTTAACTGTAAGTAACTTGCAGTTAACTTACGCTAACTTGTGAGCCAAGTTAGATCAGAAAAAGTAACAGGCCATCAGATGGCATCAAGTTACCGCCAAGTTCGCCCGTTCAGCCCAGTTGAGGCCAATAAATGCTTGAGGAGACATGTGGTAAACATTTATTGGGATGCACCAGGATAATATGACTGCAATTGATGTCTATTGCCATCCTAGGTCACCCAGCATGCCTCTCGCAGCTCGCACCGGTCAATTCTTTCACCCATTCACCAATGGAAATATTCAAGCTCGTCTAGTGAAGCATACACAAAACTACACAAAACTGGAATAAGGGTGAATCATGATTCATTGTCCATGCCCCTGCCCCCGCCTCAATCTTTTTTGTTCCCCCGCACCTTTGGGGATCTTGGAAGAGCACGGTTCTGGGACCTCATCATCTCCCGGAGTTTCCTCACGCTCCTCTTTTCACTGTGACATTCTTTGGACTGAGCTTCGATGTCTGACTCCACAGGATCAACATCCATTGGGGTGTTGGAGACAGGGCTCGATGCAGGGGTTGTGGGCTCATCGAGAAGAAAGTGATGGAGTGGTCGTTAGGGGCAAAATGAGCTTCTAGCTGTACCCCTCACCCTGAGAATCACAAGCAGTTGCCAGCTGGAAGCTCGGGGGAATGTGGGCAGCAGCAGACTTCAACAGCCGGACTCCAATTTGTGAGAGACCTCAGGATAATTCATATTGGAACTGTATTGAGACAATCCTTGAGGGTGTTCTGAGCACAGGAAAGATTAACATGTAATTAACTTATTTCACCTGTGCTGAACTTGAAGTTCACTTATTTGTGTGGAACTTAAACTTGCGTAACTCTACAGGTAAATATAACAGGCCCTGCCAAATGTAACTGTAAGTTACTTGTGGCAATGCCCGTTAGTTTTTAGAAGTTACTTGTAAAACCATCGACGCCAAGGTAACAAGTTAACTGAAGGTAGCCCAAGGTGACTTGAGTTAACTTGAGCTAACTTAAGCTAACTTGCGCGAAGTTAGACGAAGTCAACACGAGCAAACTAACTTATGCCATCAGATGGCATCAGTTACCCCTAAGTTCACCGGTTTCTCCAATTGAAGTTGAACAACCCAGTCCTTTTCATACACTCCAAAGTAACAAGCTTACTGAAGTAGTCAAAGCTAACTTAAGTTAACTTGAGCTAACTTAAGCTAACTTCCGGGCCAAGTTAGACCAAGTTAACACCAGTAAACTAACTTATGCCATCAGTCACCCCCAAGTTCACCGGTTTCTCCAAGAAGTTGAAGTTGAACAACCCAGTCCTCTTCATACACTCCAAATTAACAAGCTTACTGAAGTAGTCAAAGCTAACTTAAGTTAACTTGAGCTAACATAAGCTACAGGCCAAGTTAGACCAAGTTAACACGAGCAAACTAACTTATGCCATCAGATGGTATCAGTTACCGCCAGGTTGACTGGTTTCTTCAATAAACCAAGTCAAGTCTAAGGAACTACTTAGAATCTACTTTACCAAACAGTTTGGAGATATTTAGAATAGCTAGCAATTAAATAATGCCCCTAGGTCCCCCCAGCCTCGCATGCGTGAACGAGTGCTTCACCGTAAAACCCTGGCATCAACCATGACTGAAGGAGCCAAACTGTGGAGATGGTTGCACAAGTAACTTATGTAAACTAGCTTGCCCTGCCACAAGTAACTTGTAGCTAACTTGTGGCAGGGCAAGTTAAATTTACCCGCACCGTTCCGCATAAGCACAAGTTCCGCACAAATAAGCTAACTTAAGTTCAGCACAGGTAAAATAAGTTAATTGCATGTTAATGTTCACAGGCTCTGTTGCGCTGTTTCGTGCCACTCAGGTGCTTGATTTCACCGTAAATATGAGTTTCACACATGTTCATTATGCCTGGTCTGGATCTGAATCACCTTTTTAACAACCAAGTGCAGTGGAGGTGAGTTGAAATACTGTGGTCTGTTGACCTTGCACTGAACCATTGCATGGCTGGCAGTCAACTGGCTGGGCTCTACAACATCAAACGACTTGGGTAAACCACAAGAGAAGCTTCACAAGTCACTGGGAGACAAAGGTTTGGGCAGGGAAATGGAACTCAATGTTCAACAGTTCGGCACCATGGATGGCCTTGATGGATTTGCCTCCCGTCCTCACGTGTTTTCCCAATCACTCAAACTTTTTTCTTTGTTCTACGATGCTCAATGCACTATGGCAATTCATGTTCGCCCCAAAACACCAGCCTGAGCCCCCGCCGCTGCAGCGGCCTCGTAAATACCCTCGAACTCAAGGTCCATCTTCTTCGGGACTACTTGGAGAGCTCAGGCAAATCCACGCTTTGCTGGCCCCAATAATGCAGATGGACTTCCGATGCAACCTTACCCCCAGGCTTTTCGCCCCAACCAATCTGACCTTCCATCTGCCTTTGCCCAAAACCCTATGAACGCTCAAAATATACATGGTCCCGGTATAAAATCTATATCAATCTGTTCGTTGAACACGCTCACGCACCTGTTAGGCTTCAACCCTTGGATGGCAAATTTTCCGGGTCATTGGAATACACCTGGACAAGACTGACCTCCGCTTCGCTCCGGAAATGAATCAGAGGGCAGGAAAAAGGAACGAAGATATCTATTGACGTAGCACGAAATACAACTGGGCCAAAGCCAAATACAGACCACAAATTGTGAATGCACAATAAGTGCCTAGGTATGTGATTGGTTCAGTACGGTCAGGCCGCCAGAAAGACGAGAATCAAGGTTGAGGGGCGCCAGGAGCGGAACAATCCATGTTGCGAGCAGTCCGAGGTAACCGGCAATATTGGTAGAGCACCTTATAGGCAAATATAGACGAATGTTTTGAAGAATAAACTCAAGTGGATGCCCATGCCAGTCCAAGCGAGAGCCAACAGAAGTTCACAGTCAACCCAGAAATAAAGATCCCCGTAGCAGAGAGAGACTGATAGATCCCGAGCCGAATTGTTTCCGGAAGAATGTTTGCAATTCAAGTAATTTCAGTTGCGAGAGAAATGGGGGGGAAGGTGGCCAGGGTAAACGCAAGGGAATGAGGCCCGTTATATCTGCGAAATATGCCGGAGGTACGTGGCTTCCCGGCCTGATTAAACTGCACCGCAGGCTGGCGCGCAGCGGGAATTGATAGCATTCTGTTAAGACCAAACTGCGCGTCGATCAGCTGATGAGCCAGATGAGGTTCTCAGCTGTAAAATTAAACTGTGCAGAGCAGATTGGACGCCGAGAGACGCCGAGACGAGGAGCAGGAGAGCGAAAGCCGGAAGGGGAGCATTGCGGCGCAGTTGGATGGCTGTTAATTTCGGCCACGGTGAGAATATCAACGACAAAAGGAGCAAGATAAAAATCTACAAATGCTGTGGGCATTGCGGCGTAACTGTTCGTGGGTTCTTTGAGTGTTGAAATACAGCGCAAGAATAGAGAAGAACAGGAGGGGTTAGACCAGATGGGGATGGGACCAAAGAAACACAAAGAATCGCGAAGGTAATCGTTAAAGAACGGTTAATACCAAACTCCTGCCTTTCCCTACCACAACCAATGGTGCCCAGGGTTCAATCCGTACTACCCCCACTCTTCTGGTCCTGCCCCCCCAGCATTTGCGCCACCTGGCTATCCACCCCCACTTCCGACTCCTGTTGGACCTCAACCCGTTTCTCCTCCCGTCGCTTCTGCAACCCCTTCTGATTCTGCAGTACCCATCCCCGCAATCAACCCGGCGAAGGATGAATCAGTCCAGCCAAGCTCAGCCCCCCACACCGGCGCATCGGCTCACGGTTTGTTCTCGAACCATTTCCCAATTGTGATACTGAACTGCTTTCTACCACAAAGATCATACCGAGGCCTCAGTCTCGGACTACCCAACGGGCTACGTGCGGCGCGAGTGCATTGCTGGTGAGGAGGGACGAAAATGGAACCATAACAAGTGGGTTTTCCGCTCGAACGGAACGGTGCAACACGAGGGTAATGCTGCAGAGATGCGCCTCTGCCTGGGTGTTTTCCGATGTAGTGGTTGCGGACGTCTGATGCGCCCGAAGACACAGACGGCTGCTCGGAATCAGCAGCAAAAAAAGGGCTGCACAGAACGTACCTGCCGCATCGACACCTGGCCCCGACAGGGTGTTCAGATGCCGGGAAACGGCCCCTGTGAGCCGAAGGATTTGTCGTCCAGCAGGCTGCGGCTTAATCGGTCATCCCGAGCGAGATGAGGTTGTACAGTGGCAGTCGGTACTTCGTGACTACCGGATTGGGCGTGATGAGATTCCAAATTTGGAAATGATTCAGCTTCTTATGGTTACCTTCTAGACAACTTTTAACCGTGTAAATACACTCTTTAGAATGTATTTAACCAGGTTGTGCAGGGCTAAGGAAACACAGAAGATTTTATGTTTTGAGCCGAAAAAAATGACCGATTATGTAATATTGACCACGTGCAGCCCCTATCCAGTAGTCAACCCATGAAAAATTATTCTCCTTGAGTGCACGGAGCCTACGTGGAAATGACTGATAAACATGAATAACATATTCTTTAAATTAATCCGACATCCAAATTGCTTTGAGCGCTTCAAAGAGCTCATCAGCTGACTGGATGTTTGAATATCCACCCGAACGCCTGACGCATCGCTTCAACTCGGCCCAAGCGTTCTCAATCGGGAGAGATCCGGTGACTTTGCCGGCCAGGGGAAAACGGTAATGTTGTTGTCTCAGAACCATTTTTTGGTTATACGAGCAGTGTGTTTGGAGTTGTTGTCCTGCTAAAATTCAGGGAATGTGTGTTTGCGATTCTCGTAGTGCTCATAAACCGAAAGCATTGCCCTGTTGAGAATTTGGATGTCTATTGGAAAACCAACCACGGGGCACTCCATTTCAAAACCAAACACAGCTATTAAAAAGCCAAACACAGCCATTCTATTCCAAAACTAAACACATCTATTGGAAAACGAAACATAGGGCACTCTATTTTAAAACTAAACCCATCTATTGGAAAACCAAACACAGGGCACTCTACTTCAAAACCAAACACATCTATTTGAAACCCAAACACACATCAGAGGACAAGATCTGCTGATCAAACACCTCTCCAAAGGGCACACACATTAGAGAGGTTGTGCAAAGCCGCATGCGGCTGCACAAAGCCGCCGCGGAGATACCCTGTATTCCTCCCTCACATTGCCAGAATGGCTAATGAGCACATCCCAGACCACTTGAGCCAAAAACCAAAAAAAAGCCGCATGGAAAGACGTTGCGGTATAAAGGGAAAGAACTGGCGGGACCCGGCCGTTGTCCGTCTGAATCCCACGACTGGAGTACCGTATCTGACTCCGTTGTTCAACTGCGATGTCGACGACCCTCACAATCATTCTGTTTGTCTTGCCGTTGTGGAGGTGGTCGATACCCAGCTGAAGGCAAGTACTAATGTAACTATCTTAAACTGAGCGCTTATATGCTGTGTTTCAGGGGAAGCGGCCTAAGAGCATTTCCGATAATGCAGTGTGGGATGAGTACACGCTTCTGGAGTGCTCAACATTCGTTCCGTAACTTGAGGAAAGCGTGGAAGAGAGGTCAGAGCGTGGAAGCAGAAGAGCAAGGCGCGACCCAAGATCGTAACACGCGCATGTATCGTCGCCGCGAACGGGTAAGTGCTGCGCCACAATCTATTGTTATAACTGGTCGTCGATCCGTGTTTCCAGAAAAGTGGAAAAATTGAAGAACGGATCGAAGCATACGCGGAAAAGTATCGTATTCCCGTGCATGTTGTCCGTGAGCTCGTCCACGAGGAGTTGATATCTGATGAAGCGTCGGGTCCGGAGGACAAAGCGATTGAAAGTCCCGCGGCCTGGAAAGTTCGTATGGCAGTACAGTATGGCGAAAAGGATGTCTCTCCAGCCGCACTCAAGGACCAAAGCTTCCTCGAAGTTCTCGAATGTCCATGGCGTTCCGACGAGGTATTTATTTCATCGTAGTCGGATATCCCTGGAGATTACGCTACTGATGAACGTCCTCAGCTTTCCGAATTTTCGCGCAGGATCCAGGAGCTGCCCGTGAAATCAGGAAACGTCCAGTACAAGCGTGTGAGAGGTACACTCCGCAAGTGCTCTCGTATCCCCCGGATTTCGCCTTATGATTTCGGCATCTCTCGTGAGTGGTTGGAGGAGCAACGCCAGAATCCAGAGGCTGCGCTTTTGCTCACGGACTGGGGCATCCATGGCAATCCGAAGGATTTCGAAGGAATTGGATCGGAGGTAGGACCCACTGATGAATCTGCTGCAGCAGGCGAAAGGGTCGTCGATCCGCGGTTTGATTTTGAGGGCTTGGCTGATCGTGACGACTCGTAGAGAATTTGACCATTATTACCTGATTCGTTCTAGCACACTCATATTGATACCTAACTCGTTCTTGGCGTATTCGCAGTATACCTAATTGTTTCTTAACAAATTTACAATAATTGATTCGTCTTGATATATCTCGGGCAGCTGCCGATGAAATTTGATTATTTATTCCACCTTGTCACCAAAGCCGTACGCAAGGAGAGAGGTGGGGAACTGGATTAAGAACGCATCAGATCGTACGTTCAAGACGAAAGGGAGAATTAGCGCACCCGATCCATCGTGGTAGTAATCCAAAGGGGAGGCTTTGTATGTGAGATTTTTCCGCGAGAAATTTGGCAATGAATCTCATCTAAGGGCAGAACAATCGGAGGGAAATCCTCGTCTTTTGGGTCGGCGTAAGTGTCGTACTCCCACGTTTCAGCACCCAATTGTGGACTATGCAGAGTGACGGTGAGTGGTGTCATTGGAAGAACAATGAACACGAACTAGTTGTCCCAAGGAAACCTCCCGCCGTCTAGTGGAGTCAAATTTGAACGCTTCATCCACGAGATGTGAACCAAGATGACATTTTTGGACGTGGGAACTTCTGGTTGAATGTGTCGTAGGATTTGACGAACTTCCCCAGCAAAGGCATCACCCTCATATCGAAATTGGATGAGTGATGAGCCCGCAGTATTGCGTCGTGAACGCTCCGTTGGTGTAAGCCGTTTACCATCGAGTAATGCAAAATTATGCAACTCAACAACTGGAGAGAGCATCGTAGTCCCGACAACTTTATCGAGTGCAAAATGGACTGTCGGCTCCTTCCTGTTGTAGTATTTGAACAGTCCCAGACGCAGTATGTCTTCTTCATCAAGATGCAAGGAATCCTGGGCAACGCTTCCGGGGAAAACACGCGAGCCTCCTTGTGTGTCTGTGAACCAGTGAATCTACCGTGCCAACTTACTGTCCCACCGCAACATACCTGCATGAGCTGCATCTTGAACGGTACCAATGGCCTCGGCATTATCGGTTTCACCCAGGATAAGTTGAACAAGGTCCCCTTCAAATTGCGACGACGAGTTACGTTGAACAGGGATCTGTGAGACTTGACTGAGCTAGCAACGGAAAGGTCAGTGCTACTAGCATGGGAATGCGGCCTTGTGCCACATACAACTGAATCAATCCGCGTAGAGCGATGAAATTCTCTCATCATCGAAACTTCGAGACGACCACCAGTCCAATTATTGCTATTCAGGTTTTTGAGGATTTTATTCAGACGCTCGGTGAGAAATGCCCAAAACCCGTTCAATGGACCGTATAGGGAGATCTGCTCTGGGATATGGACGGCCCAGTGATGATTCGGTCTCATATTACGAGATCCATAAAGCTATACAGATCAATTAGGTTCGCAATCAATGGTTTGGAAAGCGTACCTTGAAAAATTTCAAGAGGTAGTCCCGCAACAGCACCACAACAGCGGGAAGCATATCCGTACGAATGGAATTACCGACGACAATTTTCAGGAAGGCAGAAAACTTGGAGAAAATTGTCGTCTTCGCCTTCCTGCAGTCTTGTACGTGCTGATTTTCGTGCATTCGATCGCTGCATTGCTAATAACAGCCCCTGACGTGCGTCAGACGAGTCTTGCATTAACGTTTCATATAGCGCTTGGCGGGCGTCCGATACTAAGTGACGAGATTGTTTGCCACGCAGCTTGCCACGCCATCCTTCAGTGGTGTGACCATAACTGACGAACGATGCATTGAGTATATTGGACGTCCAAGGTGGCGGGATCAGGAAGTCGGACGACGAGAGGAAGTTCATGGAGGACGAGCCGGAGCGATCGGGAAGCACAGCCACCTGTCGGTCAAGGATAGCAGCTCGATCCGACACTTCGCCCCTGGGTTTCGCAGGTGCTTTGTGTTTTGCAGCAGGCTGGAAGAGCAACGTGGGGTAAGTTTCACGTCGTAAAAAATGTACGAAAAGTACTTTTGGCACCCCCTTACGCTTTGGCCGAGTATCCGGCTTGTTGTTGTCTTGAGCTGCAGTTGACTCACCGTGCCCCGACATTCCAGATATCTCAATGGCGACATCCCACCGGGGTAAACGGCGCACGATGTTGTCCTCTACTTCAGCTTCATCATCATGACCCTCCTTGCTCCCAAAGAGCAGCATACGGGTTCCCGCCGTGACGAGTAGAATGTGTTGAACTCAGACTGGGCCAGTTCTGTCAGATGGGTCAAAAATATAGTTTTTCAAAGTTATTTTTCTATCACTAATTGCGCACGAATTAGCCTAAATTATATAGCTACGTTTCATCTCAATCTGTACAGAACTCATCGAGTTATGAGGAAATCGGTCACGAGAATCGAAAATTGCCCAAAACGGCAACTTTCTGATTCGCGCCTTCGGTACTGCCAATTGCTGTAAAACCCAGTTTCATGCCCCTTGTATTCGATGCGGGTGCATTGCCTGAAGTGAGGCTCACGGGGCCGAAGTACATCAGCCGATGGATCTTTAAGATTCAGACATTAGTTATAGAAAATAAGGGGAGTGTGCGTTTAGCAGAGGACGTACGGCTTTGTCGACGTGCCCCGAGTGGGGCAGCGTAGACACCGCTGGAGGCCAGGGCGGCGACAAAGAGGCTGAATGTGAACGTTTCGAAGAACTATGCCAATGGCCTACATTGAACTGGAGCCTGATCTTAGGTTGTGACGTTCTGAGATACCTCGTATATTAAGCAGATGCCTTGTATCACATTGGGCAAAGGGATTTTGGCGCTGCACTGACGTTTGACGCATGCAGCGTCAGTCAGCGTCAGTTCAATTTTGCGTCAGGTGTTGAACTCACCTTCACTGCTCTCCTTGGCCCCCCATCTTCCACAGCGGATCCCGAGTCCTTCTGCATCCTCGACCACCTCCCCGTTGAGCACTGATGCGTCTCCGGGCCTGAAATTAATTCAGAAGACGGGACTAGAGTATATGATGTACTGTATAGGGGAATTTTGATCTGGAAGGAACCTGGAAAGCATTTAAAAAATTAATACCCAAGGATGTCTCACTATCCAAGGAACCCTACTATACTGTCCTACCCCGCCTACGCATGCTACTGGTGTCAAAATGGTCGCTCTACCTCCCTGGGTATTTTAACGTTAGGCCGGTAGGCATCGTATGACATCGGCTCTCTTAATAATGGCCTCAGCGTTTTCCAGTTTAGGCTGTTTAGCAGATCATCGCTTACCTTTTTCAAGTTGGGTCGTATTCAAAATCCGGTTTTCAACTTGGTTCAATCCTTCCTCGAACAATGTTGATGCGTTGCAAACACGCAGAAAAATGCAAATGGGCCCATTTCACTCGTGTTCTTGCTTTTTGAGGCAAAGAAACATAGTGTTCAGCTCCATTTGATAATAAAATTTTGACTCACTGAAAAGCTCGAACTCAACCTCAACGTGCAGGTGAATTTAAAGCGAGTCTCCGTGTGTTTCCTGTCTTGTACCTTGCGTTGCGCAACTCTCTGGTAGCCGACCCCGTCGCGTCGGCCGTGACGGCCGTCCCGTCATCCGTCCCGTTCCGTGTAGCCTTTGGTTTTCCTCGCGACGGGATGGTAATGAACTTTGATGAAGTACTCACAAGGTTGAAGCAAGTCAACAAATAAATTATATTGAGGTCAGGGAATTACTATGGTGACGCCCACCTCTTGCTCTGTCTTATAATGAGTGTCAAAGAATTTTTGCCACCAAAATACTGATCTCCTGTTCGGTAGCCCAGATTTCCACATCTTTGAAATACAATTCAAAGTCAATAGTTGTATACATTCTCATTCAAAACCCCATTTCCCGGAAAACCTAGTCCTGCGGTCCGCCTTGTATGCAAGTACAGATCATTCATTCTGCTCAAGTATCTCTTACAGTGTATGTCCCAGATATACGGTTTTAGCTGTACGCCGGGGTTTTTTCACCCGAGGAATCGGAATCTGACGTCCCTCAAGCGCCTACACCTCGGGTTCGGCAGCTGCGGCCACCTCTCCTCGACCTCTCTGCAATAACCTGGACGGCATACCGGGACCGTTCTACCTGACTATATGGGAATTTCTCCTTGAGTAGTTAACGCGTACGCAAGTGTTACTTTCCACTTGTTTCCGTCCTGGGGTGTATTCATGCTTCGGCGCCACATTCGCAACTTGCCCATCTAATTCCATTTCGTTCCCAGGGGCTATGTTCCCAACCCATCCCGTCCCCCCTCTTTCAACCCGCCAGATTGCGAATTTCGGGTTTTTAGACGCCTCTCATATATATGTTTCGAGAATTTTAATCGCACACACATAGTTCACACGGTCACTCTACCATACTCACCTAGCTTTTTCTATTCTAGCTGAATAGACATTTGGTTGGCTTTTTCGCGGGATGGCTCTGCACTGGTCTCAAGCTAGAAGCATTAATTAAGTATGTGCATATACACTCTAACATGGTTTGTATTCAGGTGCAGTCTCCAACTCCGCTTCTTGTACTCTGCCTCTATGGCTGCTGCGTATTTCTTTTCCGCTGCCCGCGCCATGTCGTGTGCTGGGTGATCCGGTTTGAAACGTTGTCGGTATGCGATACGTTGGAGTTTGGCATTATCCTGCTTTAGCCTTTTCAATTCCGGAGTGAACCAACGCTTCGACTGGGGGTAGGGCTTCGAAAATCTTAGGCTCTGTGACTCGGGATTGAGTAGGGACGATGGTACACAGTGGAGGGCACTGCCCAGTTGCATGTTCATGAGAGAACGTGACGATGGCCAAACTGTCCCGCCAAACACGTCGCGGCAGCTTCCAAATCCGTTTATTCAACACGAATATGATCTAGAACGGGGTCGGGACCCCCCCCCCCCCCCCCCCCCCCCCTACAGACTATAGTAAATTAAGGTTTGGAAGAGGGTCGAAACAGGAAAATCACTGGTACTGGTGCATTTTCAGGTCGAGACCTAGCTATCTATCAGACACAAACCAAGGAATTACAGCCATTTGCGGAACTTAGGGCGCGGCTGTTTTTTTCCTCGTTTTGGCAATTTCCACCAAGTCGGCTGCCCTAAGCTCAATTTTGATCGGATTGTCTCGATAGTAGGTGCGTTAGAATCGTATTGAAAATCGTTAGTCAACAAGGGGAAATTAAATGTGTTCATCGAAGACAGATCCTGAATGCTGTAACTTATCTTCCCAGACCCGAGCATGCCGCGCAGCAAAACGTGGGTGCCTTAGCATTATTCTGTTCCCTTCATCATCGGTGGTCGATCGTGAGTGATCTCCCTCTGAGGGGTCAGATCACAGAAGCCCACTTACACGAGGACAAAAAGCTGAGATTGCTCTCGTAACTTGCGCGTCGTGTTCTATGATCAGTACACAGTGGATGTCATGATCGTGTCATCCGCTCACCGCCGATGACAACCCTTACCGTGAATGATGTTCTTCGCGTTCCTCCAGCGACATCAGCGCCGGTCGCCGTAAATTTATCACATATATAGAGAGATGCCGATCCCACGGGCCTTCTCATGGATCACTTTGTTCCCATGGATCAACTCGACGTTGGGCGACGACATCCCCTGTGCATTCACAGTCCGATCCTGTTACTTATATATTCTTTGGGCGTGGGCAAACAAAGGCAGGCCGTAGGGCGAATGGCATAAGCGGGAATGAACCCAGAAGGAATGCCCCACTTTATGGCTACTGTAGATACAGACAATATATGCATTATATCAATGCCTAAACGGTTCAAAAGGCAGGGTGTATTGCATTGTTTAGATCAAGGTCATGCTCGTCAAAATGCCCAGATATATGTACTTATTGGGCTCTTTAAAATGCAGTCCGATGCATTGTACTGTTTAGATCGAGGTCATGCTCTTCAAAATGCGGTTTGGTGTATTGTATTGTTTAGATCGAGGTCATGCTCTTGATAGCCCTGGTCATTCTGCAACTTTTGGGTGGTTCAGCTTTTTTGTATTTGGCCTGTGGCATTTGTACCGAGCCCAACAAGTCATCTCCGCACCCTGTCCATCAGCTTGTAACCGCTTTCATCGATCTCTCCGCGCTCTTATAGCGTGCCTGTCTGGACCCGGCTTCACACCATATCTATGGAATACCGCAAAGATTTGTCCTCAATACTCGCTTCAAGGCTCTTTATTTCACTGTGAATCACAGACCGAATAAAGGGGCGGCCTCGCAGCCGCTTGTAATCTATTAAGTTCAATTAGAGGTGAGCAAGCGTAAAAATAAAAACAGGTACATAAGTACGAGTTCATGCCGGGCAAAGCCACGGCCCTATACCCCAAGTGAATGGTATTGAATTTTAAAGCATGAGCCTGTTCGGCGGTCGAAATGCAATGTCAGGGAATGTGCAGTCTGGGTTAAGGTTAGAAGTACCAGAAGAAACGAAGCTCATGTCGGTTGTATGAAATTGATGGGCACGCTTGGCACTCATCCTTTGAACCCGAGCTCAAGCAAGGTATGAACGGAATAGACCATGCAGAATGCACACAAAATAACTGCACGTTGGGGAGAGGGGCCCTAGCGTCAAACCAGGTTTCATCCCTTCATGCAGTAAATGTGTGGACGACTATGGCCAACGCGGCCGTACAACGTGGATGGACTTGGAATATTGCACTATTGCACTGGATACGGCCATCCGCCGATGGGAAGGATCTGGTCGGGAAGTTCTGGAGTTTGTCGGCAGAGCCGAAACGAGCGGGCATGCGCCAAATAATCGAACATGGGATTATCGACGAGGAGGACCGGCAGAAAGGTGGAATCTGTACCATTTGGGAGCACGAACTGCTTCCAAAACAAAATAGCAAAGTTGAACCGAGGCCAAGCTCCACGGAAATGAACCAGCAACGTTGCAAGTAGTATGAATATGGAGACGAGCGGAACGGCTGCAATAGGCCCTGCGGAAGCAAGAGACACACTGGGTTTCCGTCAAAATTCCCAAGCCAGACTGAAAAATTGTGGTGGCGGAATTCGAGCATGCGAGTTCACCAAGTACAACAGCCAACCGTAAGGAATGCATGAACTATACACTTAGTGGTGCCTCCAGCAGCCTGTGTGAAAGAGATTGAGGGCTGGGACCGCCAAATCACCAAGTCCCCCCGTGTCTCTTTCTGCCGCTCACCTGCTTACCTCATGTTTCCTCCAGGATAGCCAGTGCGATTCTGAACAAAACTTATGGTGCGGATCGGCTAAACACCACCAAACTCAAACAAGTTTTATTGCACCTTGACACATGGCTTCTACCTCTTGTCCTCTAGCCAAAACACTCCAATTAGATAGTAGATTAATTCCTTAAGAGGGATTTCTTATTGCCTCAAAACTGACAATAATTTTTTTTTTTTCATGGCGGCGATTTGGGAGATACAATCAATTAATCAGTCACATGTTATGATGGATACCCACAACCGAAGTTGTAACTCAATTGGCATTTTTTTCTGCAGTCGATTTGGAACATCAGTACTCCCAGTGAAAACTCCCCATGCTGAAACTTGTCAAAAACGGCTCAAATGTGCTCAGCCAAATAGGCACCGACCTGAGCATTTTTCAGCGCAAAAACGAGACTATAGCATCTTCTGATTATGCTCAATTATGCTGATTGACGTGCACTTGATGCTCAAACCTGCTCAACGCTGTTTAAACTTGTCCCGCCAGATACATTGCTTCTTTCGTATTTCTGGGCTACTATAAATTGCAAATAAATCATATTTCTCTACATAAGACTACACAGAGACTACATAAAACCTATGTGAGACTTTCCGCGGCCACCGTTCCCATGTTCTCCCTAAGTACGATCCGCCTCCGTGGATGGACACCTGAGAAAGTAATCAGTATCGTTTGCGACCGCGACAAGGAAGTAAGGGGTACGTACGTACTATGCGCATCGGCCCAGGTCCACGAGCTCGACGATACGCTAGATGTCACACCTGTATGGCAAGGTAATCAGTATGATTCGCATCCGCGACAGGAAAGCATGCAGTACGTACTCATACGCACCGAAACCGGGTCCAATTGGCCTAGGCGCGATAGATCCTACCTACACCTACATGACGGGGTAATTAGCATATTTCACGGCCGCTGGAAGAAGGCCGTACATACTGATCTCATGGCCGAATATCTTGGCCCGGGGCCAGTGCACAAGCACCTCGTTTGCGTAGACGTTGTAGACCATGAGGGGTGCCGCCGCACTGGACGTCGTCGATGCTCGCGTTGGAAACTTTCTCTGAGCTTGATTAGTTTGAAGCACGCTCCGGCGATAGGACAAGGAAAGGGACAAGCAAGGGGACCTACAGTGGGGGCGTACTGAATCAGCATGCGCAGCTGGCGCGTTGGTGGCTCTATGTTGGTAGCATTGGCAGCAGCCAGCATCGACTATGCGGTCGTGCCCTTGGAGTAGCCCAAACACAGAAGAATATGAGCATAAATTTGGGGAGCGAGACGAGAAGGGACAAAAAAGACGGGATCGAAACTTACTTCGCTATCCTCCTGATCTTCAGATATGCGTCCACATCGTCAGAGGCATATAGGTAATGCTGGCGCTAGCATACACAGGCGTCAGGCCTCAGTTATGGCATCAATGATTGTTCAACTTTGGTGGTGTTTAGCCGATCCGCACCGTAGTCTGCCACGGACACTAGTGCAGTGCCCTGGCAGGCCTCATGCCCAAATATGGACATAAGTAAGTTTATGCCTTTACTCGGAAACACTTTTCCACACTCTTGTCATGCTCCTGGTGACATCTCTTCGACGCCTCCGGCCCTCTTTCTGCTCAATCCTCTTCCTCCCTACTTCTCAGTGGCACGGCGGCATCGCTTTTCTCATATCTCGCCCCAAACCCTTTCTGACACCTCCAAACTCCTCGTGAAGACCCTCACCGGCGAGACCGTCACTCTCGAGGTCGAGTCGTCCGACACCTTCGACAATGTCATGGCCAAGATCCAGGACAAGGAGGGCATCCCTCCGGACCAGCAGCACCTTATCTTCGCCCAGAAGCAGCTCGAGGATGGCCGCACGCTGTCAGACTACAGGACAGCACTCTTCACCTCGGTATGCCACACGCACCAGCTTTGATTGTAGGCCCGCTTACGGAGCTCACCCTGGTCCCGGACACGCTTGCACCGCAGCATGTGTTCTGGACGGCCGACGAAGTGCTCACCTTCCTTGCAGAGGTACCGCACCTGCATACCTTGCATCTCAGTCAACCGATGCGGCGCACCCTCGCACAAGCCGACACACTCTTGTCGTTGTCCCTCGAGTTTTGCGACGCCCTTGACGGCTCACCACGGCGCTCCCCTCGTATCGACGCCTTTTCCAGCCTTCTCTACACCCCCAACCTGCAGCACCTCACGCTGCGGGACCATGGCGCCACCAACACTGTCATCGGGCCGTCCTACCAGTTCCTCGACAAGTGGCCGCAGGAGCAGTTCATGGAATATCTCGGTGCGACGTCCCTGCGTGCACTAGCGCTTGAGTATCTCCCGCTCTACGAGACCCAGGTGATCGAGTGCCTGCAGCGGGTGCTGCAGCTGATGGAACTCGTGCTCGAGGTGTTCGCGCGCCGTGGGTTGCAGCGAAACGTCGGCGACATCCTGCTCCGTCCGTTGACTAGCTGGAATGTGCCGCCCAACGGGGTCCCCATCGCGTTGGCTCTGCGCAGCGTCGAATTCCGCCACTGCGGGAAGCGCTGCACAGGATCCTTTGAAATGCCGTTTACACTGTTTTTCTGACAGTTCCTAAAGTTCTCCGTCTGCGTGGTGGTCTGTAATGCGAACATCGGGTCCTTTGGTTGTAATTTCGTCGCTGATACGATGCTATGGAGCCTGTAACGACGAACATGAAGGAATGGATGATGTATGACTCTCCACCTTGGTATTTTCAATCCACATGTTCAGTCCATCATTACTCATCGCCATCTTCAGTCCTTCGTCTTCGTGTCGGCATGCAGATCTTTGTAAAGACCCTCACCGACAAGACGATCACGTTCGAGGTCGCGTCGTGCGACATGATCAACAACGCTGGGGCCAAGATCCAGGACGAGGGTATCCCTCCAGGCCAGCAACGCCTCATCTTCGCTGGCAAGCAGCTCGAGGACGGACGCACCCTACCTTTTGAGAACGTGCGTACATTTTCCAGCTTTATCCGGAGGCACCGGGCTTGTTCTAACCTCGTTCTGACAGCTCTGTAGGTGTTCAAGACGATCACAAGCATACACATTCCCCCATGTCGCGCTTGAACCAGGCGCAGCAGCACGACGTCGACCCACGCACATGAAGAAAGAAAATGTATGTACTCTGGGCTTATCTTTCTGAAAGTTTACTCATCCTGGTGCAATTCGCGAGAACGACTCTGTGTACTGTCCTGATACCGATAAATCTTAGTGGAGTGATGAGGGATGGACTAGTAAGGCAACAAATGTCTCACCGTCATCCGACATTCGACGCCGCATGGTAGGAGCATCCACAGGCTTCCGTTTGATCCGGACCGGGGTCTTGGGTGGAGAGAAAGACTCCAAATGTGTTATGCCTTTCGTCGCAAACTCGAGATTAGCTCCCACTGGGCTATGATACACCGTGTCGCGATCCTTTCTGAACTTTTGAAAACGGCTGTGTCATCGCGATCGAAAAGATGATGAACATTAAAGGGCATAATAGTCTTAGTCCCTGTCGTTCCTGCCAGGTAAAAGGTTTCCGTGATTTACTCTATTTTGACCGATTTTTTGCCTCCCCACCGTGCAGATGTCTTAGTTTGGTCGTTGCGCATCACTCCAGAGGGTTCAAAATTTCTGGCAGTCGCTGGTTCGGAAAAAATACTCCTGAAAACCGGTCGTTGATTTACTCTACGCCCGGACCGGCAGATAAGGTAGTGTATGTTGCTTAGCTGAATAAATTTATATGGCGTACTCCGTTTCACACGAAGGCGAGAGGACTTATCTTGGTGCCAGACTGAAAGAAAAACGATTAGGACAACACTTAGAAGTGAGGCGGCGACGGACATACTGTTGAATAGGTCCGCATGTGCCGGCGTGAGCTCGTGTAGAACTTTTGGAACGCTGCAGATGAACCGGGGAGTAATTTAGCCATAGTACCTGAGCAGTCGTCTAATGCATGTCAGCTAAAGTTTTTGATTTCATGCACGGATACTTACCGCCCGGGGCATCTGAGCGGCGATCCGCTTAAGCGCGAGAAGAACATCATCCCCAACAGGTAACGTAAACCTCGGACCTGGCAAGATATCTCGGAATTTCTGGGCGATTAAGTCAAACGCCGCTAAATTTTAAATGAGTTGATGAAGCGAAAAACGAGTACGTACCTTGGTCATGTAGAGACCATTTAACGCGAACAGGCAACTTGATTTCGTTGGTACACGACGAGTTTTGAAACAGAACGCTGTTGTCTGCATCAATCGAGACAACTCTGAAGATGGGATTGTGGTCGCCGAGATTTGTGGAATCCGTTGTGCGTTTTTTAGGAGGTCGGGTTTCCTCGGATAAGTCCTCTGGTGCTGTGAGGTCCAAGGTAAATGTAAAGGTAAATGTAAGTGTGCGGCTTGAAATATAGACGAAAGTTCTCGCCTTGCTCTTCTCCCGTCCACGTGGGGGGGGGGGGATAGCGCCCTAACAATAATATATGTTGAGGGTAACCTTCAGGCCCACTACTTGATACACTTACTTTTCATTTGAGTTGGAGGGATCGGTGGCTGGGGTTGCCGCGTAATGTATCTCCACCTCCTCGCGCTTCCACCCATGAGCTCTTCCGGTCGCCTTTCTTACGTGGTACGCATAGGTAGTCCATGAACTCGCGCTTGCGCTTGTATGATCCTCCCGCTGCTTCTGGCGCACACGGCAAAGCGCAGTGCTTGCGGGAGGGATGCAGATGGGGATGATGGGAGATAAGGGGCTGCCTTCGAGCAAGATCTCAAATATACCGGCTACGCCGGAGCCTTCTAAGGCAACCCAGAGTAGAACGACACGCTCAGCGCCCAACGCGTCACAGCACCTCTACCTGAACAAAACGAAGGACGAAGTATTAGCGCTCACGACCAGCAACACCGCCTGGGCCGACTGGAGAGCGGTCGATGTCAAAAATAGCTTATTCGCAAAAGGATACATCACGGAGGCTGAGGCCATAGGTACGCACTCCGTTTCCCCTCCCGCCTCGCTCCTCGCCCTTGCGGTCCTGCGCGTGGCTGCGGGTCTACCTGCCAACGCGGCAGTCGCCGCGGACGCGCTACGTGCCGTGGCGGTATGTTTAGGCTTCAAGCGCGCGGACACCATGCTCGACGGCATCGCCGCCGACCTGAACGAAGTACTTGGCCTCGTACGGGCATCTGCTTCGGCAACCCACGACCAAGCCGCAGGCGATCGCGTGGGGTCAAACGCCCTCGACGCCGCGGAAGTCCTCACGCGCACAGTCCACGAGCCAGCTGCCGACATCGCCGTTATCACCACGCGATTGGAAGACGACTTGAAGACGGCAGGGATGATGATGGCGGCAGCGGTGGAGGCGTCACCGACAAGTGCAAGGAGCGACGCCCCGGTGTGATATAGGCCCAGCATCGACAACGACGTCCCCGAGAGCCCCTCTCCCCTGCGTGAAGGCTCTCCAGAACCCGTCATCCGAGCATCGGATGTCTCTGCCCGCGAGCTCGCTTGAGTGCATCACCTCCGGCGGCTCACAGGGTGTGGGTGTATCCCTCTGGGCGCAGGAGCTCGTGGGCGACGTATTTCTCGGCGGTGTGTGTGAGAGTCATTTTGAGGATGGAGCGCACGAATGTGCGGATTCCTGCGGGGCCGTATATTTCGATTTTGGGGGGGTGCGTTCACGGGAACAGGGGTATTTGCATCGATTGAAGACGCAAAAAGGACGCTTCTGAGCATCGTAACCACTTCCATGGTGTGGTCGGCGTGCATGTGCGTTATAAAGAGCTTGGAGACACTCTGGGGCTTGAGCCGGACGGGCATGTCGCTGTGCTGAAAATCGAACTGTCTAATCGTTCCCTCTGCGCAGTCGACCATCCAGAGCGATCCGTCTCGCAGACAGTCTACGATGAGGGACGAGCAGTTGCGAGACTCGTTTGGCCCGCCGCCAGAGCAGGTGCCGAGGAATTGAGCGGGCCACACCCCAAAGTGATGCATTATGAGGTTTCTGCATTATGACCTTATGCATTATGACCCGCACAACTGTATATGTGTGGTAGTCAGGTTTCGGTTTCTTCTCAAGTAAGCATACTGTATCTTTTTGCGGGGCAATAAATCTGTTTTGTGCCGTTTTGTGCTGTGAATCTGAGCGAGAGGCTCTGCCGTTGCCCCAGCGGTTTTTGCTCGCGTTATGTCCGTCACGGAGAGCCCCACCGAATCTTCAAGAACTTCAAAGCTCTCTCTCTGTGTGTGTCTTCCTCTCATGCACGTATCTCTGCTATGCTGGATCGGGATCACACTACGTTGACTCTTAAAAATGTGCGTTCCATTCACTCTGATCTTTCTGCCTCTAATAAGACAATGTAGGACGGGCGCCCCGCCCACCCCATCGAGTTCAATGGCCTGTCGCCGCGAAACCGGTGTTAGGAGTGCTCGGCGGACTGCAGCGTCCCCGATATATTGCGGCTGGCGCTCTGTTCGCTCTTCACGTCAGGGGCACGGTTTCCAAGACATGAGCAACACGCAATGTGAAATGCACCCTCGGTGCTTGACTAGGAACGTGCGGCTTTGTGACCCCCGATCGTGACCGTCAGCTAGCCCTGCAGGAAACATCGAGTCGGTGTGTCGTATCCCGAATTAAACCGCGCGACATCTCCTACACGTGGACCATCGAGTCGGATACAACAGCGTCAGGTGTGTTTGCTGCTGCTATATCTCTAGCCATGCTGATTATCCCTCTAGGACCTCCCGACTTCAGCCACCAATGTGATGTGCAAGCGCCTGCTCCGAACGCGCGATCCATCGCACAACGCGAACGAATTTGAGAGACTTGGCTTCCTAATTTTGGTGCCTGAGTCCCAGTTGAGTCGCTTGCAGCGCAAAAAACCGTGGGAACAAACTCCGAAGTTTCTATAATAACGTCGATCTCCAATCAACCCCCGCGCGGTTAACTACAGACTAGGATCAATTATACTCGCGTTGCAGCGTTCCCAGAAGAAAAAAATTACAGTTTCTCAGCACCTGTTGAATTGTAGGTGATATCCTTTTTTCTTATTTTTGGATCCCCTTGTGCGTTGTTCTTCATTTCCGCGTCAAGGTTACATGACCTGGTCTGGGTTGCTGCATCTCACCTCCGTAACAGCTGGTCAGAAATATGAAGAGACAGAACATCGTAAACATGGATGAACTCTGTATCGAAATCTGATGAAAAACACGTATGTTGCGCTCGACAGTCCAGATGGCAATTCAAACTCCGATGAATTGTAATAAGGCCCATCACCAATCACCCGGATGTGGTAAACACAGGACTAGATGCTTTCAAAGAATTCCCCAGATCTCGGTCAGTTTTGCACCGATTCAGAGCAAACCTAGCCAGATAATTCAAGCTAATTCATACTCAATTAGTGATAGAAAGAACTTATAAAAATACCTTGTATTGAATGATTTATGATTTTGGGCTATCTTTGCGATACATCGGTGAAAGTAGGGAGGTCTGTACGGGGAGAATGTTGGTCACCGTGATACTGTAGTATTTCGTTCAATTCATAGGGTCACGCGTCACACCCCCCAAAAATCTATGAAAATTTTCGTAATTCACTGGGTCACACAGGCGATTTTGGCCTTAGCCGAGTCCAGCCTGTCGTATCGAAATCTTTGTGTCGATAGACAGGCTGGTCGATCGGAGTTTGAAATCTCAATACGCGCAAATTGTCCCAAAAAGGCTATTAGATAAGCCAGCAACGTTTGGCCTCCGGTGGAGAGAATTAAATATATGAGCAATATTGAAGAGCAAGGAAGACATATTTAAGGCTACTGGGAATTTTCTCTGGTCATTTTCTCCTGGACTAAGGACTATATATTATTTTTCAGTTCATGTCGCTACTGTTTATATCAAATGCTATCGGCCCGGCTCCGCCAAAAGATCGCTTACAAATAGCCTTTTTGGGATAATTTACGCGTATCGGGAATTCAAACTCCGATCGACCGGTCCGTCTATCGACACACTTCAGCCTACAGTTTTGATACGATAGACGGTCTCCGGTCTAGTGCGGTGACCGAATCAATGATCTTGCCAGACCCTTGAACGTCGATGCGCCACCGGTGCACAGTCAGTTATTGCAACTTGCAAAATAGTTGGCGGTGACGCGTTTCAGTCACGAAGCACAGCTTTTGAACACCGAACTTCGGGGAGCCATATCTCGCGAACGCGAGCTCGGATTCCTCTAGTGTGATAATGAAAAATGAAATACTCGTCGAGGGCTAGGGCGCCCCGGGCTTTTTTGAGTCAAATTATATCGGATTTTATTCAGTAGTTGAAATGTTGAAATGTTGAAGTTCAGATAAGGTAACTGCCTCCGTTTGACTTCAACCACGACAGCAACTAGCAGGTTCTGGCTTTCGCACACCTACTACACACCATGGCTCGTGGAAAAGCATTAGAGTATTTGCGCTGCAGCCATTGGAGCCATCTGATGGCTGTTTGGCGTTGCGCAAACTGATGGCTAATGGCTCATGAATAGGGGTGCTCAATCCTTATCCCATCACGGCCCATCCGAATTTTTCCCATCAGTAAAAATAAATCTTGTGGGCCAAATTTTTAATTTCACTGATGGGCAAAATTCGGATGGGCGTGATGGGACAAGAATAGCCTGTTTGCGCAGGAGCCATTCGAGCCATCTGATGGCTTTTTTGCAGTGCGCAGCCAATGGCTAATGGCTCATATGGATATTAACCTAGTCACTGCGTTCAGGGCCCGGGTAAACTGGGACTTTGCCAAGACGCCTCAACCGGTCTAGCCGACAATCGCCGACGAGCGGCTTCTAGCCGGCTAGAGATTACTGTGGCGAGGCGGTGCTAGCCGGCCATCAGTTTCCCCGGCATCCAAAGCCAACTTTTGGTGAGAAAATAACAAAGAGTAACGTGAGAAATGAATTCTGGGTCCATTTTAACCGGAATCTACCAAAATCCACGACTCAGGAAGCTGGGTGGAATATATTCAATATACCCAAGGAACAGTGACGGTCTAGCAAAGACGTGTCGAGGCGGACTGAGGTCACCTAGACTGCCGAAGTTTAGGTAGCCGTCGCGGACCTCCATGGACCTCGGCACAGCCGGGTCTAGACGGCTAAAATTAGCCCAGTCTAAGTATATCTATGGTGCAGGTCACCCAGCTGCCACACCCTAATGTTTGAAATTTGGTGGCTTCAAATTTGATCTGATTTCTTATCCCTCTTTACAATGTGCTTCGTTTCAACATACAAGAAGATCCTAAAGAGGTATTTTTATTTACTTCAAAACTGAGTGAGCAAAAAAAAAAAGTTGCCTGCCGATTTGGCCACATGCGCGTATTATATTGAAAAAAGCTCCATCCGAGCTGTAAATAGGTGCCAAATGACGCTACGGAGTTCTACTCATCCACTGGCCTCTCAGGTGCGCGATGGTGAGATTTATATGTAGTCTAGCTGAATGCCCACACCATCCGCTGAGCCTCTTTGGGTCCCAAGTCGCTATGGTATGTTTCCATCCACCGAATCATTGGGATGATTGAACAAAAGTAAGGTTGATAATACATTCAAAAGTAAGCCCAAAATCCCTCCAGAGGTACAATTAATTCAAAAAAAAATTCTCTGGTCGATTTGGCCACTAATGTTTGGTAGCGGCAGCTAGGTGACCTGCACCATAGACGTCTCCACGGAGATAGCAGCGCCTCGATGGCGCCTCCACGAGCCTACAACTTGGCCATTCTAGGACCGGGTTGAACGCAGTGAGTGCTTAGGTTGAGCTCTCTTGCTTCAGTTCTGACCATATGTGAGCTCTATTCCTCGCCTTGGCCTTGAAGTTGGTTCTGGCGGTCCCATTTTGAGGTCAATATTGTGTTTCGGTTGATTGTGAGTCAATTACGGTGCAACGGCGTTTGAAAAGCATCTTTGAATGACTCCGCAGGTATGCATTCCATTGAACACAATTGCTTGAGTGGATATCCCAAAGGAAGAGTCAGGCCATACGAGCCATCAGCCATTGGCTGCGCACTGCAAAAAAGCCACCAGATGGCTTGAATGGCTCCTATGAGCATTCGAATGCATACGGACCTCAAGGAATGGCCAGTATTGCACAACAACATCAAATTGAATAAAATTGAAGATTTTGTACCTACCATCCAACCAATGAGGACATGGAGGGAAGAGGTCATTGGTAGATGAGTGGTAAGACTCTTAAATGGCTGAATAACACAAAAAATGCGGGAAGGAACTGTAGCCATTTGAGCCATTAGCCATCAGTTTGCGCAATGCCAAACAGCCATCAGATGGCTCCAATGGCTGCAGCGCAAACAAGCTATTGTCAGACGGCCTCCGCGGTCCGTCGGCACAGGTCTTGAGTTGATCGGCATCAGTCAACCGTCCCTTGCCGACGTGGCTGCTCAACGCAGTGATTCTGAAAAGGTTCGAGAGTTAATCTCGTGTTACGGATGCAAGAAGAACCACCACGAGTTTTCTTGCTCGCCGACTCGGAGGATTTGGAGGGGTTGAAGCTGCTTGTGGAGGATGTGTTCTTGGATTTGATAGGTGTATTTACTCGATGGCTTGCTAGCGGGATCAGTTGGAGGACCGTGTACCGTAACAAAAAACTCGCACTCGTTTGAATGCCAGGATATCTCACATAACTTTGCCTGTGATGACACAACAGACCGGCATTGTGATAGGCGATCAATTGTAGCAGGATCGACAAAGGTCGGAGAACCGGTCCGTATACGCGCGGATCAAGATTGGTGATCGGAGATCGGAGATTGCCAACTCTAAAGTAGGCGTGATTCCCGACAAGCCGCGTCGCCCACGCGTACAAACACGGTCGGGCACAGTGGATGTCATCAAGAGGCTCATAGAGGGAGTCTCAGGGAGAAGGCTGCAGAGTATTGGTCGGGATCATTCTTCTTGGCCCGACTCTGTGGATGATTGTACAGTAGCGGAATGAAATCCGCCATTTTGATGGTAGAACGACCCTGGAGGAAGGCACTCACAGCCTGGCGGTGACGTTTGGCTCGGTGGTATTTCTACCCACGAACCCGGGGTTGGAAGAGTACAGCAAGAAACTCGCCCAGATTAGGGAAGCCATAGGACCGCAAGAGATGAGCTATTTTCTGCCACTGCGTCCGCTTGGCAGATCGTAATGAAGCAATGATGGAACAGAGAATCTCAGCATGCCAAACTCGTAGGTATTTGATCACCACGAGCTTGTTCTTACCACGCGGACCTCCAAGAGCGCCGAAGGCAGACGTTATAACGTATCCAACTCGTTCCTCGTTCGTTATAGGAGCACCCATGATCTTGTCAACGGTGTGTCCAACACGACTCATTCAGTAAGCTCCGACTCTTAGACACGTCAATCACAGGTACAGTATTTGATTCCCCCAGTTCCAGGGCAGGGGTTCTTTCCATCGAAATCATCGGTCGACCGACACCTTTTCTCACATCACTGCCTGTCCCTTCACGGAAGATCTGCATATTTCACATCCGGCAGCTGTGGACATCAAGCGCGATAGCGCCGACTGTGGAGAAGCGTCTCGCTTGGATGCTGCAGACGCAAGTGAAATACTTGGATGGAGATGTTGTAGACGCCACCAGGGTATTCGTTTGACAGGGTGTTCGTTGATCCGGCGGGCGCTTATGGGCTTAATTCGGTCTTAGCGCGCTAGCGTGCGCGACATTGCCTCAACCACTTCGTTCGTTCCTCGTCCTTCCCTGCTCCAAGCCAGCGGAGGTCTCCGAGACATCACAGGGCCTGGAGGTAATGTGCCAAATTTCAAGGGTGTTGACTTCTACGTCTCACTTTGCAGCCCTGCACGACACTTGGGGGATGTGGGCCATCGCGGCACGCGCGGCAGACTTCGTACTTATGTACTTGAGACCAAGCACTCCGAGTTTTCAGCAGGTGTAATTGAAGAATTTATTCCTCCCCCACTTTAAAGTCGTTCCAAACATAATCCTCATCCTTCCCCGTCGTTTTCCCCACTGGCTGAACATGGGACTGTTTTTTATTAGCCTGCAGTCGATGTCATATGCCAGCGCTATCTTTAGTGTGTTCTCGCGGACAGGAAGCTCGAGGTTTTGTGGGTGCGTGCTACAGTTGATAAGCAACTGAGATTATCGACTAAACCAGATGGTGAAATACTTCATACCACATCCAGAACGGGTTTCTTTTTCGGAGCTGCACAATTCAGGTATTCCGTAGTCTAGATCATTCATAAGTCGGCCACTCCACGTGTCTAAGACCACATTGTCATCACGCCTGGGACATTCGCCTGGATGTGCCAGATTACAGAGCTTCTGTTGCATTCTTCGTGTTGCGGCTCAGACCACTGCGCACCAGGGTATATATTTTGGCTACTGGCCTGGTGCCTGTCTGCCGACATCTATTCCAGTCCACCTGCCCGTTGTGTCTGTGATCCCGTCCGTGCTCCATAGCTTCTCCTGTGAGTTGAATTTGTTGTGTCTTTTGATCACTTTCTGAGAGTCCGAAGGGCCATCTGAATTCTCTCTAGTATGTGATGGTGTGGTAGCCTTCCTCGACTAAGCAATGACTGATTGCGCGGTAGATTTATTTCATGGCTGCATCGAAATCTGCTATTCCACACCCTGCAGTGGGGACAATAATATGTGGCGTAGTCATTGTACATCCCATTCCTCACCAGCCTCTCGTGCGCAGTGTTACCGTTGGGCGGGTTAACCTGACCAAGTGCCTTTTTAATCGCGTAATAGAGTAGGGGCGGAGCGGGCCGTGGAGTGCAGGACACTTCATCCAAAAACGACCTTTGAGCAGGGTTCGCACGTGTGCCCGAATAACTCAATGACACACATCCACAAATGCTGTCCACAATTACTTAATGAGTTAGATGAAATATTCGGCCCGGTTTTGTGGACAACCGGAGCCCGGAAACCCTCTCCAAAGATATAAGGCCACGAGTATTTGCATAACTCCCACCTTGTACCTCATAAGTGTACGGACACATTGCCTTGGTTTAACAATTTAACAATGTGATATTCGTCTACGTATGGTTCAACAGGCCATTCACTGCGTTCCCACCCCCTGTAGACACACGTAGGCACACGTGCTTCGACGTTATCTGATGTGTCGACATGCGGCTACGTTCCGTAGATCATGACATGGACGGAGGTAGCCGAACGTAGCCGAAGATCGCCGCATGTCGCCACACATCAGATAACGTCGACGCACGTGTGTTTACGTGTGTCTACAGGGGGTGGGAACGCAGTGATTGGTAACACAGCCATTGGGAACAAACACATCGATCCGTCAACGCTTGTGGCCTCCTTAGGTGTTCTGACCTCGCGGGATCTCTCCTCCTTGTTGGTAATTAATTTTTCTATCAATAAAGGGTGCCCAGTCTGATTTTGGCACCCAGGAGTTGACTGTCCTGTCAGTCTCCGATGCGAGCGCCGCCCTGCCCAGAATCATGTCACATGAACCCCGGCTCTCGATGACGCACATTGATCCGTCGATGCTTGTGGCTTGCTTTTGGGAAGGAGGTGCTCTGACTTCGCAGGGTCTCTCCTCCTTGTTGGTAATTAACTTTTCTATCAATAAAGGGTGCCCAGTCTGATTTTGGCACCCAGGAGTTGACTGTCCTGTCAGTCTCCGATGCGAGTGCTGCCCTCCCAGAATCATGTCACATGAACCCCAGCTCTCGATGACGCACATTGATCCGTCGATGCTTTGTGGCTTGCTTGTGGCTAAGTAGGCGCTCTGACTTCGCAGGATCTCTCCTCCTTGTTGGCAATTAATTTTTCTATCAATAAAGGGTGCCCAGGCTGATTTTGGCACCCAGGAGTTGACCGTCCTGTCAGTCTCCGATGCAAGCGCCGCCCTGCCCAGAATCATGTCACATGAACCCCGGCTCTCGATGACGCACATTGATCCGTCGATGCTTGTGGCTTGCTTTTGGGGAAGGAGGCGCTCTGACTTCGCAGGATCTCCTTCTCGTTGGTAATTAATTTTTCTATCAATAAAGGGTGCCCAGTCTGATTTTGGCACCCAGGAGTTGACTGTCCTGTCAGTCTCCGATGCGAGCGCCGCCCTGCCCAGAATCATGTCACATGAACCCCGGCTCTCGATGACGCACATCGATCCGTCAACGCTTGTGGCTTGCTTTTGGGAAGGAGGCGCTCTGACTTCGCAGGATCTCCTTCTAGTTGGTAATTAATTTTTCTGTCAATAAAGGGTGCCCACCGGCGATCCTGGCTCACCATATTTGTAGAATCTATGCATGTCAGATTTCATTCTGGCATGTCATCCGGAAGATATTGAACTCAACGGGATGCCAATCACAAATATCGAACATGCCAATGATATAGATAGGTTGTGCAAAAGCCGCACGAGCCGCATGCGGCTTTTTGTGCACTGTGCAAAGCCGCACGGCAAATTTGAAATCTGAGAGGTGTCAATTAACTATTGTAATATAAGCTTACCTGAGGCGAAGAAAAGGTGCCGTGGGGAGAGGGAAGATCCTCGGCATTGCCTCTGCTGCATGGTAGACGTGAAAGTATGGGAAAAGTGCAGTTCGGGCATCCCAGTTGCTAAAAGACCTGGAAGACGTGAAAAAAAGCGACCGAGACCCACAAAATAATATTCAGACACTGTGGGCCAAATTCAAAGTGGATGTAAAAACATATGGCAAACACCGTTGACGTTTTATCAATGATGTGACCCCACAAATACGAACATGGAAAGCTCAGTTGAAATTCTTACTACATGACAACTCGAAGATAGATCCTTGGCCATTTTCCATCTGGAGGAGAAGATTAAAACCAAATTGAGAGAGGAAGCTGAGAGAAGGCAGTCTGTATCACCTACTCGCTATGATGTTGAGGGGGAAACTTTGCGAACTTCCTCTTGGACAAAATCTGCAAAAGGCGACCACACGAAAGAATCTATTTACGAGTTCAAGGTTCAAGATAACCAACATTCCAGCTCACCTAGGTATGAAACTCGTCCAAAAATAATGGCTGAGATGGCCCGGGACTATCATGATTCAAACCAAGAGAGGGACCATCTAGATGAATATGGCCGATCGATGGCAGCTGAAATTGTACTCGAGAAGTGCAATGTAAACCTTTCCGAGAACGACTTTAACGGGATGAACAAGAGCCTGGCTACCACATTGGAGAGCGCTAATGCTCTCAAATAATGGCCAGGCACCTGGCCTAGATGGTATTCCATATGAATTTTATAAAATGCTCGACATCCTATTCCAACAGAGTGAGGATTTGGAACAGAAGACATTCGATGTACTAAGTTTCCTCACTGAGGTGTATGAAGATGTCGAAAAATATGGCAAATTGTACCAGGCACGCAGTTCAACTCTGGCTGGTTGGCTTCACTCTTCAAGAGTGCAGCCGCCGCGAAAGCGGCGAAATAAGGACTTTCATGTTGGATTCTGGGCCGAACGATGCACAGTGACCCTCGGCAAACGCGTAGAGGTCTCGGCAGGATTCGTACGAGCATAGCTAAGAGTCATAAGAGTGTATAACGAAGAGTCATAAGTATCACCAGACCAGCGCGCAAGAGTAAGTATGAGTCCGAATCAGGAATTCAGCAATAAGAACAGTCATTGCAGTGCCGCGCCTTGGCAGTGCGTGGGTGTATCAGTTGACACTCCAACATTTCAAGTGATAAGGTCATTATCAGGTTGAACCGCCGTTTATAAGGTGGTTATAATAAGGTGGCCATAAGGCCTTATAGGGCCTTATAAGACCCTATAAGGAAAGGTCGAGCAAAGTGAAATAAGGCAATTTCGAATTTTCCGACATAAGTACCTCCTCGTTGTCTAGCGACATCAACGACGGACAATCATCAGAGTGGTCCCCCACTCCGCAGTCGAGCCCACGAAGTCTTTGTCTTCCTCGTCCGAAGAGAGGAGAGCAGTGAACCACATGCTCTGCGCACTGGAATTGAAATCAATCCGAAGGACAACGAATTCAGCTTCGGGCCCAGTTCACCCCACTGTCAAAGTTATGCGTCTCAAGTGCTGACATAGAAATCAATCCTTAGGGCAACGAATTCGGCTTTGGCCCCGGCTCACCCCGCCGTCAAGGCCACGCATTTCAAAATGTCGACCATTGAAGGCCCTGTAGAAAAGGCAATACTGCCTCCGAGCGGAATTTCAAGTGGTGGAATTGATCAGAATGACCAGGGCCATCCATTTCCAAGTAAAACCGGGGCTCTGGAACCTCGCTGGAATTGAAATCAATCCAAAGGGCAACGAATTCAGCTTCGTCCCCGGCTCATCCCGCTGTCAAAGTCATGCGTTCCAAAATGCCGGAGCTTCAGGCCCCGGCTCACCCTTCCGTCAAGGTCACGCGTTTCAAAATGTCAACCATTGAAAGCCCTATAGAAAGGCAATAATGCCTCCCAGCGGGATTTTAACTGATGGAATTGTTTAGAATGACCAGGGCTATCCATTTCCAAAGGGCAATAAAATTTTTAGAGGTGGAATTTTCAGATCTACGATTTCATCATCACCGGTCTCTAACGCTCGACCACCGGCACGAGGAACCTGGTGATACTCCAACTCGGAAGATGCTTTGCACGTTCATTATCAACCGTGCCAAGGACATCGAAGATGAACTCACGAAAGTCTTCCCGGGAATTTTTCCTCGATAGCCAGCAGGATTCTGAGCAAATCTGTCAGCCGACCATGAGCAAGAAATGGGGGCTCGAACACAGCAAGATAGATCACATCCAGAGCTCGGTACAAGTTCATGCATTATACAACGTAGTATGTCGACGAGTTAATCGCTGTTACTTTTATGCATGTGATTAGGCTCTGCTCAATGTGTCGAAACAGGCGCTGCAGACACCTGTTCCCACACATTGAGCAGAGTCCAAACCTACATGAAAATACATGTCAATGATAATTTACGTAATAAAGCGGCCTCCATCTACTACCCTCCGTGGTCTGGACCTTCCCTATCGCGAGTCCTTGTCCAGGCATCACTGGTCGTGGACTGTTTGTAACAGAACGTCTACCCAACGATGATGCTCGCGGACCTGGTAATTCGAATCATCGGCGCAAGGAAGCGGCAAGGAATTCAGATTACATACCACGCTGACCCAGCCATTCCCAACGGCCAGCCGATAGTTGACGCCACATTGAGGGACTGGCCATCCCCATCGGCGTGGGGATGGCCGCGTATTCACTTGAACACAATAAATCAATCAGCGCTTTTTTCAAGATTGAATGAGGCGAAACATAGGAAACTGGCCGATCGAAATCTTCATTGGGGTTAGCTACGCCCCTCAGATTCGGTAGAAGCCAAAAACAGGGAGAGAATTAGCGGAATAATGACGTGCCTCGGCTGATTCATTGAACGATACGGATACAGAATCCCTTGGAATAACTCAATCAGAGATCTTCTTTGAAAAGAGGAGGGAGAGACGGAAGAACAGGTCACCGGGATGATCCTTGGGGTTAGCTACGCCTCTCAAATCCTCGGCAACGTAGAAATACAGAGAAAACGAACGAAAGAATCACTTGCCAGCTAAACTATTTTGGTGCAGTATACGGGTCGGAAATTTTTTCACATGCGACTGTCGGCGATGAGGGCCTGGTCAGTTAAAATTCGGTTAGGTAGCGCCGAGTCATCGTATAGAGATCATGCCAAGATCCCAGAGAAATGACCGAAGAGTAACGCAACGTTGTGAGTGCACATCAAATAGTGCCCCGTGGTCCTATCAGTGACGTACGTAGTAGAAAACATCCGCGATCAAGGAGAAATTGACTGTACAGATGGGCCTCCGAACATGACAGTCAAGGGAGGTTTTCAAAGAATTAATTGCGGGCCAGAAAATGTCATGCATATTTAGGATCGTTTGTTTTCTCATCTGGCAGATGTAATCAGTGAATCATTCCAAAATGTGGAGAGAGAGAAAGCGGCTTCAAGAGTCATCAGTGGCGAGCTGCTCAAGCCATGCAATTGAGGGGATCTTGAACGTGGCGGACCGCGGCGAAAAGAAAAGAAGCGTCTTTTATAACGTCCTAAGGGGACGGTCATCCCCACAGCAATGGGGATGGTCTAATGATCACTTGGAAAGAGTAAACCAATCAGTGATTTGTTCAAGATCGAATGAGAGCAATGATGAGAGACTGATTGAATCCTCCTTGGGGTCAGCTACGCCCCTCAGATTCGAGATAACTGATAAACCGAGAACAGCAACAACCAATAAAACATGAACTTGCCTGTGCCAATTGTTTGCGAACGTGATGACGACGAGGTCATGTACCTGGAAAATAAATCAGGGATCTTCGTTCAAAGAAGTGGAGACGAGTCAACGAAATCTTGTGCTACACCCCTCAGATCCATGAAATGCCGAAATCTCCAAAATCCGGTTTGAGCCTGGTTGCAGGGGACCCAATCAATGTTTGCAATGTTTGTGTTTTTGTTTGCCGAGAACATGCCGTGTTGGGCTGGAAGGGCTTAAAATGCCCTGGCTGCACGGGGAATGCGAATTAAAATGTTTCGAACCGACAGTCTTGCTCAGAATTCCAAGGGCTATCCAGTGGTGTCAACGGCTCCAAAATCCGGTTTGAGCCTGGTTGCAGGGGACCCAATCAATGTTTGCAATGTTTGTGTTTGGCTCCTCATTTTGAACCCCGTGCCTCACACTGTGACGCATTCTTTTCAATGCATTTGCCGAGGACATGCCGTGTTGGGCTGAGAGAGCTTAAAATGCCCTGGCTCCACGGGGAATTCGAATTAAAATGTTTCGAACCGACAGTCTTGCTCAGAATTCAAAGGGCTATCCAGTGGTGTCAACGGCTCCAAAATCCGGTTTGAGCCTGGTTGAAGGGGACCCAATCCATGTTTTGCAATGTTTGTGTTTGGCTCCTCATTTGAACCCCGTGCCTCACAATTGAACACCGTGACACATTCATTTCAGTGCATTTGCCGAGGACATGCTGTGTTGGCCTGGGAGAGCTTAAAATGCCCTGGCTGCATGGGGAATGCGAATTAAAATGTTCCGAACCGACAGTCTTGTTCAGAATTCAAAGGGCTATCTGGTGGTGTCAACGGCTCCAAAACCCGGTTTGAGCCTGGTTGCAGGGGACCCAATCAATGTTTGCATTTGGCTCCCCATTTTGGAGTGTGAAAAAAGTAACTTATGTGAACTAACTTTAACTTTACTTGTGCCTTCGGCTTGGCTGGCCGAACTTTACGGTACTTTAACTTTACTTTTCCCACGCGTGCCACAAGTTAACTTATTGCCGAGCGTACTGCACGGCTCGGGAGGGGTGGTTAGTGGCCCCTCAACCTCGACTTCTGATGCCCTTACAGGTGATTGGAGGCCATTTTCAAGGAATTGGACTTCACAGGTTGCGTACCCCACGCTTTGACGTGAGCTGGACTCGGCGGCTGATGCAGTCAAAGATCCGGGATCCCCGTTGCAAACATGTTGTTTTGGACTGGTCGAGTTGAATATCATCTGTGGAGGCAAGTATGACTATACTACACACAGTGAACAGCCATAATCCATTGTAGTTGGGTGAAGGGAAGTCATCAATAATTCCCAGAGGAGGAGGAAACCTGGGACAATGCGGCAGTGGGATACTGGTGGGATATAAGTTGCAGTACTGAGACGCTGCTAAATATATGTACTCCAGCATTCATTGTCAACCTCTTTCACCAGCAGACAGAATTTAAAACTTTGGGACTATCTTACAGTAGGATAGCTCCCCAAAGGAATCACGATGCAATGGACACTCTGGGACTCACACACATGGCTCCGCACATCATACTGGTTACTGAAACTGTTACATGGATTCCAAGACGTTCATCATTCATAAATATGATCACTTCCGACGACATGGAATTCAGGAACATCTGTGTCATCCCCCAAACCAGGTAATACTGATCTTGGAGCGTAGACTAGAGTAAGAGTCACGTCGGAAAGGCCCCCTTTCAATGCAATTGGCTAGGTTTACCAACTCTTCTTGCCTTGATGAGCACAATCCCCATATACTTACCATAGCTTAACTTTGCTTAACGGTACTTAAGTTAACTGGGCGGCCCAAGTCCCATCAGCGCAAGTAACTTATGCGATCAGATGGGATCAATTCCCACCAAAACCTAACTTATGCGATCATTTGGCACAAGTTAGCACATTTATCAGCCGCACAAGGCAAGGAATGCCCACAGAACTCTGGAGGGGGAGGAAATAGATCCTCAGGCCATGTACAAGCATCAACTGCAATGACAATAAGATATGCGACATCCAGATCCATCGAGTCACGTGATCTGATGGCGTGACACGGACTGCAAGCTGAACTAGTTGATTGCAACCATGGGGCAAAGAAAACTAAAACCACAGATATGTGCAGTTTAACAAGGGGAACAATTCTGTGGTCTCAGATTTTCAATTAAGTACATCCAAAAAAGAGTTTATTACCTTTTTGGGAAAAAGTACTCAGATCACATTAAGAAGTCATCTCAAATACAGATTAGTTTCAGCGCCAAATATTTCGCGCTGCCCAAAAAGGAAATTCCCACGCTCCACGTGACTACGTTAGCCTCGTTTCTGCCTCGCCTTAAGCACGTGTTATCCTTGAGCACTACTTCACATATGCCAACAAAAAGAGGCCACTCAAATGCCCAGAATCTTGGGACTTTTGCTCTCAAAGTGAGTGTTTAGTGTTTTACTTGGATGAAAGTCCTGATCTCACCTGATTTCCAAGCCCAGAAATCAATGTTGGCAGAGCATTGTGCAGAGCGGGGCTACGAAGTTATTTTCTTTCCCAAATTTCATCCAGAGCTCAATTTCATTGAGCAGTGCTGGGGATATGCAAAAAGAGTGTATAGGATGTTCCCAGAATCTTCATCAGAGGAGGACTTGGAGTGGAATATGCTTGAAGCCCTTGAATCAGTCCCACTTGCTTCTATGTGCCTGTTTGCCATCCGGTCCTCAAGGTTTGCTGATACATAATTTCACGGGCTAGATGGAGCAGATGCAGCTTGGGCCAACAAAAAATATAGGGGCCACAGAGCTCTTCCTCCTCGATTTCAGGAAGACCTGAGGTAGCGGAAGAGTAGAAGATAGGTGGATTGGTTGGGATTTTTTTTACTTTTGGTCTGGGCTGTCTAAAGTACTGAAAAATACAAATTTGTTTTTTTGTCTCCGAGATTTCGCGCTTTCCCATGTTACTGTCACCCATCAGTCACGTACACGTGACTCGATGGATCTGGATGTCGCATATCTTAGTCCCGGGATAATTTTTGTTTGGGAAAACTCGCGTTCTGGATGGACTTTTGCATGAAGTGGGGTCCAGCATAGGTCTGGCCCATGCCAAATGGTCCCAGAGCACTGAAGGCAGTCCTTGTGACTTGAAATGAGTAGAAACTTGAGTTGAAACTGCAAAACGGTGAGATTGATGGGGAAATAGGGGGTTCAAAGTAGGAATCTGCCTCTGTTCCAACGAACTCGAGTGTAACTATGCTCTATTGTACTCTGTAGTTGTATACTGGTCATTTGATGCCTATTCCATTGCCTAATTATGTCCTACTTGCCTCCTATGGCCTCAAGTTAGCTCTAAGTTAGGGCGGACAAACATGTACAAACTTACTTTGATGTAACTTATAAGTTACTTGCGCTAACTTTACTTGTACTTTTACTTTACTGTACTTGCTGAAGTAACTTAGCCAGCCATAAGTAAAGTAAAGTTAGATTTTGGTGGCTAAGTTATTTCAAATAAGTTACTTTTGCAGGCACCCCCATTTTGAACCCCGTGCCTCACAATTGAACGCCGTGACACATTCATTTCAATCCATTTGCCGAGGACATGCCGTGTTGGGCTGGGAGAGCTTAAAATGCCCTGGCTGCAGGGGGAATGCGAATTAAAATGTTTCGAACCGACAGTCTTGTTCAGAATTCAAAGGGCTATCCAGTGGTGTCAACGGCTCCAAAACCCGGTTTGAGCCTGGTTGCAGGGACCTCAATCAATGTTTGCGTTTGGCTCCCCATTTTGAACCCCGTGCCTCACAATTGAACACCGTGACACATTCATTTCAGTGCATTTGCCGAGGACATGCCATGTTGGGCTGGGAGAGCTTAAAATGCCCTGGCTGCACGGGGAATGCCAATTAAAATGTTTCGAACCGACAGTCTTGCTCAGAATTCAAAGGGCTATCCAATGGTAGCTTCGTCTGCGAATGTGTGGATTGCGGGGGGAACAGGGGACATGCAAAGAGATGCGTGATGAAGTGTGCGCTCAGTTGAGCGATGTACTCGTGGCCATAGAACGGGTCTGTCTTCGTTGGCTGGGGTTGTGGCTATTTTGGGGAATAAAAAAGTGAGAGCGAGATAAAACAACAGCAACGAACTGGAGGCACAGAGTACGACGACTGGAGCATGGGGGGCCCGGGGGACCTTCTTTGGAATGTCGCGATGATGGGGCGGCTGCTGCAGGTCACGGTGGACCGTCAGAGAGAGATCTATTATCTCGCGAACCAAGTCATTCGATCAGAACATCAGAAAAACCTTTTGTCCTTCACGTGGATGAGGGCCAAATGCGGCCTGGTGAGAATAAACTATGTAGGGGAATTTAATTACGTCTACTTACGGCGGTGATGGCAACCAATGTCTGGGTTCATCGATCGATGCAGAGTTTAATTACGTTAAGGGGATGATGGCAACAATGTCATTGTCAGGCACTCTGGAAAGATGTATCTGGGCGCCATCCGATCTGGGGATTAGGCCCAAAAATAAAAGGTTATATGGCGCGGAGCGCCGACGGAAATCTTCGAAAGACGATGCCGACTAATGCGTTGTCACTTCCTGACAGTAAGAGAGTCATAAAATGGAGAAGAAGTTGAGAAGCCACTGATAATGACCTTTTTTTCCCATGCCTCGCCTTCTGCGAGGACCCTGGTCGGGCGATCACCGGCCATCAAACGAGTGTGCCCTTTTCAAAATCAAACGAGCCTTGTAGTATCATTTCTTGTAAGCTAGCCATCTACTAAGGATCAGACACGTGTAAAGCTGAGGCTGTATCAACGCACTGTTGGACCCGGCTCAATGTTGTCTGTGATACCTTTCAATCTTTCGGGACCATACTCTGGGTAATAAGCGGCGAGCATGGAGTGCATCTGGGGGGAGCAATGAGTGCAGTGTGGACCCCTGACAATACCTTTGGACCCTAGGGCTCGCGCCGGACAAAAAATTGACATTTTGGCTCGAAAACCTAGGTTCTGACCGGACAAAAACTGGGATTTGAGGCCGGACGACCTAGGTCCTGTCCGGACAAAAACTTGGGGTCTTGTCGATGTTTGGGTCGATGTCCAGGCGAAAGTTTTCACCAAATTTGGCTGGAAATGATTTCTTCAGCTCAAATTCAAGTTCAACTCATGTGTACTCTGCATATAAGAGTAGAAAGGATATAAGTACGAGGAAATTTAGGCATTTTTTGGGTCGTGAGAGCGGAAAATTACCCTTTTTGGAAGCCTGGGCGAGATCCTGTCCGGACAAAACCAACACGATCTCGAGGAAATTTGTCCGGACAAAAATCGAGGATTTCCGGAATTTCGGGCCCTAGCCTCCAAAGGGATTGTCAGGGGTCCTGTGCAGTGGTGGTCCAAAAAAAAAAAAAAAAGACACTACTCTGTAGCGCGCTATAGTCAACATAGTTGCTCGCACAAGCTATGTTGGACACCATAGTTCTGCGCCAGGACTATGCTGTTCTACCTAATATAGTGCAGATGCTACAATGATCTACATATTTTCTTGACTCCGAGTCTGCACGGTAGCATAGCCTACTATTAGCGTTAATCATTCGACCTGCGTCTCCTGTCTCGTTCGATTCTCTCAGGTGCATTTCTTTTGTCTCTTGGCATTTGATCATTCTGAGACCCCCAGGACGCAAATAACTTCATCCAGTTCTCGATGAAATGGCACTGCTTTTTTGGGCGCCGGCTCAGCGCTAACCGGCCCGTGTCACAGCATGTGGTCGGTCACAGAGGACCACGGGAAAAGAGGAAACGGTTTCCGGTCTGATGAAAAATACAATTATGAGATATTCTGTCTAGTAAAAGTATCTACAAGTATGTAAGGGTTAACATAGAAGTCTACAGCCTCATCTAGTACATTATTATTATTATTATTATTATTATTAAGTCAAATTGGTTACTACATGTGGTCCGGGTCGGACTATGGTAGCAGATCGTAAGTGGGTCATGGTCGTATCGAGATGGGAGGGTAAGGCTACAAATTTTCTAATGGAACGCGGGGAAAGAGACTAGAATCAAAAGATGGGAAAATTGTTGATGAGTGTGATTCTGACCGTGGTTGTAAAGTATCGTAATGGTGGTATGCGGCGACTTGGTTTTGTGGCATGATGAGGATTAAGAGAGTATAGTGTAGGTATGCGAGAGAGAGAGAGAGAGAGAAAGAGAAATGACCGAGAAAAGAAAAGTAAAAACGGACACACGGGGGAGGTTTACGCGAAGCGGCCCGAGGCCTCGACAAACTTCGCAGTTGCTTTCAGCAGTTTCGGGTCGTTCAGAAGGGCGCCCACGTGAAGGGGTCCGAACATCCCCGCCGCTCGAGCCGCATCGTGTAGTGGGCGGCGAAGGGGCTCAAGAATAGGGCATTCCAGAAGGAAGTGGGCTCGGCTCACGGGGGTAAAACTCGGTTCGCACTACGACGCTGTGGTGGCGGCATGGGTTCGGATTGAGAAGGTGTCACGCTTTGAGGAAGGGGACGATCGGCTCCCTGCCACCAACCGCCCAGGTCCCGTCTCGACATGGATGCGATCAAAGAAGGCGACACCGAAGATCCCGAACATCGAAGCATCTGTTGTCGCGTGGCAGGGCTGGTGGGACTCCCTTCAGCCGTCGTGGCGTACCAAGCAGGGCGATGGAAAGTGGAAGCTTGGGGGGCAATACGGTGGAAAGGGGGCGGATTGGGGGAGCCTGTACACCTGGGGTCCACATGGCGTTGTCAGCATTGTCGCCAGTCTGTACATGTGGGGCCGCATGACTCAGGAGGACACGAGCTTGTATCCTGCATGGGAGGCTGCGGTCTGCGATGTCGGCTGGATACTCGAGGGCATGGCAATTTATTATGAGCGGTTTAAATGGTGAGTTTCCGGTGCCCCCTTGCGTCCATGTTTTTCCCCGAACTTTGCGTATGTCTGTCCTTTGTCCAAGTGTTGTCTCTGCATGCGCACTTTCTGTTATTATTTTTGATATAATACATCCCGTTTTCTTCCAAAGAAATGAATACTATTTATTGGTTTTTTGTAACTTTGGGGCGTGAGCATGAGGACTTAGAAAAAAAAAATGCATAGGTTCGTAGCGATACTCCCGCGGCACGGAGACTAAATCCGACAAGGCACTGATGTCACATCGCACTTTGCCCGCTCATATCTGCCTCCCGCACGCTGAGGGGTTAGTTGAGGTTGCGCCATCGAGCGGTGAGGATTTGCCGTCTGCCCAAAAAAATCTAGAAGTGTGCATGACGTAGATGGACTCAGGACTTTGCCACTGCCTTGAGTCGACCTCCGTCATTCTGTGGGATAAACCGACCGAGAAGCCCCAGTATGAGACATTCTGTCTTTCCGGGTGTGATTTACCTCATTAGGAGGTTGGAGGAAGCTTTTGTGGAGGCATGCGGCGACAAGCGGCTCGTAGCGGCACCAGTTTGTTGGCATCAATGCATTATGGTGCCGAGATCAAACTACTCGAGCCGCAACTGCGATTTGGGTCGGCTGGCCCAGCATTGGTCGGCGGATTGGATGCGACCTTCCCATGGATCTGATGATCTGGAAATTCACAGCCGCAAATTACTTGATTCAGAATTCGGCGGTGTGAAGAAAAGTAACGCACTTATTGGATATCAAAAGCTAGGATTGCACGGCGCCATGATCTCACGCCAGCCAACGGCATGACACAAGCAGTCATTACAACATGATCAACGTATTCTTTTGATTTCACACGTTAGGTCTGCTACCCACGCACCAACGCCAAGTGCAGTTATCCCAGCCCTCATCCCTCAACTGGGCCTACCAATCCCGCTCTCTGAATCCCAGCTCAAAGCCCAGTACCGCGCCATCTTGATGGCAAATAATCCTGATCAAACAATCCTGGCACGCCGCCCCGCACAAATTTTATTAGTTCGGCTATAGATCCCCATGGAGCCCCGCCCCACGCGCACCCACCACCAGCCTACCACCCCTGCTACCCAACCAGGCAGCCTTTTTCCCATGTGCGCAAAAGGGTAGGCTCGGCGTATAACACGTAGCGCGAGGTTTAGGACGGTGTACGGATCCCTGTAATCTGCACACGCCAGGGCCCGCTATCAAGCTCCCCTAGCGATCTCCATGTAGCAAAGCCCGCCGCCCCACGCCCAACCAGGCAGCCGCCGTCATTCCTACATGCCAGAAATGAGGGGTAAGCATACACTCTAATACTAGGTAAGTTAGGACGGTGCTGCACCTAGCTGCAGTGGATGAGGGAAGCCAGCCTACCATCCAACGGCACCAGCCCGCATTGAGCAGGCGGGCGGGCGGCAGCAGTGGCAGGGGGAACGCGGGCGCGGGGCCGGGGAAAGCGGCGATGGGCGGCGCACGGCTGTAGCCGAGGCGACCAGAGCTGGCGGGATTGATGGACCGCGGCGGGAAAGCTCGCCTAGCGATCCCCATGTAGCAAAGCCCGCCGCCCCGCGCCCAACCAGGTAGCCACCCTCATTTGGTAAGAATATACTCTAATGCTAGGTAAGTTAGGACGGTGTTTCACCTAGCTGCAGGCCTAGATGAGGGAAGCCAGCCTACCATACAACGCATTGAGCAGGCGGGCGGGCGGCAGCAGTGGCAGGGGGAACGCGGGCGCGGGGCCAGGGAAAGCGGCGGTGGGCTGCGCCCGGCTGTAGCCAAGGCGACCAGAGCTGGCGGGATTGATGGCCAGCGGCGGGATGGCTACCGACGCGCGCCGGTAACCCCATTCCATCGCAACAGTACGCCATCAATATATTTATTGCCGAAAAAACATTTAGAATATCTATTTGCATCAAAAAACCTACCCGCCCCCCAGGCCACGTCCCAAAATGGGAGGTGTATAGCCGAGCACAGCTGAGAGATGCTAGCCAGGCGCATGGCTGCAGCCATGGCTGTACACTACAATTCGCATGGCTACTGCCATGTGTTTGAGTCTCAGATGTAGTGTTACGGCTCGTGTCCTGCTTCTTGTGGCTTTTTTACACATCCGCTATCAAGTTTCTTATCGTGCTTGTGGGCTCATCTTGGTCTGTCTCAATTTCATCTTTGTCCGAAAACCTGGGGGCGTGGAAATGCCATTGACCTTGAAAACTGTCTTCTCTCGGCTGGGCATGGAGGAGGACAGGTTCACTCAGCACCTGCTATGTCACCGGTGCCACCGCTATTTTGATCGAAATACCCCATCGGATGCCCTTTGTCCAGACTGTGAATCCGAGTTGTTCCATCCTGCTACACGGCAGCTCTTTCAGAGAGTCATCTCCACTGTCACTGGGAATCCCCTTCCTCCCCCGGTTTGAAAACCCAAACTGGTGGCCCCAGCTGAGTTCGCTCTTCCCGGAGGGGGCACATTCATTCTTGACCGACCCACTCCTGCTCTCGTTCTCGCCCCTACCTCCATACCCACGACCATCGAAATTAAACCCGAGCCCAGCATTGCAGCTTTGGTTGGCACCGTGACCGAGTTGATGAAGGCTTTTGCAGGGCAGAAATCCTCGAACGACTCCAGCAGCGGTGCAGCCCCTCCAAAGAAGCGTCCTGATGGCTGTACATATTGCAGTGATCTCATGCATTTCATTAACGATTGTGCTAAAGTTTTGGAGGACATGCAGGCTGGAAGATGTCGCCGCAATCAAGATGGCCGTGTCGTTCTCCCGTCCGGCGCATTTGTTCCCCGCACTATTCCTGGCAAAGACCTGCGTGCTCGTGAGAAGTGGCACGAACTCAACCCTGGGCAGTTGGCAGCCGCGCAGCTGCTGGTTGAGGTTGCACCAAACCTTCACTCCACCCCTTCCTCCTCTTCCACGGTTCGCACGTTCACCCTCTCCGAGAGCAGATGTTGCAACACGAAATGAATGCACTCCAGACTCGTGCCCAGTCCAAGCGCGTGCTTCAGCGCAAGGCGGACGAGGAGCCCGACCGCACTATTCCTCCTTCTGCATCCAATCCACCCCTTTCCACCGCAGCTCCTGTCCCTACCGATCCACCGCTTCAGGCTGCTGGTAAAGCGCCTCAGCACCCCTTCCGCGACACTCGTGACGGCGCATATGCCCCCCCGAAGGACCGAAACCTCGGTCTCCCTGCTGAACAGTCTAGAAATACACCTGCGTATCGCACCAATGCGCCGATTTACAGCGAGAAGGACGCAGCAGAGGTTTTCAAATCGACGCTAGATGCTCCAGTAACCATTACACAACATCAACTACTTTCCATCGCCCCTGAAGTGCGCTCCCACATGCGGGAAGCCACTACATCGCGTCGAGCACCGCCAAAAGACAACAAAAATCATGTTGCACCGGTGCCGCAGTTCCTCCATGATATTGCATCCCCTCTCCCATTTTCGGATGATTCTGAGCTCGAGTATGATTCGCTGGGGGAGCAGCGTGCGAAGGACGTGCAGCAGACCGCTATATTTGACTCCTTCCCTGCCTCCTACACGAATTGTGCCCACGCAAATTTACCGGAAGGTGGTTTGGTTGTTCCGGACCCCTATCCGGTTTATTACGACTGTGGCAGTATTCCGGATGACCTCGTCGTTTCGATGGAGTCTTCTGCCATTCGTTCGATCCTCCCTGTTATCGACAATCAGCAGCAGGTTGAGTGCATCGTTGATGTGGCTGTCAAATTATTGCGATGTCCGAAGCTGTTTGTCACGAGCTCGCTGTCTCGTACGACCCCCGCGTTGTGTTGCGCATGCAGTCTGCGAATGGTTCGATTAATTCGTCCCTTGGTCTCGCCCGTAACGTGCCATTCCGCATCGCCGACATCACACTTTACCTCCAGGTCCATATCCTTCGAAATCCCGCGTACGACGTGCTCCTGGGTCGCCCTTTCGATATCTTGACCCAGAGTATTGTCCGTAATTTCGTGAACGAGGACCAGACCATCACAATTTGTGATCCAAACACTGGAAAATTAGCCACCGTCCCCACAGTCCCTCGTGGTCTTCGACAGCGTGCGCAGGGTTCTTTGAACTCGAGGAATTGATCCATGATCAAGGAGAGCTTGCCCTTATCATTGTTCCTGATCTCAACAACTCCGGCAACTTCATTATTGAATCTACCTCGGCATTCGCATCGGACACCCCCGCACATATCCAGCATTTATACTTATCGGCATGCACTAATCTTGGTCCCAACGCCAACACCGTTAATTTCACCCATACCATTTCAACCGGCTTTCGTTCTATCCTGCGATTCAACTCGCGGTGATGACGTGTGACTACCGATTTGAACAAAAAAGTACAGTGTCCGGAAGTGGCGCATCGCCAGCAGTGGAGTAGACACGGAGTCTGGCAGCAACAGAGACATCATCGGACTATTTCAGAGATGTAGTATAGTGGCAATGGTGGATTGGGTAGATGGCGCCAGGAGCTTGGGTTGGCACGCGTTTACTAGCAGCAAGAGCGAAAAATCCGAAGGCGTTGAAGGAAGACATGGTGGCGCGATAAATATATGATGTTCGTTGCGACGGCAGTTGGTAGGACTAAAATTGGATTTAAATGTAAATACAGTATTGTACCTAGTAATGGGACAGTACCTAGTAATGGGACGAACCCCCGTTGTGCAGCCAATTCTTACGGGAGGACCTCGAAACTTTGCAGGCATGTCTCTTGACATGTTGCCCTCAAATGGGGAGAGTTTTGGGATGAGAGCAACTCTGGACCTTGATGCCGAGGAACATCGTTTGGAAACTACAGAAAATCGAAATTCTGAACTCCAATATCTTTCTCAATACGGGTCATAAAATCCCCGGAAAATTTCTGAGAAGGGATACAGGACATTTGGTTCATATTATAAATTTGGATTGGATGTACCATTGCTGAAGAACGTATAACTCGTTCTCCAGAAGAATTGCATGCCTGAAATGGAAGTGTCACACTTGTGACATGCGACTCATTTCACCAACTTGCGCTTCACTTGGTCATATGAGATTTTGTACTAGTAATCTATGAGTCAATTTGATCACAATGCCAGGAAAAAATGCCACTCTCTGAATAAGAAACAGCGAAGATCGAGCAAATGGTGGCTGTGCGTCCCATTAGCCCATTTTCTGATTGATAACAAGATTTGGGACAGATATGTCTGGATCTCGACAACTTCATACCCGATTGGCATAAAACTTTGTAGGCATATACTTTGGACTTGAAAGAAGGCTCTGAGTGGTTCAGCTTTGGTACAAATCATCGCAGATGTATGCGCAAGATCAAAACAAATTTGATCGTCCCATTACTAGGTACAATAACCAGCATTAGAGGAGCCAGGATTTTATGATCCTGGCTTTCATGTCCTAAGTAAGTATCAATGGTTGTGAGATGGGGCAATTTGTTACTGACTTTTTCCTGGGGACATGTCACAGTGGTAATATCCTAACTGTTTAAAATAGAAGCAACATGGGGGGTATCTAAAGCATATATGCAGTAGTCAATTGGGAGCTGGCAGACAATTCTCATATTCCAGCAGCAGAAAGTTTGTCGCTCAAAACTCGTATCAAACTATAGGCATGGTACAACAATGTGAACATCCCGAGATCGTCCACTCAGCATGACAAACGCGTACAACTCGGAAAGACCTCTTGGGCACAAGGACATGGAGTAAATGAGCTGCCTGATTCTTTTGAAGACCCAGTAAGAAAATGTTCAGAGTGCAGATTGATTCACAAAACTCTTAACTTGGAGAGATGTTGGAGATTCTTGAAAAATAAGGGGAATAGTTCATAGACACAATGTTCCACTGGAAGGTACAATGCAACATCAGAAGTGTAAAGTGCCATAGACAACTCACACATGTTTTTGTAACCCTGATCCCAGTTACAAATCGTTCTCAGTGAGGACATTCACTTATCTACATCCAGTGTATGGACTCATATAGACTGAAAAATTCCTAGATTTCTGTGAGTGGTCGCTGGAATTATTCAAAGTTCCAGAATTAAGCTGGAAAATATGAAGTATCACTACATATTGTCTTTCATTTATTGAGTATAATTCAGGGTAGAAGAGTCTACAGAAATGCAATGTGGTGGTACAAAAGCAAGAAATGTACCTGCCCAATTTTTATTAGGAGACACAGATAACTAAATGGGCCATTTCAGCAAAATTTCGCATCAAAAAGTTGACATATTTAAGCTTTCTGCCGAAGCGTTATTTCTCGTAGGAAAAACTTCAGAGCATGTTTTTTGAGCTCTTTAGGTAAATCTGCATCCAATCTCACAAAAAATTCAGGGCCTAAATAATTCCCGATCGGGCTACAGTATATTAGCGGGCTTTGCTTGTCCATAACTGTAATTAGTTACGGGGGTTTATAAAATGTAAGGACTCCTAGTCTTACGAGATCAAGAAAGACGTCGAACAATTGGTTTGTCGAAGTACTGATCTTGGTGTATAGTAAGAGTAAAAGTAAGTAGACTAGTGCAAAGATAAGGTATTTGAAGGATTCGGCGACGCCGAATCCTAATATAGGTAAACAGTCTGAGGGGGTGGGGTTGCTCAAATCCCCCACCTAACACTCTCTCCGCTAGATTGAGCCCAGCAAAAGGGAAGGAGAATGTCCAACATATGGCACCTCCTCAGCGTCCAGGAGGACGTTCACTTGCCCTGTTCACTCATGCACCGATCTCTGAGTTGGTTTACCTTCTCTCGGGCGCCCGTGTATCCAACATCGGACATGAGATGCACAGCATCTCGGGAGGGGAGTGCTGGCAAGCACTCAGCTCTCGACGCTTCGTTTTTTAGCAGCACCCGTCTGGACCCCCAATTCCATTCTCTTTCGATTCAAACCAAAATCCCTGCCGACAATAAAATCGATTGCAGCAAAAATGCATCAAAATGAATGCATTGAACTGTTCAATTGCGAGGCGCGGGATTCAAAATTGCTCCCTTATCCCTGCCGATCCCAGCAAAAATGCATCAAAGTGAATGCATTGAACTGTTCAATTGCAAGGCACGGGATTCAAAATTGTGGGGACAGCCACACATTCAAATTGATGGCCAGGCTTCGGCAGAAAGCTTGAATCTGTTAAGTGCTCCCTTAGCCGATTCCAGCAAAAATGCATCAAAATGAATGCATTGAACTGTTCAATTGCGAGGCACGGGATTCAAAATTGTCCCCTTATCCCTGTCGATTCCAGCAAAAATGCATCAAAATGAATGCATTGAGCTGTTCAATTGCGAGGCGCGGGATTCAAAATTGCTCCCTTTTCCCTGCCAATTCCAGCAAAAATGCATCAAAATAAACGCATTGAACTGTTCAATTGCGAGGCACGGGATTCAAAATTGCTCCCTTGTCCCTGCTGATTCCAGCAAAAATGCATCAAAATGAACGCATTGAACTGTTCAATTGCGAGGCACGGGATTCAAAATTGCTCCAGCAAAAATGCATCAAAGTGAATGTATTGAACTGTTCAATTGCGAGGCTGTCTCCGCAATTTTGAATCCCGTGCCTCGCAATTGATTCACGCACACGGGCGACGGCTTCTGCATAGTGGGATGACTTTTGGCAGCTGGCTTGTGATGACATTACACACCTTGGATGATCGTTGTGCCCTCGAGCGCAAGCTGCCTGCTTGCTCCGTATACGAGCAGCTGCCCATCCGAATCCGCTCAATGTCAATAATACTATAAAAGTTGAAAAGTGGAAGAAGGACATGCCGCTCAGCCCCGGCACCAGCGAGTCTATATCCGTCCACAGTCAGGGACCCTCCAGCCGGCTCCCCGACTCCTAATGGTAGACAGCCTGTCCACAATGGAGCCTCAAACTAAACTCACGAATAAATGCTTAATATCGTTGTGGCAGGCATATATATATACCGTTCTAAGGAAATTGTGAATCATATGAAGCTCTTGATCTTTAGGAGGGATAAGGGAGCACTTGACCTATTTAAGGTTTGAATGGAGGGCACAAGATTTATTCGCATTTTGAGACCGTGTTTACCTCTTCTGGTGCGATTCTCTTGGCACATCGCCTACGTGGATTCTTTAATGTTTTCTATGACGAACAACCACGTTGACCATTTCTGAGGGATTCTCAGATGTCCTGCTACTTCCCAGGCGATTTACGAAAAAAAAATCGGTGTCACACGTTCTGCGGCCCATCTTCGAACTTCAAAGTTCGAATCTCCCTGTCACAGGTCACAGCGCTGGAGAATTGAATGAAATAGTACAGTAAATTGATTGCACAGTGATGAGAAGACTGTGGTGATGGGTGTGTTTGTTCTCTGCATGCTAGAATGCGATGTATATAGGCATTTTGCGCCATGGAATGCAAAAGTGAAGCTGCAGACAGCGATTTCCTTTTCGGGAAGCGCGCAAAAAAAAATTCCGGTTTTTGCCATTATTTTCAGAAATTCCTGTAGTTGTCACTGCTATCGCCGATATGGAGAGCTCCATTGTCCCTGGTTTAACGACCAAAGCAGCGCAAGCAATTTCGAGCAGACCGACACTGTTTTGCGGCGACGTCGGGTTAATCGAACCGTACGTTTCTCGCTAAAGCAGCCGAACTCCACTGACGCGGCGACCGGATCGACACCCTCAGTATTTATCAACCTGTGATTCTGAGAAATATGATTCATATGAATGGCGCCCCGGAACCTGCCACCATTAGGACCGCCTCCAGCCCATTGTCTACCCCCGATCCCCGAGCCATTATGTAATTGCATTGCTAATCGGAAGCTGGTAGTGAAGTTACAAACTGAGTGTCAGCGGCGGCTTGAACTCGGGTACAACTTGGTTGCGAAGCTTTATTATCAGCTTGAGAACTTGGGCGAGTTATGTATGTGGTTATTTTCTACCGAGGGCGAAGGCCCTAATATGTATATCTATAAAGCTTTAAGTATCAAAGCACCCGACGAGTTGGAAACCTCAGCCTGCGGAGAACCTGATATGGACCGCCTCGGCACTACATCGGACGAATTAAACCCACGGACAACAAACCGCATCGATCAAGTGTGCGATGCGCCGAGAGACGAGACGCACACAGCACAGGTTCACCCACGCGACGCCGTGTCTGGTGTTCATGAGAAAAACGGTCCACTCACTGTATTGGATTCATTAAATGATCCCATCACCGACATGCAGTCGTTGCGGACCGTCAGGACTTACGCACTCTTTGGCTCACGGCCAAACGACTTCCAGTGTCTCCTTGTGGGGCAGCGCATGGGAGTAGATATTCCCGTTTCCGTCATCTGGGAGGATGGTCCTGGAAAAGTACTAGTTGGGGATGACGGGTCCGCCTTCCGTCTTCATCTCACTGCGGGGCCCATCAATGCTATTACCGGCGCAATTTTCAAATGCTCGAAGAATTCTCATGAGGATCTAGTGAACATCAGACCCGAGCATCAAAATGCGGCTAGAGGTGTTGCCAAGTCACTGTCTGAGTAGATAATCTTTCACACCCGAATATACGATTTATTTGGTTAAAATCAACAACATCCGAATGTACTGTGATGTATCAGACAGGCTGAGACGGCGCAAGCAACCGTGGGCACTGTAAACTGTGCGGATTCGCAGACCATGGACACAACCAGGCACCCTGCACGAAGTGCCAGGTTACTCGGGATGAACGGTTCACTGACAAGGCTCTGCGCAATGGTAACGTCCGAATTTGAGTTATTCATTCGATTCATCCATTTTTACAGAATATTCTCCGCGAACCGGGGAGAAGCACCGTAAATTATCTTCCGACGTTCAGCAATAAGTAAGAAATAAGTTACGAGTACTTATGTACTCGTTCTTTTCATCTGCGGGATGATTTTGACGATGCATTTTACTTGTCCGATTCTATCGTTCAACACCCAATAGTGGCTGGTATTTGGCCACAAGATTTTACAGACACACATGCGGTACAAATCATTTTATACTGTACCAATCTGTATGCGTGAAACGGAAAATGGGCCGTTACGCTTGAAACAGCTTACAAATCACCCTTTTATGGAAGGTGAGTTGTCATAAAAGGCAAATTTGTAAGCAGAAACAGGCCCCTGTTACGCGTTACGTTTCACGCATACAGAAAAGTACAGTCTGCGATGTTGAAACACCTGCTATGATTTTCTCGATGATTTCCCGAAGTTGTGGCTATGTTGTTTGTAGAAGTTATCCGCCAGCTCCCCGTCACTGTAAGGTCACGCATAACACGGTCCAGAATTCCGGTCAGTCCATATCCTTGCCATATCCAATTGAAATAACGCTACTGAGATCGTCGAAACCGCGGCCGGGTAAGAACCTGACAAAAGGCCGCCTTTGTTCTGCGACCTGCTCCCGGCGGGCAATGATGAATGACTTGTCGAGTTTACACCCTGTGGGCTGGGTCCACAATGCTGTTTGTCACAAGGCGCCTTATCTCAGTAACCTGACTCACTTCCACAACGTTCAGGACCATCCGCATCTCCCACACGATTTGATCCAGCTCTGGGAGGATCACTCATTTGTTTCAAAGGTTGCTCGTGAACGATCGTGGCCAAAAGCCGTCCCAAACTTGGAATTTGATGGCATATATCGAAAAAATTTCACTCAACACCCGGACCTCTTGGTTGTATGCAGAGCGCTCACAGTCTATGATAATGACACTCCTATATTTTTCCCCCTGATCCTCGACCTCTATGGTCTGACATACCGAGTACTTCAACCACATGTCCGGTTCCCTGAACTTGACAACTCTGACTTCGGTCTACGGGAATTCTTAGCAGATCATCGTCGAGCGGGGGTTTGCTATCGTGACCCCCAGGCCGTTGCGGAGGACACTATGCTTCGTTGGATTCATCTGGCCAAAGAGGTGATTGGGGGTCGGAGTGATTTCTGGCCGCATTGGTAGGCGAGTTAGCATTACCCCAAAGTCTATCAACGAGTATGCAGGGCTCTGCTGCGGGGCATAAAACAGTGTCCAACCAGTTCAACACTACTCCCTGAATTTCAGTCTCTCAACCTCATTGCCCTTTGCGATAAACTTAAAATTGCCCCGGATCGAGACACTCATTCCGGGTGTGTTCCGAGAGGAATTGCTCTCCCATCTCAAATCCAATTCACTTGGTGTAAGCTCGTAATCTGTTCATTCGATACTCCCGCAGACATCTGCATATTCAGTTTTGACGAATTTCATGTGGTTCGTATAGCACATCGAGACCTTTGTCGTGAACCTTTCCCATCAATTCTGGTCAGACCCATGCAACCTTCGTCTATTTCCTTCGATTTTATGGGCTCGATCGATGCTGAGGATTATTCATAGCAGGTCTCCCAGCTTCGCCTAATGCGTTCTGTCGTCGAGAAAAAATTCATTTTCGGTTTCGTGACTGAATCGTGCGGTGTGACGTGCCGCGTGACAGTACGCGATGCATAGAGTCTCTGTGTCGGAATTTGAGCGTGTGCAGTGGTTTTGTGGCTTCTTCACCTATTTCAATACACCAGATGACGTAAATAATGGTGTGCAAATGTAGAGAGAGAAGAGGACATGCGACGCGGTGATGAGCTCTCGCCAATTTTGGGCCAGCTCGAAAGAAAACGCAATTCCAGGTCAATTGAACCAAAACACATGTTTGAAGGGTGGTAAAACATTTTATCCGCGATTCCAGCAATTTACAATGGTTTTATTCACACAACAGAATATTTTGTTCAACACTTTGTGACGCGCTATCTGCGACGGGAAGGGCTGATTGTCAACTACTTCGCAGCTGTCCTTTTCTTTCTCTACGTGCCAAGAGGGGCTGTTGAATCGAAAGTCGCCAAATGTGTTCTGGCCACCGGACTTCGAGGATATTGGTGTGCGCTACCCACGAGGTTTTACCTATCTCGACATCTTCCAGGATATCCAGTTGGAGCTCCAGAAACGGGACCTGGGGAAGATGATCCTCTGCTCAATGGATCGGTATTTGATCGCGTTGACAGCAACCCTCTCGCAAGAGATGGCTTTGAAAACATGGATGATGGAGATGCGCATGCACAACGCTATCCGGGACTAGGATCTTTAGGCGGGGGGATGGATTATTCAGACCATATATAATTAATTTCTGTAGAGAACTGTACAATTCAATTATTTTGGCCTTGATGATAACATCCATAAAACAGGTGTCTATATTCCCCCTCTTCAGCGGTTTGAAGTAAGGTTAGTTTCGTGTACGGACCCAGCAAAGTAGATCTATGGATTCATACGCTCCAGTCTTGCTTCCTATTATGGTGGCGGTTCATTGACTCAGTAAATTTCGGTTCAGATAGAGCGTGTACCGGCAACAACAACACAATCGACTTTGGGTTGAACTGTTTGCGCAGCGGTTTATCACTGTGAAAAATGGAAGGAGCGGATTTCATGGTATAATAGAGGCTTTGCGGCAGCCACCGAAAGCCACCCAGTGGCTGATCGGGCATGCGGTAACAGGTGGCAGTGGCTGTTCTGGTGGCTGGACGCATGATGTCGCATAACTCCACTATTGTTCTTTAACACATTAACTAACATTATGCCTGTTTCAACATGTGCAAGAACAGCAAAACCAGATGGTACCATTTGAAACTAGAAAATCCTCCTCTCATTCCTCCACAATGAGTTTGAGGAATGCTGTAAAGTGCATTCTGGACTCTGGGGTGGCTCTCTCCACAGTGAACAGGTGCAAGAAGGTACACGCGGCAGCAGCATGGCAGCCACAGCCACTGGTTACCGCATGCCCGATCAGTCACCGGGTGGCTTCCGGTGGCTGCCGCAAAGCCTCTAATATCAATACATCTGCGCCGCATCCAGCACTGGCTGCACCCCTCGCCGCGCTCGCTAATATTTCATCTATAATCACCCGCGCGCACGCCGGGCTTGTACAGGAGCTGGTCAAGGTCTCCAACGTCGTAGAAGTGGGAGGCAGACCGCCTCTTGGTGGCATCCCCGCGAAGTTACTGTACTCTGACATGATGGGAAATGTATCCCGAAAAAGTTGATAAAGAAATCATTTGATTTGAGCTAAGGGTTACTCTGGCAGCAGATTTGGATTTGGATTTGAGCTGGATTTGATCGGATTTGGATTTGATGTGCTGTTTATCAGTCCCACGCGGTCGGACCAGTTTACCCGATGTTGCCCGGAGTGGCAGCTCATCGCCTTGTTGGCATCGTGCCGCCGTCGCCCGCCCCTCCCGCCTTGTCTGCAATGAAAGTCTGAGGCACTTGCACAACAAGCCAACTGTGCAGGAATATAAGAAATACCTAAATACATTACTTCCAAGAAACCCGTTCATTCAAATGTAAAATCTTGCCTTAATAGAGGAGGTTCGTCGTCGCGACCGATGAGCGATGTTTGCGCCAACGATGTCCAGCGCTTTATGATTTCCCTGATGGATGATCCCAAATGTACTTTATCGCCGAAGATCAAATCCAAATCCGATCAGATCCAAATCCAAATCTGCTGCCGGAGTAACCCTAAGGGCACATCACTCCTCAATCAGGGATGGATGGACAGCGACAGAATTCATCTCGATAAACAGGTCATTGATTCTGGTGACCTCTTCCTCGCTCAAACCAGGCTTGGGCTCGAACCTTGGTGGTGTTGATATTGACCTGTTGAAGAACGCCCTTCGAAGTGTGCGACGCCACTTCCAGACCCTTTCCTCCGCGGGAATCACTGCATTCCGAGGTCCCGTAGACGGACCCGGTTTACGTGAGCCTACGTCAGTCTACATCAGTTGACTGCGTAAACATAGTGTGTCTATCCCACGTAGATTATTTTTGGTCTACCTGGGCCTACGGCTGGTCTACGTCTGTCGACCCCGGGTAGACCATGCCTGTCTACCACTGCCCCTACACTCAGGGATTCCCCGCCGCCCTCTGCCACCTGCTCTGGCATCCTGGTTGATCTTGGGCTGTGCGTTGCTACCCATTAATACTATGAAGGTTTGAGGGCCATTGCTGGCGCATGGCAATACTCGTCGGGCCTTCGGCCTTGGTTTTCTCGTACAAATTTTGTATAAGCAACATATATATCTACATAGTAGCTCTGCGTCTCTGGCTCCGCGTCATTATGCCTTCCGAAACATCTATATTCTCTTTCTCTTCCAATGCCTGCCTTGGCTTTTTGGCTCTGTCGTGTTTCGCAATATCACTGGCTAGAGGCCGTTTGCGATTTGATTGTCCGATCGTATTGACTTCGCGTCGGCCTACTGGGAGCCCACCGCTCACTGCAACTTTCTGTGTCGTCCATGCGCAATCCACAAAAATTCGGAAGCTGTACAAGCCGAGTGTGGTGGAATTAACTTCATTGCGCACATCAGTGCCCACAGTTTCACGCGACTGAATAAAAAATTAGCAGGCTCAAATCCAGGGTAACATGAAGTCCTTACCGCCTTGGGCCAATCATCGGGCACACAGGCCGTAAATGGCGTGTAGGCCTTCAGGTCGCTCTCACTGCTAATAACAAGGTATATATTCGGTACCGAAGTTGTTTTCTGGGTGCGGCTTCCTTCACGGAGTTTGAGAGGTGCAGATAACGGTGCAGGTGTGACGTCCTTGGGGACTGGAACAGTGAATTATTAGCACATACATAGCAGGAATGTAAACAGATAGGCACACCGATTGCACGCCCGTCAGGCTGGATGACCGCATTTGGTTGAAATAAATTCAGCTCATGGGCACACCTTAACTGGTCTGCATCGAGTTTAACCACCTGCCGTTTAAAGCAGAATACCTGCCGCAGATATTTGTCGTGGCCACTGGTATTCATGTGGAAGGGGGAATCACCCGAAACATATGGAAGGGCACCACGTAGAGCGAGATTGTTTCGGCTGTGATCGTAGGTGATTACAACGTCGAGGAGGCGTTGAAAGAGCGTGTTGTTAAGGCAGACGAGACGGGCCGGCATTAGAGGATGAATATAAGCAAGAAAGAGCTGGTCGGTGGCTTCCTGTGCACCACTACCATTGAAGGCAGTCTGATGCGTTTTCATGGATTTAAAAATTGAATGGGAATACTTCTCGTTGTCGCAGATCTTCTGGCGCCAGTCATTGATTTCTTGGACCGTTTCAACAGGCTCGAGGCTGTAAACGGGACCATGGGTGCTACTCCAGAGCGCGGGCCAAATCTGTAAATATATTGATAAAGGTGGGACGGAATTATGCTGGAGAACATACATTTGAATGAGGATTGAGATTGGCGGGTACAAAGCTGTCTGTGACACGCATAAGATGGAACTGAATCATCACATTGTGATCCGCAAAAACAAGTGTGTAATCGGGACGAATGAAGGCTGCCTGAATCGAGATTACACGGTCGGTTCCAAGTTTGGGACCATCAATGTATTTGGCCGGAATGGGATAGGAAAAACTTTTTTCGCCTCGCAGAACTAGTGTCTGCGAGATTATGTCTTGGTACACCTTGGTAGGCATCCAGAAGCAGTGACCCTCCATGTAGTAACCTACACGAAAGAGTATCTGAAGGAGAAATAAATAAAATCTCCTGAATAAAGGCAAACACAGTCATAGCTCGGTTTCAACTCACATTAGCGCCCGTTGTAGCATTGCAGATTGCAATAATGAGCTCCTTTCCTCGAGCCTTGGCTGTGAGACGGCCATTGATGTTCAGGCTGTTTACGAATTCCGCAGCAGGGGTCGATGGCACAGCAGAGTAGATCTTCCAACAAAATGGTCGGAACAAACCAAAACATAAGAAGTAGCCACCTACCGACGCATAGAGAGTGGAAGATGCAGGATCATCATCGCTGTATCCATGCTTACAGGAAGAGCAATAATGCGAAATTGGTGTCTGTTTTGTGACCACAGGAGCAGGAGGCAGCCGAGGAAGCGAAATGAAGCGGTCATCAAGGGGAGACGACACATGAACAGTGAATGTCTGGCGCGCGCCAGTTATGCGTGCACAACATTCGGGATGCGCGACGAAATGCCCTAACACAGAGAGACCGTGAGATACACAGTTAACACACCGATCAAGCCCACAGACCGAAAAAAACTTCATCGTCATTTCGGTCGACCCTTGGACCCAATCTATGCTCCTCCCATCCTATTTCGTGCTCAAATAGACACAGTACACCTTTCTCCGGCATGAGGGACCAAGAGGACAAGTTATAGACGAGTTACGCGGGTTGGCGATGGAAGATTGTGAGCGTGGGTGATCAACAAGAAGTGGTCATGTGCCCACTGATGGTTTGCATAATTGATGACAGTCAGCAGTTTTTAAAGCTGCCTACTTCTTTGACTCATTTCTGGGCCATTTGTGGACGGATCTTTGTGATTATAGGTGCGTTAGAAAGCGACGATGCAGCACTTTCGGATTGTACCGGACTCAATATGTAAATGCTGAAACTCAGGTATCGGCCATTTCGGATATTCGGATTTGACTACATCTTCACTTCAATGTCATTCAGTCAATTCTCGGCGGATTTCGATAGGCCAGCATACTCTGGAAAGCGAACAATAAGGCAAAGGCCAGGAATGCTTCGTAAAATGAATACATCGCAAAGTGCTCTTGCAATAATGAAATCAAGTATTAGGCAGTAATTTCATTCTACCAAGTGTGTGACAGATGTGCCACACATTTTTAACCGCTGCCGTGTTACTGCCCCTCCCAGCCGCAGAAATCGCCCGCAAACTCCTAAATCCGCTCAGAGATGGCCGAGAAGGATGGATTGAAGCAGTAGGTTCGGATCAGATGGCATGATTTTCCGGATGTTCCGAATGGCTGGTTCCCGTTTCAACTTGGGATCATCAGAAAGCCCCGCTTAACCGGTTTATAATGCATCCAAAGTCATCAAATTTGTTTCAGAACTGAGCAGAAATGAGCAAGACAAAGAGGGCTCTCAAAATTGGTTTTGTTTTAGAAAAACTGCTGACTGTCATAAATTCTGCATTCAACCCAGCACCATATTGCCCCGGCCACATGTAGACCGCCGAAAATGGTATGGATACCTTCTATAGCATCATAGTCTACCACAATAATTGTCTGTGGGTCCCCGAATGATATACAGTGCACCCAAATTGACCGAACATTGATGGTGTGCTTGATGAGCCCTATCTGGTGTTTGACCCAGAACCATATTGCCCCAGCGACATGTAGACCACCGAAAATTGTATGGATACCTTCTATAGCATCATAGTCTACCACAATAATTGTCTGTGGATCCCCAAATGATATCTAGTGCACCCAAATTGACCGAACATTGATGGTGTGATTGGTAAGCCCTATCTGGTGTTCAACCCAGCACCATATTGCCCCGGCCACATGTAGACCACCGAAAATTGTATGGATACCTTCTACAGCATCATAGTCTACCACAATAATTGTCTGTGGGTCCCCGAATGATCTCTAGTGCACTCAAATTGACCGAACATTGATGGTGTGATTGATGAGCCCTATCTGGTGTTCAACCCAGTACCATATTGCCCCGGCCACATGTAGACCACCGAAAATTGTATGGATACCTTCTATAGCATCATAGTCTACCACAATAATTGTCTGTGGGTCCCCGAATGATATCCAGTGCACCCAAATTGACCGAACATTGATGGTGTGCTTGATGAGCCCTATCTGGTGTTTGACCCAGAACCATATTGCCCCAGCCACATGTAGACCACCAAAAATTGTATGGATACCTTCTATAGCATCATAGTCTACCACAATAATTGTCTGTGGGTCCCCGAATGATATACAGTGCACCCAAATTGACCGAACATTGATGGTGTGCTTGATGAGCCCTATCTGGTGTTTGACCCAGAACCATATTGCCCCAGCCACATGTACACCGCCGAAAACAGTATGGATACCTTTTAATGCATCATAGTCTACTATTTTAATTGTCTGTGCTTCCCCTAATGATATCTAGTTAACACCAAATTGACCGAACATTGATGGCGGCATTTGATGTGGCCTATCAGATGTTCGACCCACCACCGGATTGCCCCAGGCACGTATACAGCTCTAAAAACAAGATGGATACCTTTTATAGCCGTATAGTCTACCATTCTAATTGTCTGTGCTTCCGCAAATGATATCTAGTTAACCCAACTTGACCGACTACCCAGCACCCGATTGCCCCAGCCACATGCACACCGCTGAAAACAGTATGGATACTCTTTTCAATTGTCAGTACATCTCGAAAAAAATTCTAGCTAACCTGAATTTATCAAACATTGGCGGTATTGAGGCGGATCGGATGTTCAACCCAGCACCCGATTGCCCCAGGCAGATATACAGTTTATCCAGGGGAGCCTACCATCGATGATCTCTGTACCCTGAGCTGTTCAACTTCATTCTACGGCATATATCACTGCGATAGCACGCCTCTCGCGACATGTATGCAAGTCTAGCTTTCTAACAATATCGTCATAGTGGAAATCACGGACAGTGGATCTTCCGGTGGTTATTCCATCGTGAAACCATACCCATCCGTCCAATTGAATAACTCTGCAGGTGAAATGATTGAACCCACCGTATATGATTCCTCTTAGGTATAATCGGACAGATCTCTGACCGACAATGAAGGTCAGTACTCTATCAAATAATAAGTTTTGGCTGTCTAAGAAGACCAAGATAAGATTTGGCACGTTGTGCAAAGTAGTCCGCATCACCAGTCTCGACCGTATCTGATTGGTAGAGCAAGCAGGACATGGGTTTCGACCTCGGGCAAAATAGCTGGTGAACCACGTCTGTAAAGACACCCCAGATTCGGTTTGGTCTCTCCGACTTAAACCAGCACTATGAAAACTCTCAAGAAGACCATACATATTGATGTCTACATAACCGCAAAATTCACAGTGTTGCCTCCCGGTACCATGAGCTTGGCGGGGAAACAGTGCCTCTGCTAGCTTGTCAATGGAGGTGGTGTTGGGACCATATGGAAAAATTGGCCGGTGAAAAACCATGCAGGTAGCTACGAACAACATTCCGGGCTTGCTCTAAAGTTTGCTGGCCCACAGTGGCCATCTCCAGTTCATTCGAGAGGAGACTCATTCCCGTCCCATATGTACAAAATAAAGTGTGCCATTTTGTACGATCTGATTTCCATATATTGAGAAGTACCGTAAACAAAGTGTCATATGCACAACTGTAATTGACAGAATCCCAAATGAAACCGATAGGAGCAATCTGGGACAAAGTGGCCATATCCCGTACAGACCGCGAAATTGCACCAGTCGATAATTTTAGTTGTTTTCGCAGTGGTTCCTTTGAGGGTCCCTGAAACTGCCCTTTGGTGGCTGGAACTGCAGCATTTGTATCAAGTCGGTGTTTTTTTGCTCGACTTTGTGGATCTGCACTTATTGCTATCGAAGCAACGACCGCGTTTTTCCCCTTTTTGTCTTTGGGTATTGAGGGAACCCAGTCCGAGTAATTAACTGCGTCCGGAACTCTTGGTCCCATCTCAGGTTTCCACTTTAGTGTAGGGTGATAATAGTCAGGATCCTTGAGGGTTGTTTTCCATGCATAATATGATCTCAGCAAACGTCTTCTGTAGATCCCCGTAACCGACAGAGGTAACTTTCCTTCAAACCTCAACTTTGTGATCTCATCTAAAACTTCTAATTCCCTCAGCTCTTGACGCAAATGGCCTGTGATCCCCGATGTAATGATTTTTTCGTTAAAGTCCTGAAGAATGATGGTACCTGCTGCTGAGGTTCCCCTTGATAAAGCAACATAATAAGCTTTATGAGTATTGCAGTAAGACAATTCGACCACATTGATTCGGCGGGATTTCCCCTGGGCTGTATAATCTGTCATCCCGAAGTTCAGCAGAACCACGACCTGTTCTCTTAGTATAGAGAGTACTGAATCATCGGGCAAGAGGCATGTTACATGAGTGACAGTCCTGGTTATCGGTACGACATTCTTGGGGAGATCACCTATCTGAATATTTCGTGGTGGGTCTATCAGACGTGTGAACAAAGTATCAAGAACCTGCTCTCCAGAAGGAAGGATGGAAGAGTCCCACCCAACTACGACACCCTCTTGACATTTGGTCATTTGCCCGATCGCTGAGAGCCCTTGATAAATCAACACGATACAAAAATAATGGGGGGGGAGAAAGTTCACCTTTTTTCCACCAATACCCCACCATCGCTAAGAAAATATGAATAGTGATATTCAACCGCTGGACCAAATCTCTCAAAAGACGAAAGCTCACGACTCAGACGCCTCATCGTCAATGAGTCGCTTTGAGACAACCCTCTTGCGGGTTTTAGAAGTCCTTGCTTTACTAGGAATGGTCGGTATGTGTACAGTGCAAGTGTACAAACTCACCTTGGACTCTTCTTAGGTGTTCTGGAAAGGTATGAGCTCAAGCGGCAGAGGTTGCGAGTAAGTTATTACCTGCTTCCTCCCGCCATAGAAAATCAATCAAGGCAAGAAAGTCAAGACTGTAGGCGAGTTTACGGAGAGAGTAAGGAGATGATGACGGGGATACAGGCTTCTTATTTAAATGCGCAACTTGCAACGCGCATCAAACCAAATCGAACCGGTTCACACTTCACCCCAATCCGAAAGACCGGGAATCGGAATCAGGGTTCGAAAGATCATGATGGAACACGCACAGCCTGTGGCTCCAAGGTGCAATCAATGATGCGCCAAATTGCGCTCCATTGGAGAACCCGCGTATCGGAGTTCTTTCCGGAAATGGTTCTACAAGCGAATAAGAAGAGTCGACGAATGTCGGCATACCCACTCTGAATTCTGTTTTCCCTCATCAGAGGACAACTTTGCTATGGACAAGTACTATGAGCTTCGCGATGCCAGTAAGTTTTTTTTTTCAGCCTGGCTATTATACTTATGGGTTTGTAGCCACTGCCCTCGAGGACACTATCACAGCGCGGCGATCTGCTCTACAGATCGCGAACAGGTTGGACGTCAAGCATCTCGCAGACTTGGACGTAAGCACGTACTTGTGCACTTCCCTCTAACCAGGCTGACCTTTTTTTGTTTTGTTTTGTGTCTCTTACAAGCTTGACGCTGTTCGCATTCTCGAGACGGGTCTCGGTAGAAAAAGCTGGAGACTGTGTGCTGTGTCAGATGGAGATGATGTCGCCGAGGAACTTGTTGTTCGCATTCAAGGGATACTCATGCAAAACAAGCTAGTTCCCCGAAACCCGCAGAGGTGAGTGAACCGATTCACATTCTACCTCACTGCGAGGCTTAAGGCTTTCTTATTACAGTTGCCCTCGGCGGAAGGTACCCTTCATGTGCCAATACCTCGAGATTTGTGGCCTCTCCTCAGACTCATTCGCTATTTCGGTAGCTAAGTTGGAGGAGGTCAATCAACGGTTCACCGACCATTTCAGTGGTGTTAAGGTAGTCGGCATTGCTCAGCCCGCAGTCTCACTTGGTCCAGCCTTGTGCGCCAGCAATCGACTTTTCACATTGAAGAAAGACGCTCCGACCGAGCAAGACAACATGTTTGCTGAAGGCCTCGATCCGGTCGGTGTGCTTGAGAGGCTCAAGTCGACAGAGCTTATTCATGCGCCTGAAAATATGGTGAAGTACTACAAGTGTGTTCCGAACCCTGACGACCGGTGCGGAATATAATTCTTCAGTCGCAATTAACTCACATCTTACTATACAGGGACAAAGTTCGCTATGAGGGCACGGTGCCTGGGTCCTTCAAAACTGGGGATGTCGTTGAGATACAACTATCGTTTGTAGGAATTGCTACCGGCCAAGGCGATATTAAAGTGACATCGCGACTTCAAGCAGTCACCATCTTGGATAGTTCATTCACTAAGGTGCGACTTCAATTCACATTTATTGCCAATATATATATACATTATCCTTGCAGGCCGCCTCTGAAGCCCGGGCAAAGGCTAAGCTGGATGTTAAAGGGAACACAGCAGTTCGACGCAAAGTGGGTTATTTTTTCGAGGATGAGGAGGAGCCACTTCGTGCATCGAAGAAGCGCCAAGCGCAAATGGTGGTAGAATAGGCTTGTCTTCTGACCCGGACTTGTGGAATACATCCATTGCTGAGTCAAGGTAGCCACATAGGAGTTCTTCCACCGAGCGTTAAAGACAGAAAAAATTGAAGAATCTTGTGTAGGCGGTTCAGACTAGTGGGGCCATCAGTGATGCGGGATCAGTGATGCGGGATTGCGCATCAAAATGGCCATTAATGTTCACGCAAATCGGGTAGAGAGGTTTCAGCGCAGGTCTATGATGTTATAGAAGATATCCACCCAGATTCCAGGGGTGTATATCTTCCTGGAGCAATCAGGTGAGTCGGACATCCTACATGGTTTGCATCAATAAATGTGTGGTCAATTCGGGAAAGCCAGAATTTTATCAAAGAGCACGGACAATTGGGTTAGTCTACTATGATACTATAGATGCATCCAGGTATCCATACCGTTTTCAGCGGTCTACATGTGATCGGGGCAATATGGTGCTGGGACAAACATCTGATAGGGCACATCAATCACGCCATCAATGTTCGGTCAATTTTGTTGCACTGGATATCATTTGGGGACGCACATACAATTATTGTGGTCGACTATGATGCTATAGAAGGTATCCATACCATTTTCGGCGGTCTACATGTGGCCGGGGCAATATGGTGCTGGGTTGAACGCCAGATAGGGCTCATCAATCACACCATCAATGTTCGGTCAATTTGGGTGCACTAGATATCATTCAGGGACCCACAGACAATTATTGTAGTAGACTATGATGCTATAGAAGGTATCCATACTGTTTTCGGCGGTCTACATGTGGCCGGGGCAATATGGTGCTGGGTTGAACACCAGATAGGGCTCACAAATCACACCATCAATGTTCGGTCAATTTCGGTGCACTAGACATCATTCGGGGACCCACAGACAATTATTATGATAGACTATGATGCTATAGAAGGTATCCATACCGTTTTTGGCGGTCTACATGTGGCTGGGGCAATATGGTGCTGGGTCGAACACCAAATAGGCCATATCAATTGTGCCATCAATGTTTGGTCAATTCGGGTCAGCCAGATATCATTCAGGGATGCACAGACAATTATTATGGTCAACTATGATGCTATAGAAGGTATCCATACTGTTTTCGGTACTGTACATGTGGCCGGGGCAATCTGGTGCTGGGTCAAACACCAGATAGGCCATATAAATTGTGCCATCAATGTTCGGTCAATTCGGGTCAGCTAGATGTCATTCAGGGATGCACAGACAATTATTGTGGTAGACTATGATGCTATAGAAGGTATCCATACCATTTCTGGCGGTCTACATGTGGCCGGGGAAATCTGGTGCTGGGTCTAACACCAGATAGGCCCCATCAATCGTGCCATCAATGTTCGGTCAGTTCGGGTGAGCTGGATATCATTTGACGTTGAAGTGGTTAAATATGATGCTATAGAATGTATCCATACCGTTTTCAGCGGTGTTCATGTGCGAGGAGCAATATGGTGCTACACGAGGTGAAACACCAATTAGACCACATCAAGCCCCCCATCAATATTGGTCAGTTCAGATTCGCTAACATAGTTTTGGTGAAGCAGAGACTGTTGGAGCAGTTATATGTTGCTATAGAAATCATATCATACCATTTTTGGTGGCGCACACTTGCCTGGGCAATCAGGTGCTGAGACTAACAACCACATCAATACCATCAATGCGGTCAATTCCGGTTGGGTAGAAAGGTTTTGAGCACGATCGAACAATGGTGTCAAGAGGCTATAGAAGATATTATATGTACATTGCATTCCACAGGCACATTGGGCTACAGGCAATATGGTGCTGGGGCAAACGTACTGGGACAAACACACATATTGAAAGTTAGCGTTGCAGTATGAGGATCTCAAAAAAAACATTTTTACTTGACTTAGGAGCTCCCACTTTTCTGACCAGCTTTACCGCTAGCAGCCGCTGCTTTCCTTGCCATGGCTTTCTTCTTCTTGCGGGCTTCAATTCTGAAAGGTGCGCTTTATTGAATTGATATTTTAACTTGGAGCAAAACCACATACGTCAAAGGGGGACGACAGCCTGTGGACATATGTGCGCAGGTTAAGCGTTTCCGCCGCACAGGTGAAGGATTAGGAGTCGCTGGAATCGCTGGAACACCAAGCATGGGTTTAACGAGCAAAGTACAATGGAGGAACAACTTGAGAAATTTACGAACTTTGGATTTCGGGATATGAGTTTTTATTTCTTTCAGATATCGAAAAGGGCTAGACCTCCGTCATCGCAAGCAAAGCCTCCGACATCCATGGCAACATATAATCCACAATCCACTATCTCGTATTAGGAAATCGAACCAAGTTCAAGAAGTTCGAAACGGAACAGCCGGGAATCATTACATCATCTTATTATCTCCAACTTCTCATCAAAGCATTGCCACGTCCTCGTGATACCCAGCCGGATGATAACATGAACAATAATCTGTAGCTGCCAGTATCAATGATCGAGGGGAGAAAACGAGATGTATACAATTAATATGGCAGTCCCTTGAGAACCTTATCGGTTCTAGGCATAGAGATCTCACCAACCCCCCAGTCCGGGGATCATTGGGCAGGATATCGCTCTCTCTGTAGCATTATTACTGGACAATTTCATTCAAATCGACATGGGGTGGACGCGTGACCCATTTTATCTATTCGACATTTCGGCAGCCGCCGAATTTTTGCGTGACACCTCGAAAATTTCGGCATTTGAACTGAAATTTTTGTCTTTTTTGCCTTTTTTTTTTTTTTTTTTAGGCAATTTGGGGCCTGTGTGACCACTTGGAGGTTTGACAGAGGCCCGAGTGACGCGTGACCTCGACCAAAGTTCGTGATCGACAGGGGGGTGCGTGACGCGTGCCTACCGATTTGAACGAAATTGTCCAGTATCTCGGTAGAACGGTAGAACGGCAAAACGGCAAAACGGATAAACCAATTAAGATAAGGCTAGAAATTAAACCCTGATGCATCAATAGAAGATTGGAGCCAACGTCGATCCACCAATCCGGCCTAAATCAAACCCTGATGTATCAATAAATGATTGGAGCCAATGTCGATCCACCAAATCCGAAGAGAGCAAGCTAAGCACTTTTACGGGCCATCAACAATAATTAAGATTTAGCCAGCGAACAAACTATGGGCAGTGAGATAACGAAAAAGATGCGCTCCAAGCCACTTGGCCCTAGAACCGAAGCGGTGGATCTGGTTGACAGCACACAATGCGGCACCAAGGTCTGGAGAACATCAAGTGAGTGGTGGGACAAGAAGAGGCAACCCAGTCGAATGTGTGCAATGATAGTAGTCGAGAAGGGTGATTCAGGGATATAAAGTGCGAGGAAAGAAATGATGTGAACCGACTGGACACCTGCAACTGCAAGGTGCGTAAGAGGAATGAGCGGCATAGACGAGGGGGTGATAGTTTGTGCCAGAGACCAATCTCGTAAAGAGTGAAAGGCATCAGGCACCGAGGAAGTCTATGTCAGTGACACGAATGAGATGAGGATACACCTCTGAGAGGCCCACACAATCCTCGACCCAGCCATCCAGATCGAAATCTATAATATATAAAAGAAGACCAGGTCCCAAAAAAGGAAAGGGGTGAACATGACCTCTGATGTCGGTATGTCTGGCCAAGCTTTCGGAGAAGGCGGGTGAGTGCTAGTAGGTGAGCACTGGATCAGCTATGTACACTGGCATTCATTCCTGCATTTCTTAACAAGAAAGAAGTATTCCGACCTCTAGCCGCCAAGTTGTGATTAAAACTGTTTACGTTCTGAATGTTTAGCTCTCAACTCAAAACCTAAGTCAAACTGTGGGTACTGAAAGGCTAGTAATGCTTATGGCCGTAAGCATGACAATGACTCAGAGTATAACACGTAAAAATCTACCATATAAAGGAATTACGGCATACAATTTATACTTATAAGGAAATGTTTCCAACACGAATCAACTACGTCAGTATCAAAAAGCGACCCAGGTTCGCGGGAAAACATGACAAAATAAACGAGCTTAAAATAAATTTTAAGACTCGTAGTTATGTAATATCATCCCTGCCGTGATTTCTCACGAAATTTCAGTTGCATGGGATGGAGTCTTGATGCATTTGAAGCACTGCCGTGCCGCGTGGCTGAAGAGGTCCGTGGTTGGTGTACTATTGGAGGGCTGATTGGGCCAGTTAGAGGGTGTTTTGGCCATGAGTCACCCATGAGAGACTAAGCGGAGACAGCGGTGATCGCGGTCCGCTGATGGTAATGCCGATCACATCGATCAACTTTCGCCGGCCATGCCAAACCTCTAACCACCGCGGTTGCGGTTTCTTGGCCACGCCAAACCCCGAAATACTGCGGCGCTGCTGCTGATTGGCCTCGCCAAAATTGTTGCGGCTTCGCCGTTCCTGACCACTGCGCCTCCGCCGCTTTTGGCCCCACCAAACCGGTTGCGGCTTCTCGGCTCCGCCGCTTCTTGGCCACGCAAAAACCCCTAACTGCCGGCTCTCTCAGTGCTATTGATTTAGTGGAGGCCGACTGTCAAAAAAGTCACAAAATCGCGAAAAAAACGCGTGCGAAATCGTTTTTTCTCCTTCGCTGACGCGCCCTTGATGTTGGAATGGCCGCGGCCCTCCCACCGCTGCCATTTCTGACGTGAACGGAGAAACTTGACTTGTCCCGCTCCCACACGTACTCGCTCGTGAATCGGACTGGCAGTTCACAAAACCTCGACTTCTATTGAAACTACTTGGCAGATAATGGGAGCTCAATACCAGGAACAGGGATATCCTGGTCCTTATTGTTGGTGTGGCGCCAAAACTCGCCCGCGTGTTTGGTGTTGGGGCGACGTGTGCGCATGCCCCGGCCCTTGGGTGTGGCCTCCTCATCAGAAGTGTCCTCGGCCGGCATCTCTGCATCAACATTCTCAGCGTCCCCACTGGTCCTATGGCATCCAACCCGGGCAAAGCGGACACTGAGTCTCATGATTTTTCAAAGAGTCCTCCATAATTCCATGCAAAAGATGAAATATACCTACCTTAGATTTTTCAATTTATGATACAGTACAAAAGCGGATCCCGTCATTGATTTCCCCTTCTGGGACGCGGATCATTGTATTTGATCACCGTCCTGTTGCCATCACCCACCGGCTATCATGCCGATGGAAAAGATGGTATTACCGCATTTGACGGCCCCCGTCAACTGCCCGGCACGCTCGGATGATCTTGTTCTTGGCCGGGATTGGCTGTTCTTCTGTTGAGAAACTTTACCTGGCGCCTCTTTTCAGCTTACCTCTGGTGTCATCCACACTGGCTCCATTTCAAGTATTATCTCATTCTGCACTTCAGCTCTGCGTGTACTATTAATGTCCGCCGGAATAACTTTTATGTCCAAAACCAGAAACCGCTGGGGCAGTACTCGCCGATATGTATTCTGTCCTGAGTTGGGTCGCGCGCTCCGCAGGCCCCGAGGACCGTAGGCACATCGCATTTCATCTCCAATGGTGCACCCAAGCAGCCTGAGGGTGTTCATATACAGGGACAATACAAAGGAACTCATGAGGCGGGGGCCAGGCGGTGCGGGTAGCGGGTGAGTTGCCTAGACGGTCCGATGTATTTAGTCACAAATTCGAAGTCAACTGTGTTTGATTACTCACCTCCAATGTCAAGCTTGCAGGAGTGCAATATCTCCCGTTAAACTATATACATGGCGTGCGAGAAGGATCGGAGGGATGACGGTTCGGTAGACTAAACAATAAATTGCCAAGAGGGTGAGGTGCATATCACATATTCAAACTCACAACGGTCATCCTAAAATTAGAGGACCCACGTTCAAGACCCCAAAAATCGAGATCATTAGACAGAGACCGTCAACAGTCAGGTCAAAACATCAAAGCACCCACCCTTTAACTCGCTTTTTGAACAATAAAAAGGGGTATGAGAGATATGGGATGGCAGGACTGATATTTTCCGAGCTCGTGTTTGGGTCCATGCGAACCGGGAGGAGGCCCTAAAGCAAGGTATCCGACTTAGATGTGAAAGATCACTCCGATCAACCTCAGATCAATAAGACCCCGAAAAAGGCGGTGGCTAAAAGCGGAGGAAATATTTTTTTGAGGACCGGGGATGTCATAGTAACATCCCCGGATGGTTCCCAGAGCAACGCAGGCCAAGGGATGGTGTCTCTGTAAAGGGCGGACATGTGCGCCATGGCTAGGACAAAGCCGTTATGTCAGGGACATCATAGTTATGTCAGAAGACATCATATAGTTTCGCTTCAGCTCTTTCTTAATCCCATGTTGATTGCATCATTGTCTAACCACCTGCTTCATGACCATCCTCTGGCGACTCCTGATCATTGGGACAATATGTCACAAGATATTTCGTTTGCTTGCTATTAAGACTGGTCCCCACTAATTTACACCTCACAGATTCTCATGGGGAATCTGGTGCCCTTAGCCGGGTATTCTGTATCCGCAGTGTGTGTGCGAGGCTCGTGATGAAGGCACGGGCTTACATCTCGTATTGACCGAATTTTGCGAACAGAGGCAAGCACGTGCTCGTGATTTCGTCCAATCGGGCAGTTGCAATCGGCATTCGAGAAATTCACTCTCTCAGACCACCCTGAAGTCCTTCCAGGATCGGGACGCTCATTCAGCCGGCGCATCAATTGAATTCAGCAAATTGGGTCACCAAGCCAAATTCTTGGCTTCGGGTGGGCTTGGGCTTTAGGGTCCGCTGACATGACAATTTAATTGTTAGATGACTAACAAATAACTGTCAGTCAGTGACTGACAAGCAATTATTTAATTTTTTTGGAAATTTCCATCTGACAATCCTGACAATTCCCACTGTTACCGACTTCTGAGTGCTATTGTCCACTGGTCAGTCTCCCTTTGAGGTACATGAGCACAGGTTCACTGGCACTGCAAATTTGACTAGTCTGAGTCAGCTGGAATACTCAAGTCCATTATGGATAAGGTCAGGATAAGGTTGCATAATTTAGTGCTGTCCACATATGATATTAATATGAAATGTTGCATATCATATTATATCAATATCATATTATGGGGTATCGTATCTGTATTATATTATCTGTGTATGTATTAATACATATTATAATATATTAACAATATATTAATAATACAGTGGTGCTCATTAAAAATGTGCACCGCAGTGTCGACCATATTGGGGCCACCTGGTGACCCCGGACAACTTGTAGACATGAAATATAGCTAAATATAAGACTTCTTAGCACTTTTCTAATTTTCCAAATATGGCAATTCAGAGGATAGCCACACGACCTCCACCTTAGGGGCACGTCTGGCGCTACGTGCATTTTTATCGACCAAAAGAGTGTACTAGAAGTGAAACTCAGCCCGAAAATAAATAAATAGATAGCTTTCATTGTCACTCACTCGAACATAGGTTGCATCACGGCGGTCCTCAAGAGACGCGAGCATAGAAGAAGCAAGCATTCGGTCACCGCCTTCAAGACGTTCGACCTTGCCCCACTGCTCCACCTCCAAAAGGTTGAAATATTTTTTAATCACTGAAACGTCAGTGTCAAAGCGTGGTTCTTTGCAATATGGACACTGTTTTTCTGCCGCATGTTGGCCGACGTAGCAGCAGCAAGAGTTTTGGCAGCAGTCATAGGCCACTGGTTTGAATTCAGACAGAAACTGAATGCACGCTTTTGTAACTTTGAGATTGTGAATGTTGGCGTCAGGAAATGTATAGGGTAGCTTTGCGAAGGCGGTGTTTGTAAGGTGCTCTTCAGTCTTAAAAGCGAATGCTCTGAGGATTGCCAAGTCGTCTTCCAAGATCTCCTCCGCCGGAAAGCGATTATCAGTCGGGATCGGAGTTGAGGCGAAGATAGACTTACCTAATTGGGCGAGTTCACGCTCCATTTCTTCGTCAATGATATCTCCCATGGGTAGCCCATAGAGCCACTCATACTCGTCGTAATCCTGGTCTTCATTCCCCCAGAAGTCATCCTCCCCCTCAGGTCCTGCCCCTTCTGCTTCTGGATCCAAGTCCGCATCCATATACATCGCCGCATCGAGATCCTCCTCTTCCTCCTCAATCGTAACTCGATGCCCATTAGACCAGACACCTTGATGAGCACCGGTTGTGGCCTGATGTAGATCTGCTGCCGCCTCGGGGTCGTATAGACCATGGGCTGCCTCTAGCTCTTGATTTGGATCCTGCATATTGACGTCTATGTCGGGCGGTGCGGGCCCCATATCCTCACTAGGATCATCGGATGATGGTCCAGCGCCCTCGTTGAGCGATGGCCCGTGGTCTTGGGCATGAAATTGAGGTAGGATATCATATTCTGGGGCATGCACATCTGCGGCGACATCCATAGCGGCTGAAGTACTGGTGTCTGCCCGTTTTTTGGCTGGCCGTACTTTCTTTGGGGACAGGAGAGCGGACTTCGCTGCCTGAGCACGCCGCCGGTCGGGGCTAAGTCCGAGTACCGACAATCGACGCGATGCATTAAATGCCTTCACGGAGACCGGCATAATGCGCCCTTTGAGATGATTGCGCTCAGTTTGGGCAGTGACTTGTTTCTCGCACCCACAGGTGCACTTTCTCTTCTGGCCAGGGGCCATGTCTGTCAGCGGCACCCTACCAAGTCCTCAGATAAACTTTTTCAAGGCAACGATAATACATACTGGATGGGAAAAGATGCCGCAGCTCAGATATCGCTTCTCCGGACTTGGCTCAGGCAGCGCGCGGAGGGCAAAAATCAACCAGCAAAGAACTAGGGTGGTTGGCAAGACGGGCGGGATTTCAGGCGCAGATACGGGTGGTAGACGGGTGTGAAATCGGCTGATTTCACTTGCGATGAGTCAACAAATTGAATTTCAAAATCGGAGACATTTAAGCTCGTGATCAATCCAAACCATCTTGCCACCGCCCACCACCACCTCTCACCTCCCCTCTCACCTAAAACACCCCTTGTCGTTCCAATGACCGGAGAAACTGCACAGAAACGATCTGCTGCCCCCCGCGGCAACAATGGCCAGCGCCCTCCTGCGTGCGGTGGGCGCCCCTGTGCACGCGCAGTGGATACAGCGTCTGCGCTTCCGGTCATGCGCCGCCGCGTTTTCCCCGCCGTTGGGCGCCGCCCCCTTTCAAGCGATCATTATGTCGCCACCAACCTCCTGCTGCACACACTGGGGGGGGGGGGGGATTGATTATACTCGCGTGGTCCACAACATGAACAACGAGTCTACCGAAGACAAACATGTAGGAATATACGGGTGGTTGTCCATACATAAACCTACAAGATGCCAACGGAGCACACATCCATTCCACGCCTGCTTGCTGCAACTTCGATGGCTCCTTCACTTCACAGGATTGCCATTTACCTTGCAAACGAAACATCGGTCAACAGAGGGAAACACGGGGCCCGAAGACAACGGATGCAGGGAGAACAGCGGAGATGCAATGAACTACGCGATGGTTTTTCGAAGCTCAATGATGCGCTACCTCCGTCGAACGAAAGAAATGGTAATATCTCGCTGCTGGACAGAGGTCGATCAGCACTCTGAGTGACTTTAATACCTGGCGTTGACTCTTTTGCGCTTCGCGCCCAGCTGGGGGCTACATATATGTCGTACAGTCTCAGAACGAGGAATTGTAGAACCATATAACCGTCTGGAGGAGTAAATCCTGGGCTCACAACCGTTCATTACCACCCCTCAGTTAGCGAAATTCACCAAAGCTGAGACCCTTTTAGTCTGTAGTTTACCGCGCAGCTGATGTACATGCATACGAGCTGGTCTGACGAAATGACCGACGGATCAGTGGTCTAACCGGACATAATTTTCGGACCTTTTGTGTCTGACCTTGACAACACTGCCCCCACGGAACCCATAGATATCAGCTGACATCCGGTTCTCAATCTATTTTCGACAGCTAGCCAAAACGGTAGTGTTGAGACGGTTGTATACGAGTGGCCCAGAGTGGAAGTGTTAGAGACGGTCCTCCGATCTAATGCCCGGTGTTTCATCTTTGCTTACGTATCACAGCAACGCCCATGGGATATAAACCTTTGTTTATTTGTTCTGGCTCCTCAGTCGTTTCACTCCATCGCAGTGCGGCTGAGGTACGTTGTTTATCTTATATTCTCCTGTACTTATTTTATTGTAGACGCATGCCTGCGTATTTTATAGATCGTGACCTCTGAAAGATTGTCGCTGTTTGGTGGAGAGCGAAAGGCTTTGACAGCCCGGAGCGAAAATCGTAAGAGACAGTTTTGCTTGAGATTTCGCTGGCTATCACCCCAGCTAGTCAGATTCAAAAAGGCCCTTGAAATGGGGCGAATTCTTTAATTGAACGGAAAGATGCAATCAATTGAACGGCGCGCCCCGAGCCGGACATGGATTGTCGTTGTTTGGTGCAGAGCGAAACACTTTGAGGGTCGAGGGCAAAAATCGTAACAGACAGTTCTGCTTGGAATTTTGCTGGGTATCACCCCAGGACACCCAAAAAAATCTGTTGGCCACGTACCTCGGCGAATTTATTCCACACCTGTTGATCCTTCATCACCGCTCCTTTACGCGACGCTGGCGTTACTGGTACTCCCATTGCCAGCGAAGATGGCGACGCGGTCATCTGATCGTAGCCTGTTATACTGGCGATTACCCGGAGCAGTTACTTGTTACCTGCGTAAAGACGGGATGGTGTCCAACTGGTGACGTCGAGCACGAGAATCTCGGCGGTGGTGATTCAACATGTTCTCTTCGAAATTTGGACAAAGTTCTAGCGGCACTCGATAAATTGGATACTGTCTACGCCAAGGCTTGCGAGGAGGCAGGTATTAAACCGGTGGTGCATCCCTTCTGGGAGAAACTTCCGTACACAAACATCTTCTTATCCATCACCTCGGACGTCTTGCACCAGTTGTATCAGGGCATCGTCAAGCACCTGATAGAGTGGTTGAAGGAGAGCCTGGGGGAAGCCGAGCTCGACGCTCGTTGCCACCGGCTCCCCCCCAACCCCAATATCCGCCCATTTATGAAGGGTATTTCGCACCTGAACCGGGCCGCGAGCACGACCAAATCTCGCGTTTTCTCCTGGGCATCATCATCGACATCAAACTTCCTGGCGGATTATCGCCCGTGCGCCTCGTTCAGGCGGTGCGCGGAGTCCTGTACTTCACTTATTGCGCGCCCAATATCCCCGGGGAAGCGTTAATTTTATAAAGAGGGTGATTCGTGAACTGAGATCAGGTGACGAGGACCGTCCGAAAGATCACAGGTTCGAGCAAGGGGATAGAAAACAAGTACATAAGTGCGAGTTTCTGCTGGACAAAGCCACAGCCCTACACCCAAGTTCAAAGAGGTGGAATTTCGGTGTCTGAGAAATATCTACTTATCCGCAAAATCGCTGTTCAGCCTGTGGACCGCGCGAGTATAATATAACAACTTGGAGCTAAGGATTTAATGCTCTGGTTGAAGAGATATTCTGAATTCTGGTCAACATGGCGACTGACCATGGGTTGAGTTGTGAGTAGTACGGTTGTTATAGCCTCAGTCTTGACTACAAGCACTCAATGCAAGTCAGAGTAGCGCAGAGAAATTACTGGGTCGTCTTCGGAGTTGGATTTTCAGAATCAGCGCTCAAGGGTATGTATGTATTCGAATCGACACGTAAAATATATTTTTGGGGAATTCACACAGCACAAAACATATAGGCGATTTACATAACGAGATCTGGTTCACCCCCGCACGCCTCGGGACGACAATGATTAGGGAGCGTTGTTTCCTGCGGCCGTCCAAGGCCCTTGCGGCGTCCAAGGCCCTTGCGAATTCGATTTGGCGCCGGTGCGGCTCCGTTGCAGACGGGTAGAGTGGCTGGGTGAGGCAACTGGATGCCTGGGATCCTGCGGTCACGTCGCTTGGAGCAAGGAAGGGCGGTGGAGAGAGAAGGGCAAAAAAGCAGAGGCTCGAAAATTTGACTCATATGAGGAGGAATCGGCCCTTACTATGTATGTATGTGTCGTAGAGCCGAGGGTGTTCTCAGTCGATTTCTATTCGCAATGTCTAGGAAGAAAGGGTAGATATTTGGGCAATTTGAAGATTTTAAATATCAAATTGGAACTCCGCGTTCATCCAACGTTCATCTTAGCGGAGTCGGAACGTTCCGTATCTTCAGTTTCCTGTGTTTTTGTCAAATTACGAGCTCTTTGTTGGGCTGCATTTCTGAGGTAAGCCATCAAAAAGTCAACAATGTGCGTACAAACCTGCCATCAACTGTGACTTGAATCTCTGGATTTCCCTTTGGGCTGCATTGTGGTTTAAATTGTCAGCGGATACGAAGGTCTAAGTGTGGGCGTATTGCTCACCATTTTCCAGCCCTTCACGACCAGCTTCCAGCTGTTCCCGGGCAGCTTCCAGTCGTTTTCGGATTTCTTCAGCGTCCCAACCAAATGAGGCCGCCCTTGGAATGTCTTTCGGGCTGTAACGAGGAGAAGACATAACGGTTCGATTGACGTGGCGCCTTACGGCCAACTTACGACAGACACTTACACTGCCACTCGCCAGATGGTGATCCTGTTTGATCCTGGCTGTTCCGATACATTCCCTCACTGTAGAGCTTGGGACGCTGATTACGACGATGCCTCGGAGGACTCGGACGACCTTGATGTTTCTCAATACCCCATCTCCGTCTATCATTCGGCCCTCGCAACATTCTATGCACCGAGTGATTTCTCAGGTATCCGTGGCATGCCATACCTATGCGGCTGCAGAGGTGATCTGTTTCCCTGGACTCATATTCGAGCTCATCAACGAAATTATGGACGGCAAAACTAAATCTGGCCAGGCAAATCATGTCGAGCACAACATCTTGAAAGGCCTCCGTTGCATCCCAACAATCACGGAACTCGTGGCCTTGGCGCTTTACGGGGTTTCGGTCTCCTGGCCATACATGGCCATGGTGCGTGGAACAAAAGAGAATCCGATTAACCTTCTGTCTCTCACTCCGCTTCATCGCAAACTCCCCGAGTTTTGTGCGCACATCGCTTCGCATCCTGAACTACTCCTGGACCCCGACACTCCACTTGACCAACTGACTATCGACGGAAAGCCATTCCGCGACAGAATTCTGATCCATTCTATCCAACAGATTGTCCCTGAATTACCCAATCTCCTCCCTGTAATCTCGGCCATGTTTTCGGGTTGTGCAGCAGGCTGGACTCAGTTTACGCCGGAATTTCACGTCGGTGGAACATTCGATAAGCTCACCCCAGAACAACGCGCCATTGTTCTTATTCCGTCAACAAATGACTGCAACGAGGGTCTCCTGGGAACGTACCGGATACACATGCGCTATTACCCGAACAGCACCACCCGATCCTTCTCCAATCAGACCCGAACCGAACGGAATAACACGGAAGCATTCATCAGGATGTGCTGTGACGAAGCGGTCGAGAAGTTCGTTATTCGGGAGGTTCGTAAAGACGGCGTGAATGGGGCACGGGCGAAATTCCGCAGGGCATTTGCCGTGCTGCAGCGGGAGAAAGCCCAGAAGGCTTCGAAACGACGCGACAAGACGGCCGCTCGAAAGAATGCCTACGCTGTTCGCTTGGCGGGGACAACACTTGAGTTGAACATTGCCAAGATCAACAGTCTTTCTTCACCCAAGCTCAAGGCGCAGCTGGAGGTCTATCGTGATGTCTTGAAGGACGAAGTCTTGCTGAAGAAACTGTGGAAGGACATGTCGACCGTGGAGGTGCGAAGAGATCTAGTTCTGGAAACGCGCGCGCGTGAGTTGGAACGAAGGTCAGCAGGTTGATTCAGCGCAGGATTCGGTGTTTCCTCGCTCATTTTCAGAAAAACAAAGAATGCTACACGACCGGACTCCGAACCGGTCTCTGGCGACTGCACAATTATAGATGGATACGGATATGTTGCTGGCGACGATGATGACTGGGAGGATGTCTCCGAATAAATTATTACACAATTTTTATGTGACTTTATTTGGATGGCTGTATAGATATAGGTATTACAAGCACTTTCCAATGCCAAATCTAGTCGGTACAAGGTCTGTGGAAAGCAGAATACGTTGGAACATCAAATTTGGGGTGGATCATTGGATCAAGATGATGGAATGATAGGAACCTGGGGGGGTGGTATGCTTACTCAGGCCATAGCACAATCCGTAGGTGAAATGGATGGGACATCCCATTCTTGATAGAAAATAGATGGGACATCCCACTCTTGCTGGAAAATGGATGGGACATCCCATTCTCAATAGAAAATGGATGGGACATCCCACTCTTGCTAGAAAATGGGTGGGATGTCCCACTCCTGATAGAAAATAGATGGGACGTCCCACTCTTGCTAGAAATTGGATGGGATGTCCCACTCCTGATAGAAAATAGATGAAATGTCCCATTGTTGATAGAAAATACATGGGACACCACACTCTGGATAAACATCCCCTTCATGACCACCTGTGATATGGGCATATCTGTTCAGATAACATACTCATATTTGGATGAAGGTTGTATTTCACTATTCAAATGTACCCATATTTTGATATCCGAGCGTGGGTGAATGTACCTGTGTTTTGATATCCAAGCATGGGCAAACATACCTGTGTTTCAATATCCGAGCATGGGCAAACGTACCCATGTTTTGATATTCAAGTGCAGGCCAGCATACCCATATTGCGGTTTGCTCAGAAAAAAAAAAAAAACACCCCAATGTACCCACTTCATCATGGGATGAAAACCCCAGTGAACAGCTCCATGGATCACTATAGATCATGCAGAATGGTGCATAAATGGGCCCAAAAATGCATTTTTTCTCCCTGGCTGGTGCCAGGGGTCCTACCCACCAAATGGGCCAGTGGGATATCCCAAACAGGATTTTGAACCAGCAAGGGATGTCCCATACCATACCTGTGGGATGTCCCAAGGCAAAACAATATAAAGCATGGGATGTCCCATGCAGCATGGGACACCCACTTAAAAAACACCCCCTATAGGCCCAATTAACTACCCTCAAAAATTTGGCCCTATGGGGGTCAGGTCAGGGTAGCCTGAGGTGATGCCGAAGATGTACATGCACTTCCCGTCGTGCAAAACCAGCGCGTCGGTCCAAACAGAACCACTCCAGTGCTGACAATATGCAGGTTGCTTCCCAATACCATAGCTGTCATAACCCATAATCGCCCATAAGTCATACTTTTCTCGAGGATTTTGCCTCATTTTTAGCAGGGATAACCCATAAATCTCCGGTAACCCATACCCTAGGGCTTTCACGGGCCCCTGAGGGCAAGGTCAAAATAATATCTGTGAGATCTATTTCATTCTCTTCTAGCAATCTATAACCATTAAAGTCTAAATTTTGGGCACATTGCAGGTGTTAGATGGTTGTCAACAAAATAAGGATGGCACAAAATTCTAGTCAGCCAAAACTTTCATTTTCGTGTTAAGAAACCTTCCCTCCACTCACCTTTCATTCATTTAACAGCCCAAGAGAGCTTTGACGGAAATTGTAGATAAATAGTCGTCAACAAAAGTCGTTGTGCCGCCCCGCGGCCCAGAGGACCCCCTAGCATCGTGCTAGCACAAAGGAAGTTTGCACGTCGCCGCACAGTACTTGATGCATATCTGTAAGACGAGTGAGCTTTTTCTAGCCAAAAAATGAAACCAGAAGCCACAGGTGTTTTGGCAGATCGTAGATGCTCACTACACCGAAGCAACGATGGCAATTCTGCTACTCATTCCACTTCTGCACCGAGAAGAGGTAAAATATGCGCTCAGCCACAAAATTCAACAAATATTCCACAACGTGGTTTGCCGGGGGCCAAATTTCTGAGTGCGTGTTGGGGGGTGCATTCACCTAGCCTGACTATCACCAGGTTTGTCAAAGTACGGTAATAAGACCACCCCACAGATGACAGAATGGACGGAAATGAACTCCGATTTCTTCCTGAGCTTTGCATGGACTCGATAAATGCGCAGAGCCTTGTCGATTCGTCTCGAGGGACCAATGAGGGCGTTGATTGGAAGAATGAGCGCCTGGCAGGGAGCACATTCAGACCATTTGTTGAGATTCGTTGACACCTCTCCAGGCATCTGTTTGGTATTCTGATCAACTATGGATGTTCGCGAAGTCATCTCAAATTCTCCGAGATGTTCGTGAATTATCTTGAAACAAAATAATTGCGCAAGAATTATTATCAGAGACTGGCTATCCGGCCACCTTAGCTTTTTTGGCCCTAGGGCAAGGGAGATAGTCGAGTAGATATGAAAAATTGGGCCTTTAGATGAACGTATACATCCTAGAAATGAGTTGACATAGTTTGGCTGAATTTACATGGCGATGTCATCGCTCGTTGAATTTATTTTCGGCGATATGTACCCCCACAAGGGCAATAAACGGGCTAGTTGGCCACCTGGCTAAATCATGAGTTCACAATCTTACTGTTCACCCCCGTGCATTCATAATAGTTTGAGGGATATGCTACATAGTTTCATACATTCAGACAGTACATCTGAGGCATATGGCTACCAGTACCAGGTCCATCTATGAATAATTCCCATTCTACGTAGGAAGCGTGGAAAATAAATTGGATTTTCCGGAACGACTGTAAGCCCGGATAGGAAGTTTGTGGATGCATAATCAATTCGGAACGTATAAAGGTGTTACAAACTAGTCAGTCTTTCCTCGGTCCTTGCATTTTCCACGGTCCTTGCATGACACTTTTTTCTGAGCCGGGAGTCAATATTTTTACAGGTATTTTTTCGTAAATCTCTTCAACAGACTCTAATCTAACTTCCTATAATTTCCTGCAGTGCGACCTTCGCCGAAAGGAAGGAGAATGGTGGGGAATCGTGTTGCGAGCAACTGTGCCGTGGGAATTGGGGGGATTTTGATTGTCTAAATTCCCTCAGATGTTTATTAAGATGCTATGGATATGGCACAAAAAGTTTGAGTTCAACCGCTGACTGCACGGTGTCGAACGAGGAACGAGAAAGTTTGCATTCACGTGATGTTGAGACTTGCGCAAACACAGTCACAACACCATGCCAGGTGTCGCGCGCTCGAACCTCAAGGAGGCCGGGGACGTCAGAGCATCGAAATACGAGGCCAAGAAGGCAGCAGTGACAATCTACGAGCAGGAATTGCAGAAGCTGCGGAAGGAACGGAGACAGATCTTGAGTCGGATCTCGAGTCAGAGGAGGGAATGTGAGGAAGGTTGGGAGTTAAAGAACAGAATGAGTGGATAGAAAGTTCAACTGTACACTAAAGTATTCCAAACCACTGAAGTTTTCATGCCTTGAAGTGGTATCACCGATTTTTGCCCAAAAATGCAAGGACCGATTATCCGAAAATCCGGCTTGTGCCGACGTGGCCCCAAAACGCAAAAGGTGGCACATTCTTCCAATTCTTTTTGTCGTTTGGGCATCCATGCCTTCATTTACGTACTCTGGATACTGTGGCTAGGCCGCGGAGCTTGAATTTTGACGGAGAAAAGCCAACATTTAAAGGTTCATACAAGGACCGTGGAAAGACTGTACTTCACTCGGAAGTCGGAAGTCTTGAACAGGATGTCTCACGCAGCTGTGGAATGTAGGGAATGAAAAAAACGAATCTCTTGCGGGAAGAGCGATGCTCACCGACGAGCCCGATGGTAGTTTGGGGAAGGGTTGCGCGGCGGCAACAACTATGCGGACATCGGACATAGTTGGATTCTCGCGGCGCTAGGCATATTCCGTAGTTGACGCAGTGAGGCCCGGCAATAAGCAAACATACAATATAATCCGAGGCGCGTGGTACGGGTTTTTCTCCCGGGTTATGCTGCGGCGACATGAATGAATTAACGCCCATACCATGAGCAGGTGACCATACCTGAAGCAATTGGAGCGAGTGTCGAAGCCCGCGCATTTATAGTGCAACAATAAGCAGCAGCGATCTCCAATAAGCAATAGCGATCTTCAATACTGATGATGAGTGGAATAATATTTGAATGGAGGTTTCCGTCAGTCCATTCGGCAATCAATAATGTTCCCCTGAGAATGCACAGCGCAGGCCATGAGACCGAGTTCTGTATGACCAGACAGAGCGCAACCGAACATTAGTGCTCGAAAAATGCGAGAGAAAAAGTAGATTAGCAAGAAAATGATGAAAATGATTCAGAGGGTGTCTAAGACGGGTGCCAGATGCAAGGAGTATAGACTGAGATGAGAGCCTGTCAAGAGGATTCAGGCACCCACGAAAAACAAATTGAGACCGCTATCAATGTAATAGCTGCGATCGATTTCCGGGCTAGTGCAAATTCAACCTAGAAAGGAAGGCCTCTTGTTAGACATGGGAAATAAGGCCGGAACGACGGGAGAAACGTGTGAGTGTATACGCCCGGATTCAGCAATGTACGCTCAGATTCAGTAATGGAGAACCAGAAATAGATGATTAGAAGGGCACTAAAACGCACCCTAGAATCCGCGCTCAGGGTCCTGTGACGGAATATTGAGACTGGAGAGGCACCAAAGGATTTTGAGCTTATGTTTGTAAAGCCCATGATCCTTGTTCTGAATGACCAAGGCTATGAAGTTAGCATAAGGTCTCTGCTTCACCAGGTCGAAGCCATCACAAGGTCGAAGCATGACTGAATGACGCACTTGATCGAATACAGACTGCTGGGGACTGGCCTATCCGATCCGCAGGAACTCTATCGCTCGGATGCATATTATCCACCTCCGCAGGTGACGCGGGGCTCCCTGGTGCTATGGAGCCCTTGGCATCGACCTTGCGTTGGCATATGGACGGTGCGCTCGACGAGGGGGACAAACAGGGACTATCAGTCTCTCTTTCACAAGCCGTGCGGTCGGAGGAGAGTCAGGAGACGATCCTTGGAAGGAGAAGACAGAAACATAGGAGATACAAAGCCATCCCTTTTTCATCCGTCCTCGCAAACCCTGCCTGTCTCTCCAAACGCCTTGAGGTTAATCAAAGAACCTGGGCGCGTCGACGCTTATGACGAAGACAGGAGATTAGGCATTGGGCATCCGATTGGGATGGAGGGAGAAGTTGTAATGCGACTCTGACAATCCGCTACTTATATACAGAGGCCAGGCCCCGTTACGGCTTATAGAAATGATGATCCAATATATCATTATGCGTGTAGTAAGCGCGGCCCGTCGGAGAGTTAAGCGCCGTCGGACGTGGGTGTGGCTGTCGAGTGACGTGGAAAGAGGCTCCCAGAAAAGTGGGGGCTTGGGGGCTACGAGGCGACTGCTCCAGTGGGCACCTGTGAGGACAGCTATATGTTCACAAGCAGACAGACACTGCAGTGGGGAGGGGCCCGTGTACCTGCAGATAGGTGATAGGTTGGTGAGAGGGCGAAGGGTAGATCACAAAAACAGTGAAAACGGTGTGGTCGATGGTTTTGCTCGCTCCCAGCGCTCAGAGGTGTCGGTGTGCAGTGCTGGTAGCAGGTACAGGCACTTCCTCGAGGGTGTTTGTGGGTAGCAAGGGCGTACGACGGTTTTCAGTTTTTGATGGTGGTGGTCGAGAGGGAAGCGGATCGAAATATGTACTGAAAGAGGTCGGAAGTGTCCATATTAGATAATAAAGTGGCCCAGATAATATCCTGAGCAGCCTAAATAGGCACAGGGTAAGCTGTATGTGCCTGCATTGCATTGCAGGTACAAGTCAATGCGCACACAGCCGATACCGACATTGCAATGTACCTTCCATGTTTATGCGCCCAAGATTTGCTGAGTGCATCTTTGTTTTTCACCAAATATGGTCGGATGGTGACTAGATGTCACCGTCGAGACGTGGTCTGGATATGCCGAATCGGGCAAGATGGTCCAGGATCATTGGTGTCGCCTTTGCAAGGGTGCCAATGCGCCGCATGGGTTAGCAGCCTTCTCCTTTAGCAGGTGGATCTGCTGGAAGGCCATGAACATCGTCTGCTCATCGTCGAGCACAGCCCACTCCCCGAGGGTGGGAAAGTCGCCTCGACCGAACCCCTGTTCACGTAGATGGCAAAATCGCAACCCAAAATCACAGATCGATGCTGCAGAATTTCATGGAATTCACAATTTTAGCTCGCATACTGAGTCCTTTGGCATCCTTCCAAACTCGCATGCATTGATCGCAGTAATGTGATCATTCGGGCTGTCCACAGAGACGAAATCGGGCATTGCGCTCGCGGATTGCATCGTTGAATCGCACATGTTGTTCGCCGGTATGTGGGACTGGAAGATCTTGTTCCTTTCTGCGTAGTCTTCGAGGAGTGAAAGACCCAAGAAACCATCCCAGACGTGTCCTGTGCTATTTGAAACTAGGTGTCGGCGGCCAGTCCTTGTGGTCCGGTCGGTTCTCCGGCGTGGACAAGCATGTGTCGTAGACACGAGCAGCTAAGGTCCAGGAAACCAACATTTAGCCGATGAAGAGGCTGAGAACCTCGCGTTCCACAAATTGCTGCTTGCCCACTTGGATGGTGTCCGGAACCCAGCATAGTCTGTTCTGATGTCGTTGTGTACAGAATAGTTGTTATGGTACGTTCTTTTGCACTCTATTTGAGGGTAAATCAGCGGCTCAATTAGTGTAGAATACCACTTTGAATGATATCAATACCTGGTCATTTGTAGTCACAAGATGGTCATTTTTACTTGCCGGATACCGGCAGTCAGAATATTGCTGGCTAAGAACAGGAAGAAGATTCAGAAAATTCACGCACCTGCCATAGTTCTGCGTCCTTGGGAGTATCCTCATTGATACAAACCGTCCTCATTCCCCATTCAGCGAACTCCGCAGCCTGAATATGCGTCGCGTGTCAGATCCGTACAGTGACACTCCAGGAACAACACACCTGCAGAGTTTGGAGCTGTTCAAGTGCGAAATCGTGATGGAAGTTGTGTCGGGGTATAACAGATTTGGAATTATCTGACACAGCGTCTTCCCGGAACCTGTTCCAGAATCTATCACACAATCACGCCCTTGTACCAAGGCATTCACGGACTCTAGTTGATGCCACGTTATCGTTGAAATCGGTGGCTTGCACTTCAAGGCATTTGACTGCGCAGACCGTCAGATGCGAATGTTAACCGGCAAACTCGATTGAGTTGGGAGAGGTGCATTCAAATGGCCAGTATTTTAAAAAGTGTGACCTGAGGTAATAGATATGCATTCAAATGGCCGGCATTTTGAAAAGCGTGACCTGAGGCAATAGAGGTGCATTCAAGTGGCCGGCATTTTAAAAGGCGTGAGGTAATATATACAGGGGCGCTATTACGTTCTCCACCCACTGGTTTGGGCCTGCCGGTGGGCCGAATGCCTCTAAGAAACGCAGGCATGAAGTACTGTAATATAAGCAATTTCATGATTTTATAGACACTTCAACCAATCCCGTTTCGGCCGTCGTTTTTCTACCTGATTGATTCACTTACAACAAGTTCTAATAGTATGGCCAGGAAGACCGCATCGGCCACAGCAATATGAACGCCCTTTATCTGGGACTTGTGCTGTCCTTGGCGTCGCATCTGCGGCCTTCTTCGAAGCCTTCTTCGGCGCAGATTGCCTCCCCGCAGTGGACTGGTCAAGCATGGAGCGATGCATTAGAATTGAAGGACCAAACGAACCTCGGAGTCGGGCTGGGAATGCATTTGAGAAATGACTTTAGCGCTGAAGGATCAAACGAACCTTGACTTCCTTCTTCCTCGGGGGCGCAGTGGGCTGGTCAAGTTTTGAAAAATGCATTAGCATTGAAGGACCAAACGAACCTTGATTCTCTTCCTCCCATCCGCAGCTGTCTTCGCAGTTTCCGCAGTGAACTGGCAAAACATCGAGAAATTATTTAGCATTGAAGGATCAAACGAACCTCGGAGTCGGACTGGAAATGCGTTTGAGAAATGATTTAACACTACGAGTGCCTGAGTATAGCCAAAAAGATATACATAATGCTACAAGAGAAGAAATGAAAAACTATCAGCTACGAGCTATTCAATGATACCGTACATCTTGTAATAATTCCACTGCCTTGTGGCGAACGCCGTTGTGTTTGAATCCCGAATGCACTACAAGCGCGCTATCCGCTAACAAAAGTCTGCTGCGCGAATGCGACAGCTTCCTCCCCCAAGTTTTTTGGTTCAAATAATGTGTCCGCCTTTGCTGCCCGATATTACCCAGGGGGCCGAACAAGCAAGGTCATTGCTTCTACGGCATTCCTGCAGTATCCAACATCTTCTTACAAAACATTCATATCCCATCGTGCCCTTCAACGCAAGCCAGTAAAACCATAAGACGCCGAGTTCCCTTTTAACAGGAGTTGCAGTCTGAATGCGTGAAACGTAACAAATAACAATGGCCCATTTTTGCTACAAATCTGCCCTTTATGGTAAGTACTTAAGTGATGGCAATAAAATTACCATAAAGGCATGTTGGAAGCCGTTTCAACGTCAGCAAAATGAACCCACCAAGTCCCCGAACAGCGAAGAATTGGTGGAGAGACGGCTGAGACAAGAGAGCTGACCTGCGTCGGCGTCTCATCCAAGATGTCAGAATACATAGGACTGTTTAGAGTGGTGAGATTCAATAGGCGTACAAGATGGTAGGTACTCTAATTCACTATCTGTCCGGGATTTCCCAAACATCGTTTCGAGGCCGTCCTAACTATGTGGGTGCGCCTCAATGGCGGGACAGCGACGTAGGCCATCAACAGGCGCCTGCTTGCAGTCGAGGTTCTTGGCCGCAACCGAGTTTCGCACTTGGATGTTGTTTCCACGGACCCAGGGACTGGAGCCTGTGCGGTCCAGGTCCAGTAACGCGCGTCCGCTGGGAGTTTTGTTTCTTCCGGATTTGGATTTTCCGATACAAATCTGATGTCGCCGCGTAAAGAAGTGAGAGAACCAAAAAAAAAACCCTCCTCACCGAGGGCCAGTGATGGTGAGCTCCACTGGGGATATATGCTGATCTCAGTTGATCAAATGCGCAGCAATACTATAAGGCTCACGAATGTCTGGGGTCCGAAGTGTCTCTGGCGTGTCAGTCGGGACAAGCTTTTCCCCCGCATAAAGAAACCTGGGAGTCCGTGGGTCAATCAATGTACCAGCCAAGGAGGTCTAACAGGTGGTCTTACTCCATATTTTCACTCGGCAGGTAGTTGCGCAGAGCGTCCAGGGGGTATGTAGAAGCTACTCCAAACGTAGACTTGCGCATGTTGGGTCTGTGCACAACAACAACGTGCCCTGTATTTTTACTCAAATTTGGTGATCAAATCTCGGGATGAAGGGCCTGACCAGTGTAATAAATAGTCTCTCGAGCTCCCATGCACAACGAGTAGGGTGTGGCCGTGTCGCATATGACTTTCCAGGTCGGGCTCCTCCTGTACACAGTTTATGGACAGCCGGGAGGATTGAAACTCATGCAGCTACATGAAGAATCGAGCCGTTGGATTGCTCTCGCCAACCAGTCGCTCAACGCGCACTCTGAGCCACGACTTCTTACTCCTTCTCAGAACAGTAAATGTTCGAATGGACCCGCCCTTGCCGATGACGACTACTTCAACCCCTGCGGCTGTTCAGATACCGAATATCTCTCCCACATTCTGACAACCAACGCACTTTGTGTCTTCAGCTCCAGATAGATTTCCAGAAAGATCGGCCAGTACTTGTGAAGATGTCCACCAGCGGCTTTGGAAATGGCGCTCTCGAGGGCCACTGCCGTCCCTTGGCCGCCCTCGTCGTCGTCTGAGGATGTTAAGTATCTTAATGAACATTCGGTAGGCAGAAACGACGCACCCTCTTGGCCCAGGGCGGTTTTCAGAAGACGGACGGAAAATTTGTGAAGCCAGGTGGGAGTCATCGAAAGATCGAAAGAGCGGTACATTCCGAGACTGCTGGATAGTTCATCTCCGCATCTGGCAGCGTGAGATGCTGTGGAAAAAAAGGGCACATTTTACACGGGTCTTCCATTTTGATAAAAAGTTTCTCAGGTCTTCCACTGCTCAAACACGAGACGATCGGACGACTTTAATTCCGGCGCTTTCTAAACATCATCAGAATGGAAGGCCATCCTGTTTCTCAGTAGAACGCTCGGTTGACTCAGACAGAAGGCATGTTAGGTATGTTTGGGAATAGGAGGACGTCGGGAAAAATAAAAAAAGGTTTTGGGGACTGACGATAAATATGTTACTCGATAACGTCGCCTGCCCGTGAATTTTGCTTTTGCTGTCGGTCATTCTTGCCTTGATGTCTGCGGAGGGTACTGATGGCCTTCACCACATGTTGAAGCGCCCGAAGAATGTCAAACACTTGACCTTCCCGCCATCGAGCTTCCTCCACCGCCATGTTTGTGAAACCCATCTACTGCCTTTCTGATGCCAGAAGATCTGATGGTAGAAAGAGGCACTCGTCTTCGAGTGCTATTGCCGGTGAGGTGGTGGTCTTTTTGCGACTTTATCACCGACTTGGGCCATCAAGTATTTCTGCTCTTGCCGGAAGGCGGCGAGCTGATCTCGGAGCTTCGTGGTCCGCTTAGTGATCTCCTTCTTTTTCGACTGAAGTTAATGTTCAGCGGTATTCTTGATCAGGGCCTTGAGATTTCGCCTTTTGAAATAAATTTGGCTTTAGTGAATGGTCTACTTGATGTGAGGGCAAACATACTGTGCAGCTTGAACATATAATCCCAACTCAAGAAACCGTGCAATTCGATTTTTCGGGATCATAGTGGACCCAAAGTTGTAATCGTCGGTCAGCATCTTTTCACTGTGGGAAGGGCTTTCAATCAGCCTGATTGACAACTCAATCAGAATGTGATTTGATCAATCAGGCCGACTGTGCCGAACTTGACTGAATTTCGATTCAGTCAGGCTGAGTGGGTAGAATACAGTCGGGCAAAATTCAGTCATCCTGACTGATTTTCTTCAAAAATGGTATTTTGCTCTGGGTATCTTTCTTCATCAAAATGCATCGGCCGACGGCCATATTTGACTGTATTTGGCCCCAATCCTTTCGCCAATCACTTCTTTTTTGCTTCCACTCGACGCTCATCGCCAATCTCATTGTGAATCGCGACGGATCTCCGCTAGACATAGAGCAGTATACTGCTCAGAACTCTTGGTGGCTCTTCACCTTAGCTCGACATTTTTTCCCTACCGGCCTACTTTCATCGACTTTCATTCGACTTTGATCACTCCATTCTCCGAGTCTCCTTGAGAATTTTCGACGTCGCAACGCACCGCAACCCTACCACGTCTGACACGAAATTTTGCCATTGTAAGCCTACCTGTGGAAAGCTTCTGAGTATACGCACGCGGCGCGATCATTATTGTCGAGTTCCGACCGCATCTATCCGCCCATCCGTCTCTCCCATTCCCTCCGATGCAATGGATATTTCTGATTCTGAATTCTTGGATGAACCGGCCTCTTCCTTATGATTTGGGTTCCGCTCAAGTTGACCATTTTAAATCGGTTAAACTGTGCATGTGTACATGGGTCAATCATGGACGGTAGCCGGTCATTCATTTTAGATTGAGGCCAAGATCAACAGCCACCGCACTTCTGTTTCTTATTTACACCAAAGACCCGCACTAAATTCTGAAGGTATTTTTGACACTCACTTCTGATTTGGAGCTGTCGCAGCACACCACCATATCAATTCCGCGCCATGGCCGCATCATTGTCAATAAGCGCCAAAAAAGCACTCAATCACACTTTTGAGTGTTCCCCCAATGTCGATGTTTTCATAGCTCGAACACGTCGCCGAACATGGCCCGGAATACAAGAACGATCATATTAACCTGGCCAGTCTTAACTTCTGTCTGCAATCTCTACAGTTTTGCGTCTATTCAGGTATCAATAATTGCTCCCGCACAGTTATCAAGCAAACTGCTCTTTTGTCTTCCATCCGGATTTACTGGCCAGTTACCACGGCAAATTTGCGCGACAAATTGTTTTGGTGAGTTGTAAGGACTGACAGGGACTAGTGGAGTACCTGTACGCAGCAGAATGGCGGTTTAAGTGAGCCTCATTGCCGCACAGTTGCCGTACAGCGGCGATTTGAACTGAAGTAGAGCGCAAACAAATTGAGCTCTACAATAGAAGTTTGACATATGCGGTTGAACGCGGCGGTCGCCGAGATGCCCGAGGCTAGTTCAGTTGTGTGGAAATTAGTGATGAAGGCTTAAGAACATGCTGTAGTGGCAAATTGAGATGGCGAGCGCAATCTGTGGCCTGGCAACTCGCTTTCAATGGTGTTTCCACGATGAACAGTTGCTTCCAGGCAAGATTCAATCTGGGGCCCTGGTGCATACCTGCCGCGGCATGACGCGCAACGCCTACGCGTCAGTGAGATGGGTGCTTAGCTTTTCTTATACTCCCTGGAGTCACTTTACCCAGGCGAAATGAAGAGCCAGCACGCGCTAGTGAGCCATGGGCTTAAGATCGAGTTGAATCGTCAGAACTTGCAACACGAGGGGAAGAGCATAATGCACTCACTGCCAGAGCCAAGCCAGAAACCGGAAAGATAATCATCTGGGTCATAAGCTGAGAAATTATATACATAATCTAGAACACCATTCGTTCCGTAAATATCGCTGAATGGATGAATTTCATGAGCTGTGGACCTCGTAATTTTGGCAGGCAGAGCGCGTGGCCGATTTGCACCGCCATTCTGACCCATGACGTACCTTAGCTTGGACTCATACCGGACGCGCCCTCCTGCCCGGCGCTCAAATATTTCAAGTGTTTGTTTGTCGGGAAATAAACTGTTTGGAGTACTTTAGCCCAGTGAGCATAAATTCTGTTTATATCGCATGGTAGGGATGAGGCGCAGTAATGTGCGGTCACGTACACTTAGGCTAGAAACCGAGTTGAATGTCAACCTGCCTCACAGCTAACGGATGACTGATTATTTTCGAGTTTTCTGTGTCCCCAAATATTTCCAGATTTATTGCCGGAGAGTACGTGCCACAACACGGTGTTCAAAAATCAGTCGGTGTCTTCCTGATGGAGTTGTGATTACTAACAGACCATATACGGATACTTGCTTGTTCGTCATCCGTTTCGGGTCTGTAACAGAGACTAGACTTCACCCGACCTGAGTCGGTGTTCGTGGCAACATTATTCTCATCTAGCCACTATTTTATACTCTCCCTCAGAGCTACAAATAGTGGCTGACTTGATCCGACAGCATCGCCCACTGTCCAGGAAAATTAGCCACCAGTCCGATCTGGTGGCTACCACAAGCTCTCTGTTTTATGGCCTACTACGAAAACATGAATTTCACCACACACAGCAACTTATGCGACGCATATAGTGACACCGGGTCAGATATATCCTTTTTTTTCTTGAGCTCCCACATCCCTCATCCTTCATCCGCCCATCATGCGCAAGGGAAAGTTCAACACTGCTCAGGAAGCCCAGCTCAACACCTACCTCCCAGAATTTTTCCAGAAACGGAATGCAGGTGTCCGGGGATTAGAACTCACACAGTGGAAACAGTCAATGGCCACGAAGGCTCTAGCTTCCCCACCATTTGCGGATCTCGATATTTCTATTATGCCACGCACCGATTGGTTCAAGGTTTTTTTTTCCATCTGAGTACTTGATATTTGTCCCGATAATTACCTCCCCTTAGACCATTGTGCGCAAGTTCACAAACTACTTCAACAATGTCTACAAGAGATCACACGAGGAGGAGCCCTCAGCCTCCGTGCTAATTAAGAGCAATCCTTTGCTCAGATTTACCTCCATAGTCAGCGGACGCCAGCTTTTTGCTCGAGAATCACACGATGATATCCACAGGCGGTCTGCTCAGCGCATCACTGATACAAGGTGGAATAACATGTTCTTTCCTTTTTTGGAAATAATGCTCCGATTGCATTTTGGTTTCATTTGGCGCCATGTTTATTTTGTTTCAAGCTAAAATTGAAATGATTACATAATTAAACACGTGACATTCCCACGGTCCAGGAAACACATTGTAGGCACATTGCGGCCTCGTTTTTGCTGCGCAAACATCTCTTTCCACTACCACATCCAAGACCGATAGGCAAACACTCAAAAAAGAAGAGTGCAAGTATTGCTAATGCCCGAAAAGGGACTGCAGCACTCAGAAGTGTGTACATTCTTATGAATCCATTATTTTATTGATCTTACTCTCTGATGGAAAACCATATCAACTCATCCTTGGTACACATGATGAATCAACCTTCTATCTTCATGAAAGGAACAAACATGGATGAATACACCCATCTTTCAAAGCAGCACCAGAACCAAAAGGAGAGGGAGAGTCTCTTATGGTCTCAGAGTTTCTAGTTCCTGAATGGGGATGTCTTATGCATGGTGGCCAAGAAGCCCGGTTATTGAGACGATTTTGCCAAGTCGTCCATCACGGACATGCTTAAGGACCTGGGGGCAAGGGTGCGTTTCCCCACCATTCTCCCTTGTTACGTCATCTAACTGATAATGCAGGTCCTGGGCAGCGTTGGCGTACGCTGACACACATCGTTTATAAAAATGGGCTGGGGGGGACGTTGAGTCGTTATCGGTGAGTGCCTTTATATTACGCAAGAAGTGTCTTCGGCCCGAACGTGCTTCAGACGATTACCCGACCCCAAACCACTCGTCGTTGGGATTGAATGGGTTATCCAATCCGCGAAGAAAGGCACCCACGAACCCTTCAGTAAAGCTGTGAACTCCAAAAATCCGCAGTGCCCCTTGCTTTTTTTTGTTTTTTGGCGCAAACTTTCGAGTCCGAAAGTGTATTCAATGCAGCATTAACTTGAAGTTCTGCTTCTACCTTGCAGTCCCCAATGACACGTAGCTGGCTCTTTGATTCCTCGTCTGCGCTGCTATCATACCGTCCAGTCGTTCCCTAGTCCGAGGGTTCAAATCTTGATGGGATTTGCTCTGCTCTGCCGGCGCCTCGCTAGCAAGTATGAACGTCACCTTTGCTATTGGCTTCAGATTTTGAAAGCCATGACCTGACATCAATAACTGGTTCACATTTTAAAACACGTGACTCGATTGCCATTAGATTTTGAAAGGCATGACTTGGCGTCAATGGCTGGTTCACAATTTGAACAGGTGACCCCATTGCCATTAGATTTTTAAAAGCCATGACTTGATGTCAATAGCTGGTTCACATTTTCAAAAGTGTGACCCCATTGCCATCAGCCATGACCTGACCTTGATAACTGGTTCACATTTTGAAACGCGTGACCCGATTACCATTAGACTTTGAAAGGTATGACTTGACTTCTGGTTCATATTTTGAAACGCGTGACCCTGCCGCCATTAGATTTTGACTTATCATCAATAACTAGTTCATATTTTGAAACATGTGAGGATGATATTGAACGCAGCTGTGTGCCTCAATAATCAGAACTTAGGAGACTCAATCTTTCATTGTACTTTCATAAATGGTTTTCGATGTTTGTCTTGTGTTTGTCTTGTGTCAAAACCAAGAGCACCTTGATAGCCGAGATCGCCGATCGCATGATGAGGAATGGCTATGACCTCTCATTGGCATCAGTTTCTCTGGGGTTTTGTTTTTATTCCTACACCGACAATAACGGACAAAAGATCAATTGGCTTTGCCCACCCCATAAAGAGGATGAAATAAGTGTAAAGATTTAAACCCAGAATCCATCCTTATACTAGGCCATTAACGGTCCCGGACGCCGCAAACCGACCCCCGCCAAATGAATACAGGTTGGGACACATCATGCCACAACCGCGATCCATTCCCGGCAATCCCTTGCCCCACATAGACAGCGTTTCTGTTGTCTCTTGTTTTTGAGCTTTTTTGACCGTGACTTCTCCTTATACTTCTTTAATTCCCACGCTTCTTGCTCTGCAGGATTATAATCCAATGTGAGCTCTATGCCTGGGGAAATATTTTCGGTCGCCACGAATGCCAGGTAGTATGGCAGATTCTCCTATGTCTATGATTAGGCGGAGCAAACATGCAATCGGGATGGGATTACTTCAATTGTATCATATGCCACTGCGATTATCTTTGTATTGGGGCTGCAGGAGTGGCTGCATAAGGAGCATGAGATGTCGTGTCGCTTGCAAGAAGAAATCAACAACTTGATGAACCGAGTCCAATTGCCTGAGTCTCTGAGCAACAAACGTTTGAAAGTATCGATACGATGTAGCGTACCGCAGCGCAACGCATCTACGCTATATGCGTCGTCAGGGTTATCCCCGGGATCTTCGTCGATGTCGAGCTGGAAGATATAAGAGGCTCTATCACCAAGGAGTTTACTAGCTTTTTGTCGCCGGCTAAATCAATGGGATAGTATTAGTTGAAAGGTGAATCGGTGGAGCGCAGAGGACTAGCATTAGGAGTCTGGAGGCAGAGGTTAAACTCATGAAAAGTGCAGACAAAGAAACATACCCGGTGTAGAGACCCAAAACCTGTCCCCGTACCAGTGCAACAGACGTCCTGACACCCCATCCGCGACTTTCAGTTTTGAAGATCTCAATCGGGATTCGACGGGGACGCTGAGCAACGCGGTTTATGCAACTCGTTGGGCACGTGCAGTTCTGTGGAGACTCAGGTTTTCTGTTCTCTTCAAAATATAACTTCACGTACTTCGTTGCATTCAATAATTTTCGAATACGTGTTGAATTTGAACAGTCCCTGCGCAGCCACATGAGAAAATCGGCAAAACGTGAAGAAAAGTTTGACCTGTGAGGTGTAGGCAATATTCCTTTGATGCCCATGGGTGCGGAAACACCCACGTGGGCATCCTGCTCCACCATCGCGTCGACATCCAACCAAAGTTCCGGGTTTGGGGATTCCGATATCACTGAGGCATGACTGTTAAATCAACTATATAGGAGCACTGGAGAGTTGCGCTTACTAGATATAATTTCGCTCAAGGTATGTAAATAAGGCATCAACCTCTGGCGGAACGGCCTCATTGTCGACTTCGTTGACGAAGGTGATCATAGCTGATTCGGATACGCCTGCCTCTCGTGCTCTTTTGTTCCACTCGTTCTCAATCCATTGACGACTATGCAATTGGTCTGATAACTCCAAAGAGGACAGACAGGCGACACACTAGGGGGTGGAGGTCATCAACTTTGGCCTGATCGTGGCGTGCGATTTTTTTTGGCCTTGGTTTTGAAAACGAAGGAGCGGCACGCCTGCCAGCTCGGTGTTCGTGGCGGATGGTCCTCGGGGTGGCATTTTTGCGGGTTAGGACCATACCCGGAGCTTCAATTGAAAGCGGACAGCAAAGGCAAGAGGAAAGGCACCACTTCGACTCGCTGGCAGTACGTAATGATCGCATCACTCGGCTCCACGTCACGATATGCACCGAAAGATGCCGAAGCAGGTGATATCATGGCAAGGTTGGTTCCGTAGAAAGGAAATACTGCCCAAACACACTCTAATCACCTCCGAGTCCTCGGACACATTGGTGGAACTCCGAGCAGTCTTTCTGGCCAAACTATTCTCTGATCTGCCAGAATACCGAATGGCGGAGCTGTCAAATACTGAGTTCCTTAAAGCCATTGTCTATCCACGATCGACGACTGCACTAGTTGCTAAATACACATATGATGTCCTGGAGATTTTTACGCCGTTTCTATGTTTCGTTTAGATGCTTGAGAGGCTTCCCCGTTGATGTGCTGACCTTTTTCGCTTTTTTATGTTCATTTAGTTCTACCGCGGCGAGTCTGACTGTGTCCGTGAGCTCGGCTAGAGGGATGCCGCAATTCGCCTCCAGTACAACTCCAGAGCCATTTTCTGGGGCGCGCATCCTCAATGGCTAGCCCTGATTATGCCCGTCATTTTCAGCCAAGAAAAGTCTGTCTGGAGGCATATTGACCTATCTGGTGTCTGATCAGTGCTCTGCTTTTTCCCAACTTTATTATTGCACATTTTCAACTGCGGGGCTGTATTGTGCCTTACATTTTCAAACGCGTGACTTCATTTCGCATTTCCAAACGCGTGATCTTATTGCACATTGGGGGGGGGGGCGGGGTATCCCGCCAGTAATATTAGACCAATACAGGGGTCGCAGGGCTGACTTCAATAATTACAGCAATAAAACTCAATAAATACCAATAATTCGGGGACTTGGGAGCTCCCAGATATTCCCGGCTATGGCCCATGGGTCTCGGCCTGTTTGGAGCACATGCGCCCCGCTGCACCCCCCGACACCCGACACCTGACTTGTCTAAAAAAGGAAACTCTTCACATGTGCTCAAAATAGTAGAAAATACAGTTGCAGATAGTACCTATCTTCAATTCTTTTGGAATTGATGGTACTTGGGTTCTGGTGGATCGAGGTCGCAACTTGGCAAGTTGCGACTTCTGTTTGGGTTCTAGGGGCATAAGATTGAGCGTGGGGCCTGGCCAGTCACGATCTCGTTCACCTCATACCTAGCGGCATAACCTGGCCAGGTGGGTTCATGGATAATGCCGTGCATTTTAAAATAAGCCGTCCACTTTCCCGAATTGAAGGCGTTATCAGTCCTCACACGTTTGACACGATACAGAAAATGTGAGGCAACTGCCATTTTGGGAAGGGCGCGTGCACCGCCACGCGCTAACAAGCGGCGGGGAGCAATGCGAGCACGAGTGATTACCGAAATGGTGGGTTTTCCTCGTTTGATGCAATCATGGCGCATTTGTGGCAAGAGCTGTTGATATATGTTTGCACATCGCTCGCGAGAAATGTGTGATGTTAGACTCGTTACCAGTCTGCCTGCGAAGAAGCAACAATGTGGCGAGCACGTTGCCGCAGGCAAAACGCCACTATAGCCTGTTTGGGCCTATGCCTTCCGCCTTTACGCACGGGTAGAGCCGTGTCGTAAGAAAAATACGGCGTACAAATTACGCTGTGGGCGTTATACGGACGGTTTGATGCCCTACTTCTACTTTTGGGGAAGTGCGCGCCTTGCGAAATGATCGACGCTGATTCCAGTCAACGCCATTCGCATGCGAGTGCGCGCCTGACGCCGCTTAGGCTTGTGGAGCCTGATGGAGGATGAGACTCCAAAGGACGTTTGAAATGAATAATTCACTCCAAGAGGGAGACAAAATATGAGGAATCGCGAAGCGAAAGGGAGAGGGAGGGAGGGACGGGTGAAGAGGATGGGGAGGGAGGGAGGGGTGAAGAGGATGGGGAAGCGGGAGGGAGAGGAAGAGGGAAAAGGCAAGAAGCAGTTGCAAGGGAGGGAGAAGCCAAGTAACAGTCGAGGGCAAACGACAAACTTACCCGGATCGCACATCGCCATCACCCCATACACCCCTGTCATCTCATTTGCCGTAATATTGTCGCAATCCCCCCCAACGCCCGGCAGCAGCCCATACACCTCCCCTACCAGCGTCCCCACCAGCACCGTAAACGCCCCATCCCCGGGCTCTACAAACCCACACCCGAGCCCCCCCGCGACGCACGCGCACCCGCCGTCGTTCGGTGTCGGCGGCAGCGCCGCGCTCGCCTCGATGCTCATCCCCTCCGCGAGGTATGCGCCGTATGTCGCCGCCGGAGCGGCCGCCTGCGCGGGCGAGTTCACGAAGGTGACGGCGTTGTATCATGACATCAGGAAAAAAGCTCCTTCGGAAATTTGGGGGAAATTTGGAACCTGTTTAGAAATTTGGCCATCTTGGTTGGATTGGGCGAAAGTGGGGAAAATTGGGGAAAAAGGGTCGAAATTCCCCAGAATCCCGAGAAGTTTAGGGCGACAGTACGTGAGAGTCGAGAAAAGCTGAAATCTGACATCAGTGTGGTGGTAGATACATGCATTTAAAATATCATAGCATAAATGTGACTTGTGGGGAAGCTGCTCAACGACTTCAGATGACGACTTCAAAATGCACAAGTCCCTAGCCGAGTGGGCCGCTCATCCGAACCGTCGGATCAGACGATGAAACCATCAACATCCAGGAGGTTGGTTGATTCGGCTGTCACTGTCACTGTCGTCTTCTTTCTTCCACCACCATCTCCTCCCCTCCTCATCCCCTCAGCAGTTTCGCTTTTCCTCAACCCACATCATGTTAACCTCCTTCCTTCCCACCCCACCGCCGCCGCCGTATCGCGCACGCGTATCGGTGGATACAACTGCGCCCGCACTATTCTGGCCCTCCAATTGCGAACCCACCTTATTCGCCTCCACTTGCCGCCGCGCACGTCTCAATCCAGCGGAGGTACGCACTTTATTTACCTCTCTTCCAGGTTTTTTTGCTCACCCTCAGCCCCGCGTCCCTCAAATCCACCTCGGGAATGCTACGCAACGGGACAATAAACCGGGCCTTGTTGTTGCGCAACCCCCACAGCGCCTTCGCCGTGCATCTGCTTTCGCCTGTGCCCCATTCGTCACTATCCCCGTCCTATATACGTAGCAAGCAGCCCAGGTGCGTAGTTTACTTACGACTACCCAAACAGCTTGCCTGATTGTCTGCAGTGTCACCGTTCCGCCCAAGGACCAGCACTCGGGCTTCTGTACTTTTCGTGGTCAGTCTGTAGCAGAGGATGCGGCATCTCGCACCGTACTGACGACTTATAGACCCCACAACGATATCAAGCTTGTCGTCATCCAGGACCCGCCGGTGCTCAAGCGCGAGGGATGCATGGAAAACAAGTTTGAGATGAGCGGGAACCACGTCCTACATACATCACAAGGCAGTACAGGTGCGTAGTTTACTTACATCTATTTCTACTTGTCCAATTGCTCATCTTTTCCCATTCAGCCCCGCCCCGCCTCTCAAGTCCTGTGTGCTACGTCAGAAACCAGCAGGAGTGGAGGTGCTGGTAGTTTGGACAAGGTATGCACCTTGCTGTTTTCTTTTTCATTTCCTCTCTATCGCCAGCGCCTCGTGTCTCGCACCGAGTCCGTGCTTCCCACACCCGCACCGCCATGCGGACCCGAGCACTGCCGTATAGTGCGCACACATCGGGCACTGCGCGTCATCTGACTCGGACGCTGTGGTCGGAGAATGCGTGGTGCCGAGTTAAGCGAGTGGCGTGTATTGCGACCACTTTATGTTGATTTGCAGGGAGTGGGATGCAGGACGGGAATCGTGCTGCGTCGTCGGGCGCAGACCGGCTGCATGTTAATTCGGTGCAGATGATAGGTGAGCTCGAGCGGCGCGGTACCAGTGGGGGGCGTCACAAATGTGCTTCAGGCGTGTGTAGCCACATTATGTAAAAGTTTCTAGAATATGCTGCTGTAGTACATTTCTGCTCAATACACGCTGTTTCCTCCCAATTCCGTGAACCGAATCCTGAATAGTGCGATAAATTCTGGGAAATTCCAACGGAAACCATCGAGGAACTCGGGTAATCGGGCACCAAACTGGCCAGGATTTGCTCGTTTTGGGGGAAATTCAGGACCGGGGTTGCAAAAAAGGAAATTGACCCAACCTAACTAATCTGGCCGGTTTGGACCTTTTTTCTCGGAAATTCGGGGGAAAATGGGCGTATTTCCAAAGGAGGTTTTCCCTGATGGATGGTGTGGCCAGTTTGTGAAGTCTTAGTCGGTGGTGACGGTGGTGTTGTCCGCGGAGAGAGTCACCATGCCGAATTGGAGTCCGGCGGAGGAGGCGTTGAAGCGGGAGAAGATGAGGCCGCCGGACCAGACGTTGGTCATAGGGGAGGCAAAGAGGGTGGCGACTTGCCCAGGGGCGCTCGCCGAGGTCGCAGTTCTCGGAACCGAATTCGGAGCTGGAGGAACATGTTAGCGGGCCGTGTCCGCAACTGGTCCAACGCGCGTCGCCAGGAATCGCCCGGGGACGCCTGTGCCCATATGGATCTAGTCGGTTGGGTGCAAGATGCGGACTGGTTGAGCCTGGCGCTCCGGTATTTCAACTGCAAGTGAATGAGCAAGGTCACGTTCGGAGAATATTTGGGTAACCAGATACGTATTAAAATTTCCTGCTCGCAATGAATGCAGACCGTGATACTGGGGTATTTTTCCCAAATGGGATTCTGAACGATGACTTCCATAAATATTCAATTTAATTGTTACTTTCACAATGTGAAACTCGGTGCTATCAAATGCGAGCCTACACAAGAAGTGAACTATGCGGTAGGATAACTATGTGGGAGCTTTTAGCCCTCCGAAACACCTGTTAATGCATCATGTCCAAAATCTGGTCCAATCGAGACCGTCTATCTAATGTTACAGCTATTCTGCGTGGAAACCCCGATATTTTCCATATAAGGGAATTTTACGTTCCCCAAAAAGTTTGAAGACCCAGAGCCCTCCGAAATCGCATTGCAAATCGATTGGTTCCACTTTCAAGGAAACGGCGGAGAATTGAGCTCACAACAGCAGAAACATCTGTGAGCGTTCTGCTGACCAACCCGCGGGAAATTTGCCGGGGCATCCCCCGCCCAACGGCCAAATTCAAGCCAGACAGTTTTTAAGATCTGCAGCAGGCCCACAAATGCGATGGACCCTTGCTCGAATCAGACCTGCAGGGATGATAGCAGCGAAATTTCAAGCCAGACTGTCTCCTCAGATTTTGAAGTCGTGCGTGGCACGTGACCGTCGATTTGGACTGCACGGACTGTTCAGCGGGTAGGTAGGTAGGTAGGTAGCATTACACGGCACGGTCCGAATAACGAACCCCGGTTTCCAGGAATTTTCCCGGTGTACAAGCAAGCGTAATTACACCATTGTCCCTGGACTCCCCTTTCCCATCTAGACCATATTTGTAGACCCCATACTGCGTTGGAATCGCTCTTGATGCTCCCGATTCCCAAGACCAGTCACAGCAATACGAAGAAAGATTGCAACCTGTTCCTCGCTTGAGAGGTGTTTCGTGGGTGCTAGGCCGGATTTGAGCCGAAGGGCCAGGATTAACTGCAGGAATACATGACGATGCATCCCAAATGAGCGGCGGAATCGATCCGGATGTCCTGTCGGGATGTCATGAATTCAGGGTTGTACAAGGGAATGTTCTCTACCTTTGAGCAACTCGTCAAGCCAGCGCTGACCAGCCTGCCAGGAATTATGCATGGGTTCCTTCTCTGTCATGGCAGCCGCCATAACAACGGTTGTTGCCGCTGCTGAGACACCCAAGGCCACGACCTTACGGACCTTGTCTCGATGAAGAATATGGACTGGACGGGCCTTTTTCGTCACTGTCGTAGGACGGGATAGGACCATGGTGGGTTCTGTTGAGGTGGGAAGGCAGCAGAGGGTTGGGGATGGAAATAGCGCATTATCAATGAACACGCGTCAAACACGCGTCGTTAATTAGCATGCACAGCTTCCTGGTCACATTGTGACTCCCCGTGTAAATGGACTCCGGTCCATGATACTCTATTTGGAAGTGTCCAATTAATTACTAATTGGAGGTCTAGCTAACAATTTGGGATCCCGAACTGGGCCTTAGGGTTTGAATGATTCCCCCGAGATGTTCGCATTTTGAACCACATGCCCACCGAGTATAAAATGTGACTTCAGGATCCCGTTGCGACGAATAAATTCCCCACAATGGCTCCTGCCCAGTGCGCACACACCCACTTGCCCGCACTTGAGTGGGGTAAGGGCAGCCCGATACGTGTTCTGTGGGCCCAGCGTCTAGAGAAACCGGTCATCACGGCGCAGACTGCCTGTGAATGCGATGATGTTCTGGCGATCTATTCTCAGTTGGTTCGAAAGCCGCACTCCCGCCGCCACAGGATCGCCCCACTCTCTCCGGATTCTGATGTTCCCCTCGAAATTCGGCTCCATATCCGGTCCCTATATGAGAAACACAAGTCGGTAATCTTGGACCGACATCAGACTCCAGAGGGCCTTCTTCAAGCGACTACTGCACTTTTTGCCGAGATTTGGAAGTTGGCGCACGCACTCAACCTCGACGGCATTCGTGGTGCACGGAAGGCACTTCGATGGTATGATCCTGATAAACAATCCACAAGACCATTGTGTAACTTGATTTAGGTGTTTTGATGTGTATTGTGTTCTACAAGCCCCCTTTGCATCGGTGTTTAATTTTGTAATTGGTTTCGCCAGCATGAAATTGAAGAATTTCACGGGGCATCCCCGGAACCCCGCGCTAACCCAAGAAGACGGCGGCTGACTCTGGAATAAGTATACTGGAGTCGGTGATAAATATACTCATGAAGTAGATCTGATAGTGTTGAACCTTGTATGGTTGGCTGAAGATCCATGACACATATTGCTCATAGGTTGGAAGTTAAGCGGCTGTTATCGATAAAAACGAAGAAGAGTGCACGATTCATGGTTAAACTCAGAGGATGTCCCACTCGGATGAATCACAAATTATTAGGTGAGAACCGAACGCGTGGTGACTTGCCTTTCGCAGCAGCAGTACAGCGACTCCGCAAACGACAATGTGTCTCATTGAGGATGAGAGCTCTGGTCTGGAAAGAATAGCACACTGAAATGTACCCACTTCCTTAAAAACCAACCAAATCTCAGTTATTCAGAAACATTATATTGCAGCGGCTGGTGGAACCCAATGAAGGTTATTGTATTTTGATGGAAATCGTTTGGCTCAAGATCTGTACCAGGGACCAATATATTCCAACAGGATCCGCTGGATTCCACAGGAACTCAGTCAAGTACATTGGCAGCCAGCTGGAGCAAGAGCCAGGGGAATACAACGAGTTCAAGTTCCATTGGGGAATAGTAATATCAAGCACATTGCACTCATTGTTCATTGACTTACAGGTCCACTGGGATGCAATGGAAGACGTTGGGTGTCCGTGGTGGTCCAACGCCGTGCGGTTTGGTGGAGGTCGCGTTGGCATCCGCTGGTAGCCGATGCCGAATGATGCTGGCCAGTGCCGTTTCCACTGCCGCGTATATTACTGAACCCAAGCAGCTTTGATAGAAAATTTGATATCTTGGCACCTGAGGGATGGAACACGACCTATGAGGATGCCGTATGTCAAGTTTGGAGGCATTTCGACGCGGCGATCAACAATTGTGGGAAGTTTTCCATCAGGATGACGGGTTCTAGTATACTTCATCCATACCCTGGAAACAAATCAACCGTATTTTGTCGCACCGGAATCCATGCCGTGCAGGTGATCTATGAGATTAGGATTCGTTACTGGCTTGTTGCCGCAGCAGATACGAGGACACACGTAGTCAACTCCAGACACTACAGGTTGCTCACAACCTTGTGGATTGCGGAGTTGAAATTATCGGTCCCCACGAAGAGGTACCCTTGGATGAAGTTATAGTTTGTGGTCCATATCCTCAGCTTTTTTCTGTCTTTCTGAATCGCCCCCAAGCCCCGCAGAGTCACGCAGCTCCTCCGTGGTAGATGACCGAGGAGCGCGATAAAAATATCGGTAAAATATAATGGAACTTGGGCACCGCCACTAAATAGCCTTCAACAAAGCCACTATTTTCATTTCTTCGATAAAGTGCGACTGATGATTCAAGCAGCGTCAAAAATCTGAGTCGCAACTTTTAGAAAAGAACGAGACTTATTACATACCCCATTACGGGGTGAAATTCAATTGATGGTTGACGGACGCGCTGCGCTCGATGAGCAGCCGCGCGACATTGGGGTATCCGTTCTGCGACGCGAGGTGCAGCGGTGTCTGGTCATACCCGTTCTCTAGGTCGACGGACGCGTTGCGCTCGATGAGCAGCCGCGCGACGTCGAGGTGACCGTCCCGCGACGCGAGGTGGAGCGCTGTCCAGCCATCCATGGTGGCGAGGTCAACAGACGCGTTGCCATCGATGAGCAGCCGTGCGACTGCGAGGTAACCGTTCTGCGACGCGAGGTGGAGCGCTGTCCAGCCATGCTTGTCTGCTAGGGCGACGGACGCGTTGCTCTCGATGAGCAGCCGCGCGACTTCGAGGTGACTGTTCTGCGACGCGAGGTGGAGCGCTGTCGCGCCATCCTTGGTGGCCAGGTCGACGGACGCGTTGCCCTCGATGAGCAGCCGCGCGACTTCGAGATGACCGTGCCGCAACGCGAGGTGGAGCGCTGTCCAGCCATCTTTGGTGGCCAGGTCAACGGACGCGTTGCCCTCGATGAGCAGCCGCGCGACTTCGAGGTGACCGTCCCGCAACGCGAGGTGGAGCGCTGTCCAGCCATCCATGGTGGCCACGTCAACGGACGCGTTGCCCTCGATGAGCAGCCGCGCGACTTCGAGGTGACCGTCCCGCAACGCGAGGTGGAGCGCTGTCCAGCCATCTTCGTTCGCTAGGTCGACGGACGCGTTGCGCTCCATGAGCAGCCGCGCGACTTCGAGGTGACCGTCCCGCGACGCGAGGTGGAGCGCTGTCCGGCCATCATTGGTGGCGACGTCGACGGACGCGTTGCCCTCGATGAGCAGCCGCGCGACTTCGAGATGACCGTCCCGCGACGCGAGGTGCAGCGCTGTCCGGCCATACCCGTTCGCTAGGTCGACGGACGCGTTGCGCTCCATGAGCAGCCGCGCGACTTCGAGGTGACCGTTCTGCGACGCGAGGTGGAGCGCTGTCCGGCCATCATTGGCGGCCACGTCGACGGACGCGTTGCGCTCGATGAGCAGCCGCGCGATTTCGAGGTGACCGTTCTGCGACGCGAGGTGGAGCGCTGTCGCGCCATCCTTGGTGGCACGGTCAACGGACGCGTTGCCCTCGATGACCACCCGCGCGATTTCGAGGTGACCGTCCCGGGACACGAGGTGGAGCGCTGTCCGGCCATCCTTGGTGGTCAGGTCAACGGACGCATTGCGCTCGATGAGCAGCCGCGCGACTTCGAGATGACCGTCCTGCGATGCGAGGTGGAGCGCTGTCTGGCCAACCTTAGTGGCCAGGTTGACGGACGCGTTGTGCTCGATGAGTAGCTGCACGACTTCGAGGCGACCATTCCGCGACGCAAGGTGGAGCGCTGTCCGGCCATACCTGTTCGCTAGGTCGACGGACGCGTTGCGCTCAATGAGCAGCCGCGCGACTTCAAGGTGACCGTTCTGCGACGCAAGGTGGAGCGCTGTCCGGCCATCCTCGGTGGCCAGGTCGACGGACGCGTTACGCCCGATGACGATCTTCAAAACGTATTCGCACAGCCCCAAATACGATGCACAGTGCAGTGGTGTCAGTCTGATTATTATGGGGCGTAGGTGCCAATCCCAATCCGTCTTCGCTGGTATCCATTCCGCATCCCCAAGTAAGATGGTATCCAACATCCCCCTGATTCCCTTTATAGGGTTGCGAGATTTGTGACTCAGAACGCGCGCTGTGTCCGATAACCAGAATTGGCAGGCATAGTCATCAAGAGGTCCTGCTCGCTCGTGAGGATATGAGCGTTGAATCACAGAGTGAATGGTGCCGAGACAGAGTTTGGCAAGAGTCATTTCGGCGCTCCCAGGATCAATGCGTGGATGCAGTGGCTGGCAGGCCTACCAGCAATAGGATATATATCTATGTACCCCCCTGCCATGGCAGGGTACATTGATATAAAGGTACAGCTACACCTCGGCTACACCATCTAGTGGCTATCTGGTGGCTAATAAATCTTCCTTTCATTGTGTGTGGAGCTCCTCCTTGACCATATTGATAACCTTGTTTCAGTGGGCTGTGCAGAACCTTGCTTTGTAGTCTAAAATCCCTGGACAAATCCATCTAACAGAATTAAAGCAATACCACTGAGTTGAACACTCTAATTCGACCATTCAAATACACAAGGGAGATGGTTTCGATCTAAAAGAGGCAGAATGGATCCACGTAGGTGTTCAAAAGCGAAACTTATGCAGCCACCAGTCACTGCTTTGTGCATGCCTAATGAGCCACCAGGTGGCTTCTGGTGGTCCTGCGCAAGCTCTCTATTAAGTGGTCCGATGGCTCCAGCTAAGCCAAAACATTAGAGGCAGCAGTTACAACTAAACATTCTTCCAGGTCGGCTCCGGATCCCCCGCATGACCCACGCCCAAAACCTTCCGAACGGCCAATCCGCAAACTCATCCACAAATCAATACGCGTGACCCAAAAAATCGGCCGGCTTCCAGCACCAAGACGAAAGAACCCAGTGGGTCCGAGGAAAACTTTCTGCCTTGCTTCTGCCCAGAAATAATGATCCCCTCGAAAAGCCTTGGGCCACAGACCAACCCTCATCGTGTCTGGACAGTGACGACAAAGAGTCTGCTCCGGGTAAGTTATGTACGTAGGCAGTGTGCAAGTAAACCAAGCGGAGGAATAGCCTGGAGTTGACTCTGGTATTGCGCACGGACCGCGGATTTGTTTCCACTTGTTTGACATTTGTATTCCGGACCCGGAGGTGGGGTCCCGATTTTGGATATAAAGGCTTCAGTAATGCTCTGTCACTTGTGCCGTTCGAGACCCAGAGTATTGGATTACAACCTGGCCAGTTGCATCCTACTCATGTGGTGGTACCCAATCCGAACTCTGGATTATTGGATTGGGCGCCACCTTGCCAGTGGCGTCCAGCCCATGTATCCGCTTTCGGTAGTACCCGATCCGAACTCTGGATTATTGGATTGAGTGCCACCTTGCCAGTTGCGTCCAGTCCATGTATCCGCCTTTGGTGGTACCAAATTCGAACTCTAGATTATTGACTTGAGCGCCAGTTGCGTCCAGTTCATGTATCCGCATTTGTCTGGTACCCAATTCAAACTCTGGATCATTGGATTGAGCGTGATCTTGCCAGTTGCGTCCAATTCATGTATCAGGGTCTGGATTCAGCACAACCTTACCAGTTGTACATATATAAACATTGGGCTCTGGGGGATTATTGGATTGGTGTTCCGAGTCCGTTTGGCCTTCCGGGGAACAATCTCAACCACAACCGCAGGTGAGTGTTAATAGCTTCTCTTTTTGTCTGCTTAACAACGTCCCAGGACGGCCCTGAATCGGAAACTATTCAATTATCCATATCTTTCTTTAATCTTTGTTGTATTACTTGTATCACTGTATCAGGGAGGGAAGACCACCAGACGACTAGCGATGGGGGGAGCGGGAGAAGAAGAGTCGCACGAGAATTGAGCTGAATTAGGGGTGTTGCCGGCGGCGTGGAGAGTGGATTGAGCCCTGGAAGGGCGAAGAAATCAGAGGATAGGAATGAGAAAGCCATTATAAAGTTATTAAGATGAGAGAAAAGACTGTGGACGCGTCCCAGCACGGCGGCTCGAGGCGTCGAGGAGGAGGGCGCGCTTGCTTGGTCGTGTTGACATACCGGACCAAGGACCGCATTCCGTGTACGATCAATTCGTCTACGACGCCAAATCTCAACACGTTGGAGCAAAACTAAAGAGGTAGACCTATATAGAAGAGATACTTATGGGGGGTTTCCCGTTTACCGCTCAAGAATACATTAAGAAATGAGGTGGCTAAATGAAACACGGTTAAGAAATCCAAATCAGGCTCGGACCGACTTCCGCAAGAGTCCGAAGCGGTGCATGATATCTCGGCTCTTTCGGCCGCCCACCTCTTGCCCGAGCGGCCCGGAACTCCGAGTTGGACGGAGTGATATGTATATCGCAATCGTCACACAGTCACACTTCTCCTCTTCTCTCGCGCGACACACACCCACCTCTCCGAACATCCTCGTCCTCCATTCCCGACGCGTTTCCTCCATGTCTCTTTATACGACCCTTCACGTCTCTCCAAAGAAGCAACGGTGTCCTCCAGACCGCGACGACGATACTACAACCCCAAAAAAGCTCAGAACCAGGTTGGATCTTTCTCTCATCGATTGGCATCGCTAGTATCTAATGTATTTTATGGCCCCAAGCAACTGCACCTTGGTCTCCCATTCAGCGGGTTCCCCTGCATTGAAGGAGCGAGGAAAGATTGGGCAACTTACCGCGACCCACATTCACGGCGAATTCCCAGAGCAGTTTTGAAAAACAGTGTAGAGGAACGTCCTCAGCAGAAGGTTCAAGTATCAATAATCCCCAGCATTGATCCGAGAAGAGAACGTTCCAATTCCAGGAAATCTGAGGACCCGGGAAAAGGAGGGAAATTTACTAGAAGAGAAATCTGTCCCCGTCCTTATATTAAGGATCTTTGGCGAGACTACGTTGCCCCCTCGGCACGATTATGATTGAAATCTGGCTGCGCCATAGGCAGCAGCAACTGCGTCCTGTCCAGAAGCTCCGGGATGAGCTCATAGTTGAGCCATAGGTACATAGATAGCCATTGGCAGGGCGCGTACAAGGAAAGGATATGTAACCTGCAAGAAACATCTCAAGCGTATTGTGGAGGCTCCCACATCCGAGACATGACGTCTGCGGGCACGGTGTTCATCAGCGACGGCCAACAAAAGCGGGGCATTCACGCACTCAAACTATACGCCGAAGCCGTAAAGCGTGCGCCCGGAGCGCTTGAGGGCGTAGACGACGTCGAGGGCCGTCACGGTCTTGCTGCAGGATATGACGACGGATGAGGGTGCGAAGATAAAGGAAAGGATGGAAGAGCCCCACCGCTTAGCGTGCTCGGTGTAGGTGACAGAGTCGCGGATGACGTTCTCGAGGAACATCTTAAGCACGCCGCGGGTCTCCTCATAAATGAGGCCCGAGATACGTTTCACACCGCCGCGGCGGGCGAGACGACGAATGGCAGGCTTGGTGATACCTGTGTGCACATTGAAAGAAACCCAAGGGTAGCAAACTACGGGCGCACCTTGGATATTGTCGCGAAGAATCTTGCGGTGACGCTTAGCTCCTCCCTTGCCGAGACCCTGCAGCGACGAGATAGACTCAGTTGGTCGACCTCATCAAGGACCTCGAGGACGAGCTCAGTACCTTGCCACCTTTACCACGGCCAGACATGTTAGGCAATAAGTGATGGAGAAGATGGAAACTTGAGGTTGCTTGTTGTGCGACAGAGCAAAAGGTGGTGGTTTGCATCACCAAAAGCGGGAGATCCTGATGATCGCTTGTGATGGCGGCAAACATGGACCATGCTGATGGCGTACTGCCAGGGTTTGCAAGGCTATCACCAACGATTGCAAAGCCGTCACAGGCTGGTCCGGGTATGGCAGCGGGACCGTAAGCCTTGTGATCCATTGGCAGGGCTCAGTTAGGTTGATTGTAGTATACATTGGCTTGTACCAGACTTCGAGAAAGTTTATTGTATCCCTCGCCAAGTCGGAGAAGAAAAGATATTATCTTTCAGCAAGCAATAAATATAAATCCCGCGTCAATTGGTATTAAAGTTCATCATATCCGAGCTCTTGCGCTTGAGTCGCTGGAGCAGTTTCAGAGCGAGGATCTAGCACCGGAGCTGAAGCCCAAAGAGAGTGCGCATGATGGGGAATAATCAGTAATCCGCGCGGGACACGATGAATTATTCTTCGTTCAGGCTGATTGAAGTTTAAGGAGGCACTGCATCTCATTCCAGTGTGTTCTTCCCTAGAGGACGACGATGAACACCGGTAGCGGACAAGAAATCATTCATGGTGCAGGGTGGCACATGAAATGGATACAGAAAATTAAATTCTTTATCGGGCGCGCGCGGGCGTGTACATGTGACTATCAGATGGATCAGCGTGTTTCAGACTCAGGATCTGCATAAATACCCTGGACGTTGGTATTCGCATTTCAAGACCAACCCCCATGTCGACACCTGCTGGATCATCTTCCCCTCCCCGTTCAAGTTCCCCCGCCCCCGATCCTGTTGTCGTGACCGCGGCACAGCTCAAGGCTCTCGCAGCCTTCGAGGATAGTGTCCAGAATAGGTTGAGGAGCCTGATGGCGAACGGCGACGATGGCAGGAAGAAGAAGCGCGCGTACGTGACCGTGATGTGTTCTCATCACCGATTGACGCGTGTTTGGTAGCGCTCCTCCTGCTCTCACTCCCGGCGACGAGAACACGCCTTCGGGCCAGTGCTCGGGGCCCCTTTGTCCGCATCCACCTGATTGTGGAGCATGGGGTCGCGATGGATCTCGCCGACAGCGACGACGAAGCTCCCGAAGAGACTGTCGAGTAAGTCAATCGTTCCACCACCTACCTGCTGCATTAATCTATTTATATGCAGGCGCAAATGTAACACCGAGAGCTGGAACATTATCAAGGACCGGATGCCCGATTTTTCGAACCAGATGGTTGCCCTTGGTGGCAATCGGTCCCTTCGCAAGCAAGTCTGCTCCGAGGTGTGCCCCATTTGTTTACGTGTTCATTCCACTGATACTCTTCTCGTAGGTCCAGCATGGTATCAGAGGTGCTCGTTCGGATGATACTAGCGCACTCAAGCGTGCCCTTCCCGACTATGTCACCCTAACCGATGCAGATGCTGCGGTGATGGTTTCACCTGCGACGGCCGCAGCACCTGCGACACCAGCCACACCAACTCCCTCACCAGCGACATCCGCCTCCGGAACACCGGCAGCCCCCGCAGCGCCTCAACCAAAGATCAAGGCACAAGGTAACAAGGTTGACCGCGGCTGGGCTAACGAGGACACAGCGGGTCTCAACTGCCCCGTGCGGTTGGCTGCAACCCAAGAGTGCGTGTATAGTCTGCTACAACTTCCGACAATACTGACCGATTATGCCAGCACCTTTGCGCGCATCCGCAGCGGGGAGATCAACGTCCTAGGTACCGAGCTGCCATACTTCATGTATCGCTACGGATACATCTACAACGCCGCCGACATGGAGGACGGTCTCTTGGAGGGACCGACCTCATATGCGGTAGGTCTCTTCACTCCCTCGCATCATCCGCTGACACTGCTACCCAGGTTGCCAAACATATATACCAAGGCCCGTCTGCGGCATTGAAGGCGCCGGGCTTCAACCGCGGCAAGGCCGGGAACGCGGCACTGAACGGTGTCACTTCCCTTAACGGGCGCAACATCGCCTACATCGCTTGTCAGGTATGGGCTGGTTGCGCTCTCTGTTACATACCTCCTGACTTACCTGACTTGTAGCTTCGCTTCTCGCTGTCGTCGCAGACCAGTTGGGGCACCATGGACGGTGCCTTCAGCTACCCAGAGTTCTTCTGGAGCATTGTTGACCTTCTCCGTGGCGATGAAGGCCAAGCGATCCTCGATCGCTTCAATTAGTGCGTTATTTGTTCGCTTCCCGTGCTACTTCTGACGTGAAATCTGTTCAGCGCGGTGTTCGGCACCACAGTGTCCGCTGTCAAGAAGAATGCTGCTGCCGCGACCAACACACCCAGCGATTTCGAGGTTCTGGAGGCCCAGCGCGCCGCCAAACGTGCACGCAAGGTTGCTGCCGCCGCCGCCGCTGCCGCTACCCCCTGCTGAGGCGTAGATCATTGTGTATTATGTAGATGCGCGCAATATCATTTATTTTTTATTATTATTTTTGCGCAAAATTGCGAGCTGGATTGGAAGATGAATAAGCATTAGATGTGCCGACAAGCACTACCGCGCGTGCTACTGCGTACAAACCTATAAAGATGCTGCATGAATTTAGGATGAGGGTATACCTATGTAATGGCTGGCACACCAATAGACATATATAAGGGCTGGCAAGCTTGATAGGGCTTGCAAACACCACAATGCTGGTGATGATTGCAATAAAAATAGGTCGATGAAAAGCCCAGGTGTAATCTCACCAGGCTTATGGTGTATTACCATGGATTGTGACGGATATGGCCTGTGCGACGGTATGTCAGCTCTTGTAAGAAGTTCCCGCTTTTCGTGATGTGGGAGAAGAAGCGATCAACAAACAGCGCGTGTTTGATTGGGTGTTGTTGATCCCTGCTGACACGTCTGCCGGAGTGCCGGTTATACCACGTGATCAGCCCGCCTTCGTCACGGAGGCTCGCGAAAAATCGGTCATTCCTAGGGCTTTATTTCACCAAAAAATAGCCTCAGATTGCTGAGGATTTTGCCGCGCGGCAGCTTCGATTTTAATCAGTCTCCCGACCGATTTGCCATCACCCTCGGAATGGCGGGGTTCCCGATTTGCTGCCCACCAGGTAACGTGACCGCTTCCCCAAACGTCGGGTTTTTCGGCGTTCGGCCTTACACGGTCGCGAGCGTTAGCGAGCGCAAAGGCTTTTTGAACCGGGTATTCTGTAGCCGCCGTGTGTGTGCAGGATTTTGACCCGCCTCTGTGACGAAGGGAACAGGTTTAAAGCTCGTTTACATTGAGATACATGTGTTTTGTAAGTGCACAGCCACCTCCAAGCCTCGCCATTCGCGGCCGCCGACGAGGACAGAGTCCTCGTCGAACGCGTCATCAACCACCGCTTCACTCGCAATTCCTTGTATTCTTCAAGTCCCTATTGTATTTGTATTGTATCAGAATCACTGCATTTTGACAGTTCCTCGAGCCGAGCCTGGACCCCATTAGCCGAGCTTTGGCGAGGTCCGCACGAGGAGGCCCGCGGACACTCACTTGGAACTCCCTCCGTGATAAGGTAAATCAAGACCCAATTTTGACCTCTAACCCGCTCCTCAAAATAAGGTAAATCAGCGGCAAAATGACGGATGCCGCTCCACGCATAAGGTAAATCGCGCAGAGCGCGAGATTTTTTTTGGGATACAGTGTGAGGCAGCGGAGCCGTAGATGGCCGAATCGGCCTCGCCATCGCTATGGTACTTAGCCTTGGGCGACGGCAACAGCGGCGAGGGGCTGCAAAGAGAAGAGAGAGTCGATAGTATACCTCTGGAATGCGAAAATGCGCCTGCAGCCGGAAAAAAAAACCGCTTTTTTGGATATCCCCCTCCGAAAATAAGGTAAATCAAGGCTCTGAGTGCAAATTTCATAAGGTAAATCAGTGGATTTTTGGGTGGAAAAGCGGAGGGATGCAACCATTCTTAATTCCCACTGAGTCCTTGTATGAAAATAGTGAAATCCAGTGGACAGGCGCTGTAACCAACAGACTTTGTTGGAAGTGCTACAAGTATGGTCACACGAAAGCTCGATGTAACGTCAAGCAGCCGTGCTGTCAATTGAAGCCCCTTACCGATAACATTTTATGTTCCTCCCCACACAACTATTGTTCCTCCTCCACTCATCTTTCACGATAATGATATACTTCTCTCTTTCTCACCTTCCTCATTGTTTAGCCAACACTTTAGCATAAAATAGTTCATATCCGCCTACATAGTTATCCTTAATATCCATACCTAGGTAGTACTGCTACATAGCCTTCCTGGCCAGTTATAGCGTAACATAGAACTCCAATCCAATCCTATCCAATGGTATGAGGAACGGAAGCATAAATAAATGGTGGTCAATGTGAGAAAGGGCAAATAAAGGATGCCGGGATACAGAGTCTTAAACGGGTTTGGATGGAATTCAACGAACAGCAACGAAAAGGGTAAGGAGATGAGAAGTAAAAGGACCACGATTGCGTGTGCGCCGGCCTTGACTAGCGGTCAGTTTTTTGCCCATCACAAAACAAGGGGTATTTCTTACCTCAGTGAAGCAACAGCGTTACTGCCTCCTGAACATCAGAAGGCTCTCCGAGGATTAAAATGACGGATTGCCCGTCATCATTTGCCTCTGCAATTTCTCTGGGGTTGATTAACATGATCTGGGCAGCGCTCTTTCGGCCCGCTTCCGTGATATGCACCTCTGCCTTGCCGACAATGTCTGTAGATATCCAGATGGTGTGTGCTGATTGTTTTGGACCTGGCAGGTTAATTGCTTTTCCGATGTGATACGTAGCGATGTGGATAGCATCAGCAACGCCAGTCACGCTCAAAAGTCTCTTCAGACGAATTGGACACCATGTCATCGGAAGATAGAAAATCGTACACTCGCCTCTGGTGAGCCCCGATGCGTCTCTTTATGAGCAATCAATGCTGCCGCACTGATTTCTTCGATGGTTTGAATCATAAACCCCCGCCTTCCTATGACTGCACCCATAGAGGTATGGGGAAGTAAAATATCGAGCGTCATTGCGAGACTTCCAGGCGTGGAAGGAGAACCAAACGGCTCCCCGTTGACAAGGCGGACGAGAAGTCCGCAGGCCTTTCTATTCATTTTTGGCTCCTTATTAACCTCGTATAAAACGACGTACCTTCGAGACAGAATGTAAAGGGCCGCTAACAGTTAAGATACGCTCGGAGATGGTTGGGAGACCGTCTCTGGATACAACAAGCGTCGCCCCGCTAATCCGTCCAATGTCCTTGAGGCGTGGTGATTCGAGAATGATGAGCACCTCCGGCAAAGATGCAACAACACGCAGGGATACAATTTGGAAAGACTCCAGAGAAGTATATCTGTCATTCGTGGACCTGTTGGGGTCATGATCTGGACCTGCAAGGTGGAAACTTTCAGGTCATACACAGCTCGAGAAGGCTTCATTACCTCTCCCCGTGACGCTGGGCAAGAACCGGGTCCCTTGAACTTGAAGTTGAAGTAACGCTGAAGTGGTCATGTCCACGTAGCCACAACGTAATCATCACGTGTACCGTGCCAGGATTAAATGGGCTTGTACCCCGAGGATTCAAGGTGGTAACAAGCTTAAAAACAAATCCTTGCATTTTGATTTATTTCTATATCTTACCCCACTTGCTTTCGATTTATTTTCGCAATGACCAATGTTGCATGACTAAATTTTTGTTTGTACATGTAGCAAAAATGCCCGAAACCCATCTTCTCCTGGGTAGCCAAACCTAAAGGTTCAGCAATGACTTGGGATTGGGCCTCTTCGAGGCGGGTGCTGGACCTTTAGGTAGGGGGTAAACACTAAGTCAACATTCTCACAAAATACACACTATACCAGCTTTTTAGCCTGAGGCTCAACAAATTATTTCTTGATTTGAAGAACTTGAAACCATTACATTGGAAATACTACCATTCTCTAATGCAATGAACATGCTATCTGTACAAGTGGATAAGCACTTGAGAAGTATGCGGGTTCAGTGCCCGAAAATTAGCAGAATTGCCGATGGAACTTCAGATCCACAAAAGATGGGGGCTTCCCCACTGGGGCATGATCCCTGCTTTACGACTGTTTAATCTGTTGCACCGACCTGTTTTCTAGAGGTCAAGCCATTGGCCTGGACTAGTGAAAGTCGCAAACAAATGGGGCATTTTCTTTTGCAAGCAGCCATTGTATCCGAATTGATAAGGCAAAAGCTGTCTGTCTGAGTGAGAATTATGTAAAAAGTCTTATCAAGTTGTCCTGTCCCCCTTCTAGGCATAAGCATGACAACACAAAGGTCGAGTCAAATAATAGTAACCACTGAGGGAACAGAGTTCTGAGCAGGTAAACCATTCAATGGATGCTAATGGTCCTGTTTTGCCAAAAAAAATTGGGGGAGAGACTTGAAAAATGCCGTTGACTTGTGCAACCCAGAGACCCGAATTGAATTTTTGTTTTAACCCACTGTCAGAACCTCTACAAGTTCAGGTCACAAAGTTGAACCAGTAACCCAGTTACCAGTCCAAGGCAGACACCAGGTCAGAAACCGGAGAAGCGGTCACAGAAAAATTGTTCAAGAACATAGACACATGTTTCCAACATCACATAAAGCATCAGGAGCCCAGAGGATTAGGCTTGTGTACGGAGCTCAGAATCAATCACCCATTCCAGAGAAACACGGCGGGTTCAAGTTGTGTGGCATGGCCGTTGAACCCAGTGGATACAGCACATCACAGTAGCCAGAGGACATGGAGGAGGGAGCAATACAGCATGTGAGGTATTGTTCAACCACAAGTTCAAGTTCAATTTTTACCCGAGAAGGCCGAGGAATATTATTTCGATTTATGGTGCACATCACGAATCTTCCAGTGGTGTGGCCTGTGACTGAACTGGTGGCTGAACTGGTACAGTACAATGCACAGGTATGTTGCTGCCTCTGTCAGACTAGAAGCAGAGACAAAAGCAAGGAGTGTGGGCTCGAAGTATCTACTTGGGCTCGAACTTCGAAGATGATCGATCGGTAAGCTTGATTGACTAATCGACGGATACTGTTCCGAATATAAAGCAGAAATGACTAATCACAGAAAATCGAACTTGGAGAATCCCTTTGGTTCCAGGGGATGAAATGGGCTTGCACCAGGGGATTCAGGTGGGTAAGAAGTTGGAAAGCATATCCTGGCATTTTGATTTATTTCTACGTCTTACCCCACTTTCTTTCGATTTATTTTCGCAATGACCAATGTTGCCTGACTAAATCTGTTTGTACATGTAGCAAAAAATAGCACGAAACCCAAGTGCCCTTTACCGTAAGTAGCCGAACCTAAAGGTCCAGCAATGATCGGATCAATTCCCCTTTTGGGTAGGGTTAAATCACGTGTGGCTCTCCCTTGACGCTGGCAGGAATTCGATGGAAGCTAATATGAGAAGGATCAGACCAGCGGACAGATCATGTTTAGTGGTACTCACTGCTTGAAGGCTCTGGGATGTAGCCTCAGGCTCGCTGTCATTCGTCTCCAAGTCATGCTCCATGCAGCTCGGGTCAGTGACAATTGACACGTCGTCTTGAGGCACATTTTGGAAGGGCAGGGGTTTGTTTTGCTTAGCAGCTTCTCACTGATATGGTCTGGTGATAATGAAGCCCCATTTAGGTACACACAAAAAAATTCTCTGGCCGACAGAAAAGTGAAACACCGTGGGAAAAAATGAGTTTTTGTGCTCAATCGCATTCTTTTGGCCGGTTTCATGGCCCAGAAAATCGGAAATAAATCACAAAAAAATCTTTGACCCCGAAAAACATGTGCAGAGAAGTCATGTTGTGCACTGTAGGGTTCCGCAGCGTACCTACCGTATACGGTAGGGTTCTCATACGTGTTTACGGACACGTATCCGTATACGTACGGCTTGATAAGATCAGTGTTCCGCACGTTGACGGTACGGAACGGAGTACGTCCGTATACGGGTCAATACGGGTTACGGACAGCTTTGACGTATACAGCTGTGGACAGACAAAGTCCACCAAAAAAAAATCGATTTTTTAGCCGAGATAAATGCATGGATCGATAGATCTCCTCAAGGCGGTCACACCCATCTAAAAATTATGTGATTCTGTCGAGCCGTTGGCCGGCAAATCATCAATTAATGTCCGGGCCGCTCAAAATTTTGGCGGACGCATAAAAGTCGTGGGAGAATTATGAAAAAATGTGCAATCGACGCGCCTTGTTGAACCGATTCTGAATCCAAAAAGATCTCGGAAATACATCGAGTGGATGTGTCGCAATAAAATGATCTTTCTTGGTCACATGCCTGATTTATTTCCAGACCCAGCAGCAGAATGGGCTGTGAAGAAAAAGAAACAGCACCGTTCAGTTTCAAACCGTGCTTTCAATGCAATTGAGGAGTCACATCAGAGGGCAATTGAAAGCTCCGCAGGTAGATAATGTAATGACATAATGTGGCTGTGCTCAAAAAAAATCTGGTTTTTGCCAATTGCCTCCAATCATAAATCTGAGATTTGGATCCGGGCCAAAAATTTGGCGGTCCCTCATTTGTCGTGGGAAAAACTTCGGAGCATGTTTTTTGGACTCTTTGACTCAATCTCATCTCCGGAAACTTAAAATTAGGTCAAAATTAAATCCCGTTGAGGCTACAGACTATTTGCGGACTTTGTTTGTCCATTTATTTGTATTCGGGGCCGGAGGTTCACCGGATAGCCAGCCATGCAGCAGAACAGTGTTGGCGCCGGTGGGTGCCCGCGAGGAAGCTAGTTCATCGTTGGTACCTCGCCGCTGAATGGCTGCACGCGCACGGTGTTCGTGTATCGGTGTAGGCGCATCTGTGCGCCCGCCCGAGTCGATGCGCGGGACTGCGGTGTTCGCTCGTGCGAACGCGAGAACGGCCGCAGCCACACCACGCACCACGAGATCGCCCGAGCACGCTACGGCTCGCTCTCCGGAGGCTTGCGGCAGTCATTTGCAATTCGCGTGCGAGGCTCGCCCCCGTATCGGACGTCGTCCGTGTAGCCTACGGGCTGCGCTCGCACTGAGCGGCTGACTCTGCGAGAATAACTGCTCGCTCGGACACCACAAAAGGAGGCGTACTCGGTACGTATGTCGTCGTCGGTGCTGTGCCGTGTGTGCAAACGCATGCCGTCTGCACGAGATGGCCATAGGGATGTCGTCCGTGCGGGCCGAATGCATCGCGACCCGCGGGGACAGCCGTACTTCCCACCGACGTTGCCCTTCACGGCGCGCATAATCTCCTGTACGTGAGTCCAGACTCGTTGAATGCAAATTCGGAGTATACTCACAGATACTTATAACTTCAATATCCCTCGCATCTCGATACTGTACCATTTCAACCGTAGGTTCAGCCATTGTGACCTGTGACTAAGGGTTGAAATTTGATTCACACCACAAATAGCAATATTTCCGCTTAGGAAGAAAGTTGAAACGAAAGTGGCAGTTTCCGAGTGAAAGGAAAGTTGCACGGAATTTACCTCTACTCTAAGTCTAAAAAGGCAACTGGAAAGTATCACTTCCCGGTTGACTTTCCTACCCAAGTGTAAACAGATGCTTTACGCGTGACTTTCATATTGCGCGGAAAGAGGTACTTTCCATCAGCCTTTCCATCTGATCGGAAATTTTCAAACAATTACGGTAGGTCTATTGTACCAGACAATTACAGCTATTTGAGGATGTAATGACACTACCGATCATTTTATAAATAAGAACAATTTCTGATACTTCCACTCTTGTCGCGTTCATTGCGAGCCCAGTTCTTGACAAAGTCTCTTGTGAATAGGTGCGTCCGAAAGCGTTTCAAAGCCGCTTTCATTCTATTGTGGTCTTATTATCTATCTATGCGTTTCATTTTCGACCTCATTCGGCTCCAGCGCGTGTACGCCGCCGTCTTGCGGACGTCTTTTCTGGCTCAGTTCTCGGTTGATTCCCTTCAAACCACGCGCGATAGAACAGCATTGAATAGATATCTCCAACCGTGCGCTTCGTTCCTACCAGCTTGCTACCAAAAACCGTCTTCTTCCTACTCGCCCGGACAACTATTCTTGGTCTTTCTTGCTCATTCTAGTACCGATTCTACCTAATCCAGGTGCGTCACAGAGCTCATTCTTTGGGTATATGAACTGACCTGGCTGCCTGGCAGCCGCTCGTCGTCTACTATGTCCAAACGCGCAGCCTCATGCCAGATTTCCACTTCCATTGCCACCCTTGCTGCTCAAGACGAACTGGGGTCGGACGATGAAATGGGACTGGACCCCGATGCCAACATGGATGTTGATTGTACTCTTGTCGAAGAGGGAGAGGGAGACGAAGTGGAAGAGGAAGACGATGATCAAGAGCAGGAGGAAGATGACAACGAGGAGCAGGAGGAAGACGAGGAGCGGGAAGATGAAGAGGACGAAGAGGACGAGGACGAGGACGAGGACGAGGACAATGAGGTGGTTGTAATCCCTCAGAAACGCAAACGTGGTGCAAGTGCAAAGAAATCGTGCGGTGCGAATTCCCTATAAATTTCCATCCCCTTGCCTCCGATCCCTCACAGCTTGGCTGACCAACTCTTGCCCCCAGATAAACGACCTGTCCCACGCGAAATAATACAAGATCTCTGTTTACACCGCCCAACAAATGAAGAAGTCGAGATCTTCACGTGGGCCGTCCATCACTCAGGTCGTTAACCTTTTCAGTAACGAGTCGTGGAGTCGACTCAAGTCCCATATCCTTACAAAAATCAACACTGCTCTCAACCCCATCCATGATAATTTTTTCGATTACACCATCACCTTCACCGTCCCACGTCAAGTCAGCGATCCAATGCATCTTGCGGACGTCGAGCACTACGACTATCTTGTGAAGAAAGCACTCTTGATCTAGAAAAATCCGGTCGTAAAGATTGTTGTCGAGCCAAAGGAGGTGTGAGACCTCGGATACTGAGCAATTCTACCCTAAATGCACATGACGTCGGGCAGGGATAGATTATGCAACAAACAAGACAAACGCATAAGTATAGTTTGCTGTGCAGAAAAAAGGAAGGCCTCAAAAACGTTCAAATCACCTCCAATTGCCTTGTAAAGTCAAACCCCCGGTTTTTAAATATAACCGAGCCCCGGCCGGGGATCACCGAGAAAAAGGATCTTCGTCGTCCTCGACGTACGCGACTCTCTGGACTCTGGGCTACCCAGCATGTCGACTTCGGGGGGTCTTGCCCACTATCAGGAGCCAACTGGGTGCACCTTTGAAGGCTATTAGTGACCACACCTCATTTCTCATACATTTTTTTGAAGTCATAGATCCTTGAACATGGCTGGAGAAGTACACCACTACTGACCTCGATCAAACCAACGAACAGAAGAAAACAACAAAAAGTTGGCGCAAAATGGAAAAGACAGGACAGGCCGGCCGGAATAAGGATGAATCAAGCTTGTCACCGCGGTCATGTGGGATGGCGGTCAGGGGATTGGAGTCCACGGGGAAGTGGGGCGGGGAGGTAATAAAAACAGGACGCTACCCTGTGCATAGGTTTGCTTGCGTCAAGACAAACGTTCAGAAAGCCTGCCAACAGTGGTGAGAGTCACAATTCACAGGAGGAAAAAGGAATAAGGCGCAGAACAAAGAATCTCCCGCCGCGCGACAGATAACTGCGAACCACCCACTGATGCCGTGTTATTGGAATAAGTTTGCGTACTCTAGACCAATATCGCTCGACACCTTCCCCGTCGGTCAAACCAATCCCGCGACAGAGGCGAGGGCTATAGACCAGTTGGCAGACCCATTGGTTCCCGTACGAATGCATTGCACTGATAACGAATGCAAGACGCCCGCGGAAACCCTCGCTCAAAATGGGATACTAGAGTTTTGATCAATTGGGAGCAGTTGAACTATAAACAGGAACTCGCCAAATTAAAACTATGGTCGGTTACACATCCGACGTTGTAGGCCTCCGGATGCTTTTCGTGTACAGACACAGGCCAAAAGACTCATAACCTACTTACTCCAAGCGCAACCGCCGTGCTGTCTCAAAGGATCCTCCAGATGCCACTCGAGCCCCCGTTCAGGCCATCAGAAGCTTCTTCCAGCAAACGCGAGTCTAAGTACTCTCACTCGGCGGGATCAGCTATCAACCGTACGGCTGCCGCATCGCGCGTTCCTTCCCTTGTTTCTATGTGTCTGTTTTTGGTGGGAGATAAATTGGTGGACCGTTCAAAATACTCTAGCGAGGATATTGGGGGAATATATGAATGTATCCCAGCTCACCACAGACAGTATTTCCCTCTTGAAACCATCCCAGAGCGTCTGTTTGTTATACTGTGGGATCCACACTACCCAGTGGGAGATTCTCGCTAGCTCAACTTCAAGTTCTAGGCCTTTTTCGAGTATGAATTTTGCGAGTATTTTGTCTCTTGTGAGCCATGCGGGCCAGGACCCATCTTCCATGTCCCAGGGTTGGCGCGTTTTCGGTCGATAGTTTGACAGCCACCATTCTGTGGTCTGTGCGTATCCCCACGAATTTGATATCCCATTCGTAGGTATGTTCGAACAGGTCGCGTCTTATCATGATCCTGTCAATTCTTGACTGGGACCCCGTATGTGTTTGTAGGAAGGTGTATGCTATTGACGTTGGGTATGTCTCTCTCCATCCGTCCACCATTCTTAAGTATGTTTTAAGCTCGTCCAGACGAGAAATTGGTAAGATGAACAGCGTGGGAACCCAGCACCTGAATTGTGTCGGGCTCGACAAGACAATCCGTGTATGGGATGCGAGGACAGGAAAGGCCGTCATGGAGCTCATCCAGGGCCACACAAGCTCGGTTGATGCTGTTGTGTTCTCGCCCAACGGAGCGCGCATCGTGTCGGGCTCGGCGGACAAGACCATCCCGCTGTGGGAAGAACTTTGCATCAGCTTGATTGACAACTCAATCGGCATGTGATTTGTTCAATCAGCCCGATTGAGTCGGAGCTGATTGAGTTTGGGCGCTATCAGGCTGATTGAGCAGAACTCAATCGACTAAAATTCAACCATCCTGATTGAGTTTTGATCAAATATATATATATCGCCCCCAGCGTCTCCCCCGATGAAATTGAGCCCTAATATGTAAGAAAAGTGGTTCCATTTGGCCCGATTTGGCATCAATGCCATCTCCAGTCAAATTTTTTTGCTTCCGACACTCATCCTTGGCTCCCATAGTCGCAACGCGCCACTGCACTTGACGGCCACGAAAATTTGATCGACCAACTTGATTAATCTCTGTCATCTATCACATCAGTTCCTTCCTAGTTGAAGTCAGACTTTATCACCGACTCAAATTTGTCTTCGCCCGCGCGTTGGTATCTCTGACTGGATCTAGTGAAATCCTCGCGACTAGAAAAAATCTTGACGCGTGTGGTCACACTGTTTGCCCAATAGCTTGGCAACGGCTGCACCAATTGCCATGATCCTATGGGCATTTCGACAGGGAATATTCTTATGATTGATGGAGTGGCCCTTGAAACAAGATGTCGGTACTGTCTCTTCCTTCTCTTCCACCATCTCTCCTTCCCTTCTCCCAAGTCATTTAGTTGTGCAAGTCATTTGGTGTGTGCAAAGTCATCACTTTTATTTTTATTTTTAACGCCCCCTCCCCCTCCCCTCCTTCTCTGGCCCTCTTCTTGGTGCTTTGCAAAGTGTTGCGACAACTTCTGCGGTGTGCGGCTTGACCAACCCCATCCATGTTGTTTGCCCATTGCGCAATGACCTTGAGTATGGTTTTTACTTGCAACCTTTTTATTTTATTTAAACTGGATGTGGGCGCCCTTGAACCAGCTTATTTGAGTGTCTGCGCCCCCTGAGGCTTCTTGCAACGGGTTGGAGAAGCATAAGCTTGGTTTTGGCCTTGGAGGTGGCCGTCCTCAGACATCCCTATTTTTTTTTTTTTTTTTTTTTTTGTATCCATGTTTTATATCCTTTGTGTCGAAGACATATGGTAGATATAATTCTGACTATTTAATTGGCATACTGGGTCACTACTTTGTTGGGATCTTGCATATATGAAACTTTGCGCGCCGTGACGTGACGGCGCGCTAAGCGGAACTTCCGCGGCCTGGCCGGAGCCAGTGAAGAGATGTGTCATGTTAGTCGTCCCCCGGATCGGTTAATCATTCCCACCCTCTAAACTTCCCAGTCTGTCTTCACGTCTGCCAGAGCTACCCCGCAACCAAATGTTCCCAGCCTTCTCTGCCACCCTGCTCCTATTTTTCAAACCCAGACTGATCGAATTCCCTTTCTCGGCACAGTGTAGTGATGTCTCCGGTTCTTTTTGTTGGCACCCGTCGAAATGCCCAGGCAACATCCACTGGGGTAAACCACTGCCTAGTAATACTGCACTTCACAGCCGGGGCGGCAGTGAATTTTTGGGTGCGAACAGAGTACTGCGGAGTTGAATGTGCGGGCCGCCGGGTGATTTCGGGCTGCGATCCGAAGATGGGAGGATGATGGTGAGATGGAGGAGGCAGGTGATCAGGGAGGCAGATGGCAAGCGCTAGACTCGTGAACCAGTCGACGTTAACGAAGGATCTCAGTGAGAGATGGGGATGTAAGCCTGAATTACTAAAATCACACAAACAAAGCCAACAATCAGACAAAGAGTGCACAACAGGGAGATCATCGTTAACGGACTGGGCCCTCTTGGCACACTTTTAGCGGGGTTTTGGATCGCCCGCCATTTCAGAGGTCCTGACTTGGAAAAAATCGACCTGGGAGCTTCTGAAATGCTCTGAAAAAGTGTCAAAACTTCCTATACCAAGTGGGGCAAAATTCGATTTCAAGTCGATTGAGCCCACATTGTTTTGGGATCTTACACCAAGTTGAGCTCGTCACCGCGCACGGACCATTTGACGACGACGACGACATGAAATCTGCCATCAAAAAAACATGTGGGGCTCATTGGATAGAGAATTCAAAATCATCAATTATTCATGCAGGAAGTTTGAGCACTTTTTTTTCAAAGTTGGGGGCATATTTTTTCGAAGTACCGACCTCTGAAATGGCAGGGGAAGCAAAACCCCGCTTAAAGTGCGCCGAGAGGGCCCAGCCGGTATCCAGCCTTGTCCGAGCGTTAGCGAGTGATGCAATTTGTCTTTATTTTGCTGGATACCGGATGGGGACGAGCCTAGGCAAGCGCCACAAAAGTCGGACATAACAAAGCCAAAGGGGAAGAAGTTGGCAGTGAGAAGCCGGAAAGCGTAAAAGCGTTGCTTTTCCGGTGGTGGGGGGGTTCGAACCTGCTCCCCAAAAAAACCCGCAAAGCAGGTGACGTGTTGAACGCCGCACGTTGGACCACTACTCGGTATCACCAAAAGTAACCGGGCACTCCAGAACAGGCTATCCTGTGCACTTACCTTGCGTATCAAGAGCGAAATTGTCTGTGGCTCATGGAAGGATACTGCCAAACATATATATCTCAAAAAAAGAGGATCATTGTGCATTTTATGCCCTGAGAATTGGTATTTATTTGGGAGTTTGATTAAAAGGATGATTTTCCATCTGATTGATTTACTCACAGAAGATTCCAACATGACTATGGACCTCTGAAACTTCATAAGGGCTTTTATACAGGTCAATTGAAATTTTTGAAGGATTAAAATGGGAAAAATTGTCAACCAGAAAATCACTGAAGCAGAAAAGCTGTTATTTCGTAAATCTAATATTACACTGAGTATGAAGGCTTCTAGCTCACGGTCAAACTTGCAGGTAGGGGCCAAACACATCCTAGATGAGGTTTCTATGCATAGCAGTGTCAAAAGACTTTGTTATGTGCCAATAAAACCAAGTGCCCGGTTACTTTTGGTAATACCGAGTACACCACCGTGCCCCCAGACATCCCTATCCCTGCTCTGAATGGTGGCATGCTAAAGTCAGCAAAACCTTCGCCGACGTCGACACTACAACCTGCCCGTCCCTCTTCTTCCTTGCTCTGAATGGTGGCATGATAAAGTCAGCAAAACCTTCGCTGACGTTGACGCTACAACGTGCCTGTCCTTCTTCTTCCATGCTCTGAATGGCGGCATGCTAAAGTCAGCAAAACCTGATTACCTTGGGATGGGACCCAGATCAACCAGTAACACTGACACTTGCAAGGATCCGAAAGGAATGTAGAACGCAGGAGCCAAGAACGGTCCAGACTCGGTGTGCCGCTTGAGAATATTGAGGGGCTCTTGATCATGGGGAAAGGAATCCAGGAGCACGACCCAGTGTTAATCTCTTTCAGTATCTGTTCAAATATTTCTACAAAGGTGTTGATGAAGCGAATTGGACTGTACGCACAACACCGCGGGACACTGGAGAGCAGTCTGGATCGATCCGAAAGCCTGTGGACGAAATCAAGGACTATGAGTGAGGATGATACCTTTCTAGCATTGAAGCCGCTACCCGCATTGCCTCTTTTCATATCACAGAAAAAAATCCTGCAGTCAAACGTCTTCCTATTCATTTACCTGGCAAGCAACGAGGTCAAATGGCACGCAAGGATAGGTCTGAGTCTGATGGAACTCTTTTAGTCAGATATATGGCCCGCCCCGCGTCACCCCTGAATTGGAAAATTTGACTTACATTGACTTTGGCTCCAAGTGCCGGTTGGAAAAACATGATCCTACCCAAGAGATGCACCCTCTGCAGATCTTAGAGAACGAGTTTCCAACGAGGCCACGAATACGGATTCGTTTTTACCAAGAGCATCATGTTGGGGTCTGTCGTATCCAGATGGTTTACCCTGGACATGGCGACGTGTTTTATCTTCGAGCACTGCTCTTACATCGAAGTGCACTTGACTGGATCGACATCCGAACTGTTAATGGGATTACTTACCCCACACACCAAGAGGCTGCTCGCGCTATGGGCCTGTTGATGGATCTTCGCCGTTCTGGCAACCGAAGGTCACCCAGTCATGGGAATCTGGGAGACCTATGAAGCAAATCTTTCTGCAGATATCCGAGATCGTATGTTACAGTTACATAACAACATCACCCAATCCAGCTTTGGTCAGGAATGAGCTCCTCAGAGACTTCACATTATTCTACGAGGACTGGGCAGGACTTTAACTGATGCCTTGGGAGCAGGCATTCAACAGTCAGGGGCCCTTCAAAGTGTTGTACTGCTGTATGGATGGAGATCTGTACTGACTGGCAGTGACTACATATGAATAATGGGCAGACTCTTTTCAGAAATTGATGGTAATGAAAGTACTAAGTAGCCGTCGAGGCCATGAGGCAAGTGGCGTGGGAGTCATCCTAATAGTTCAGGGGTGCCTTCAGGTTCTTCCAGGGTTGCCAGATACACTCCAGATCACTTCCAGATCTAAGAGTAATGCAATGGGTCGCGTAATTTGTTACCCCAGACCCTGTCCCTGAGGTCAGTTATTTCTACATGCATGGTTGAAAGATTACACCACTGGTGCTCCGTTCTGTTATATATATGTGGTTCTCACGTAAAGCTGTCTCACGGTACCCAATAAGTATAAAGAGAGCACTTCTATCCCGCATTCAATCGACAAAAATGCAGAGGTGAGCGAAGCCAGAGGTAGGCAAATATGTTTCATTGCTAGGGGAAACGTGGGTGCTTTGATGGGAGCAAAAATTTGACACTTCCATTTGCGTTGCAACATGCTCACACTACCGTGTACATGAATCTTCGGCGGAAATTACCGATTGGATTAGAGCCTGTCGCCGTGGGAAGGTCAACAGTATGCCGAGTTGTCAACAACAGCCGTGACACCCTGATTTACCTCCTGGAACTCAGATCCAATCTTTTGCACACAGCCTAATATAACATTTTTGGGGTAGCCTAGAAGTAGCCCTTCTTTTGACCCCCCGGATACTTATTCCTGAAACAGATCCAATTTTCTTTACATACACCCTAATTATAATGTCAGTACTTAGCCCAATTCTCCATAAACTGGAGTACTCAACAGTGCCAAAGATGAAACGGAGCTAGTGAAGTGGCTCGCGGCAGTTAAACACATGCTGTATAATACACATGCGGGACCACAGAATCCTGCCTTCATATGCTTCCTTCCATTTTCTGGAATCCCGATAGGAGCTCTGAGACCGCCTGACAGCCATTACAACATCGATGATGACTATCGGTGGAGTGGCAAGCTCACTATCACCGCTGACCTCTCCATTTCAATGTTATTTAAAGTGTTGCGAACCGGCAATTTACACTTACATACTTTCATGCCCTTGAATCCCATCGATAATCCTCAGCTTCAAGGTGGCGCCTGGTTCAAATGGATCACCTCCTTCATGGGACTTTCAACGGCATTGGCGGCATTTGGAATGGTCTCCCAGGCCTACCTCGGCTCAAGCATCAAGCTGCTCATACTAGGATCGATCATTGAGACGGGACGGAGGCTCTTTCAGTGGATGATAGTTCGGTTCAGATTTCGTCTGTGGTTTTCTTGTTCTTATTCCTGCTGATTTAACGCACGCCACCCGGAAGAATACTCAATGACTGCCCAATTCCACGAAGGTGATCCAGCGTACGAGTGGGTCATACTATTTCTGGTGCGTCTTCCGTCTGTTCTCGGAGCTCTGGCTTACATTTCACTTAGACACAAGAAGGCGTGTGGCGCAGCTCCCGCGAGTTCGTGGTCAACGCTACCAACTCACGCCGCAAGTGGTCCGTCAAGATGTGGATTGACCCGACTATCAAGGGCAATGCAGAATATGTCCCAACCTATCGGTTACCTCAACTCTTCCGTTGGCGAGGGCACTGGATCGAGATCAAACGTACCCAAGATAGCGAGCAGGGAAACTTCACGGAATCCGGCACATATCAGCCAATCTCTAGCATCTTCCTGACGTTAGCTTTATCCTTATTCTTTTGACCTATTTACTTACTTTGGAAAAGAATGTATACACGAAATGTGAACTTACTCTCTGAGCTTGTAGAGGACGCCCGCACGCGTTACGTGGATATCAACCAACACCGTGTAACTATCCATCTGGCAGACTCGGTATGGTCATCCATGCCCCATGTCCTTCTTCTGAGTTTCTGGGGATAGCCGCGACACTACGGACCTGCCTCGACCTGGAACACTGTGAAGCACAAGAATCGTCGGTCACTCAAGTTTTGTTGTCATCCGGTTTTGCATTGTGCCTCACAAATTCACACCTCACAGCTCGGTCATTCTACCGGAGGGTGTGGTCGCCGACCTCGTTCGCGACGCCAAGGAGTTTATCTCGACAGAAAAGTGGTATCTTGAAGTAGGCATCCCCGCATCGCAGAGGATATTTGCTTTATGGACCCCCAGGGACTGGAAAAAGTGAGTCACATAATCTTGAATAATGAACTCTCATTTGGCTGATGAGGAAAATGCGGTTAGCATCCACAATATACGCACTAGC